>OZ004345.1:25566523-26166523 GCA_963924445.1 Philereme transversata | reverse complement strand
AGATTATCTCGCTCGGGCGCTCGCTACCAGCGCGAGTCAAGCATAATACCACCCCCGGGTTAATTAAAGAGAAAAAAAAACCGATTTACAAAACGCTCATTGGGAAACAAATATCGTTTTGGTTTCGTACTTCTGAAATCGGTGACCGATTTTTTGTGTCAGTGAAAATACAGTCAAATAAATCGATTGTTTTATTTATGGTCTTTTATCAACAATCGATTATTGTCTCAGAACAACTCTGGCTCAACACTAATGTTTGCAACTGGAGGCAATTTGCTACCATTTCATTTCCTGTCGTTTTCATATTCATTATTATTTTAAAATATTGTAAGATACTTTTCGTGTTAATCGATTGATACGTAGATTAACGAAAAAATGTAACATATTTTTTGGATGAACGCAATTTTTTGTGCAGTTGACAGCATTATATGGGCATGTCCCTTTGCATCCGTATGGTCTGCAACACTCGAACAGCAGTCAAGGGATTGCCTTGAAACTTGTACACAACGTTATATTCTACATAAGAGTGTTTTTATATACTTTTTATCCCAAAGTTCCCTCGGGAACGGGAAATTCCAAGCCGGTTTCTTTGGAATTTAATAAAGTTGTTCTCTGGAAATCCGAAGCGGTGTGCGCTTCGCACTATCTCCACACTATCGGCGGGTGGACGATCAGTTGGGGGGATGGGCTTCAGTTCGAGGGTATGGAGTCTTCGTATGGGTCTTCCTAAGTTCAAACGGATGTTTTATGGTTGATATTATTATGATGAGTCAAAGCGGTACAAAAATGCACATCCTTTCACTTTTTATAGTCGAGGCCAGACGTGCTTTAAAATCCTGGCTGGCTTTTCCCACGCAACCTACGTATTATTTTAGGTATCTTGGGTTATTCCCTAATGATATCTTTACATCTTGGGATGATATGGGTAAGAAAGAAGTGACAACGGAGATGACGGCTGTTAGAGAGGTATGGAAGAAAAATATATGTTGTGCCGACCCCACGTAATGTGGGAAGGGCAGTAAGAAGATATCTTCACATCTTGCATATTGGTTCTCATCATTATCATCATCGTATTATTGTGTTACCAGATCCCCCACTAGATGGACAGACGACCTGAAGGTTGCTGGGAGCTGCATGCCGCTCAAGATTGGTCTCTTTGGCTATCTATGGGGGAGGCCTATGTTCAGCAGTGGGCGTCAGGACGCCACAGGTGACTGAAATGATCATGATGATAAAGATCAGTATTACATACCTAGTATTACGGAGAATGTGAATGTTTGGAATAGAAACATCGCACAAATATCGATGAATAATTTTAAGATTTTTCCTTTACCCTTGTCAGCTGAGGATTGTGCGATGAATCAAGACAGGTCTAGTGACAAATTAACAGAGAAAGATGTTGTTAAGCGAAACACGGGACTTGTAGACTTAAAGTTAGTAAATCTTTTAAAGAGGGTATGCTTTTATAATAAACTTCTAAGTGACATACCAGAATTTGACTATTAACAATATTCAAACAAAATCTTTATAAAAGGCCTTCTTGGGCCTATTAAAAAACACTTTTCTGTTACAATTTAGACGTAGGTAACTTATTTTCTATAATGTACATAATGTTTAGTAAAAGAATCATTAAAAATAATAACCAGCCAGTCTTGTATTTGCCTTTCTTTCCTGGCTTGGTCGCGGAGGAACGGGCAGTAAATTTGACGTTTCAAAGTTTTTCTTGTGATTTTAATGAATAAATTAATTATGACTTGACTTTGTCTTTTTTCAGTTATTTTATTAATTGAACTTCAATTACTGGAATAGTTGAATAATTCGCTCTTTTCCTCAATAGTAAGTACCTCCAAACTGATTTTACTGCGATGAAATTTAAATGGGACCACCCTCAAGTTATAGCCTATTGATAATGATGTTAATGATATTAATAATTATATTTTAGTTACATCTATCAATTTAAAAGATCATCAAAATTCGTTCACCCAGTAAAAATTTGAATACATTTTGTGAAATGTGCGCAGGAACTATACGATCTGATCCCGCTATCTTCCCTTCCATCAAAGGACAGGCAGCCGCAAGGCTCAGTACCATCCGTACCTAGTTGATATACCACCCATTCGCACACACCGTTTTGGTATGGCACAGCTAAGGTATGGAACACTTTGCCGTCGTCTGTTTTTCCTAAAGAATACAATCCGGGCCTCTTTAAGGTAAGAGTAAATAGGTTTCTTCTAGATGTTCGTGCTTCATCTTAGAACACATCATAACTTACCATCAGGTGAAATTGTGGTCAAACGAAGATCTATCCAATTAAAAAAAAATAGTTATGCGAGAACAAATATAGAAAAAAAAAACGATTTCGTGAGAACCACCTCATTTCATACAATTTATCGCGGCCATCGATGCATTCCTACCTGAAGTACCGTAACATCTCTTGGGTAACCCATGACTCAACTCAGCAAACATATATTTTTATAACTGGTATCGCACTAACAAATATTGTTTATTCATCAATCAACCATGTTTGTATAAAAAATATCAGTTTCATTCAGCATCATCCTGTCAGCTATAGGACTTGTGACATCTAGGGGGGGGGGCAACAACCGTCAGTTCTTTAAGCTATGTGTCCTGCGCATACCACTTCAGCTTGCTAATCCTTTGGACAATGTCAGTCTTTTATTTTACTACGAATCTCCTCATTTCAGATTTTTTAAATGCTCAACGTTGCTCAGAGTGCTGTGAAGATATGCTTGGTATCAGGTATCATAGAATCAGGTGTCTACAAAATTAATATTGATTATATCCCAGATTAACTGAAGACACTTTCAATATGACTGCCAAGCTGTCTATGCTAAACAGCTTGACGTACCTATCTTGACAAATAGTTACATTAAAATTCGCAAGCTTGTTTGATTCTCCTGAGTTTGTTGCATATTTGGGATTTAGTTATTCAAATACTTTTTTAATATCTGTGGCGACATGGGCGCGTAACTGATTTTATTATTATCTTTTAGACAACTTGAATAATTCTAAATACAAAAATTTCTAAATTATAAGTATTTTTATTCACAAGGATCACTTTGAAATGTCAAAGAGAGATGGAACAAGCACATGCCCCACTTTATGTTGTTAACCATCGCCTATTACAAAGCATTGCCTCGATAGATCACGTATCTTGGGAATTGCACTGCTCTGCGTCCATCAGCTTGAGGCATACAGGTGTAAAGTCTCATGTGCCTGTATTTTCACTGGCACCCATACCCTTCAAACAGAAACACAGCAATGCTGCTTAGTGGCAGAAATAGGTCCGGTCCCGCCCTTGATTCCCTCAGCGATACAATGATTTTGCATCATCTTCACTAATATGGGTGTACATAAAAATAAAAAAAGTTAATACTCTATAAAATATTTCATTGTATAAATAATAAAAGTGTTTAAAAATACCGGACAAATAGCGTACCCAGATTCAGATAAATGAACTCTTTTTGTGCATAACACACACATTACAGAATAAAATACAAAATATATTATAAAACCTTAAAAAGGAAAAAAAAACAGAAAAGTGCAATAAAATAAATAAATAAATAAATAATGCTGGACATTTCACACAGTGCCATCTAGCCCCAAACTAAGCAAAGCTTGTACTATGGGAACCAGATAACTGATAGAATACTTATATACATTTTTTTTTTGTAAATTCATATATATATATATATATAATATAGGAAAACAACTAGACCCGGAATAAATATCTGTAGATCATGAAAACATTTATTCCATTATTATTTAACATTTATTTATGCGGCGGGAATCGAACCCGCAACCTCCTGCGTCTCAACTGGCTATTCGTCCACTGCGCCACGGAGGTCGTCAACCTTTTGGTGGACAGGACTTTTTGGGAGAGAAAGACGGTGGTGGTGTCAGATTTGATAAATAAAATGCCTATAGATCTTCGAGTTTTAAATTCCACGTCCGACTGCAAATCGTCAGGATCATTTTGAAACTTCTTTATGTTAACTTCTATGTATTGTTAGATTGGAATATCTCTACATCACTGATATGTAATAAAAATATTCATAGCATTAACATTTCTTATCAATAACTACTAGTTAAATTCACAACCATTATATTTAACATTATTGCTTTATTAATATAGGTACTAGCTGACCCACCCCGGCTTCGACCGGATTTATATCAAAATAAAATATAGCCTATAGCACTCAAGGAAAGCCTTCTATCAATTAAGGCTTCCTTTTATCTCATAAACCAGTTCCCATGGGATAAAAATGGGGTGTCAAGTCAAGTTGCAACAGCGATGTTAGATTTATTTCTAGGTTATCTACACATTTAGTAGTGTAACGCGTACGAAGTCGCGGGCAACAGCTGGAATACTGTAATGATTAGTAAGTAATCGTCTAAACGTGAGAGATAAAATGACTTTGACGAGTACCAAGTACGCTAGTACTATACTTAAGTCACATCACTGTAAGTATTAATATTAGCATTTGTTAAAATTCTAAAGTAGCTCTGTTTCTAGCTGTCTGTTTGTTACGTTTTCACGACTAAATGCTGGACAGATTTCGATGAAATTTGGTAAGTGGGTAGACAGAATATCATCTGGATTGACAGAGATAGGCTACTTTTATTGACAAACTACGCTTTCGAAGTTACGAACGGAACTAAGTTAAAATGGTAGAGTCTGGTTAATGAAAGTAGACTGAAAAAGCGCGGCTAATTTAAAAAAAAAGTATCATCATAACGGCCCTAAAATTAGAATGTAATAGGTACCCAATTTAATATAAATAATAATTCTAAAGTATTTCTAGGTGTTTCAGGTATTTTGAGGCTGCCATGCAGATATATTTTTAAATTTGCCGCGCTTTTTCAGTCTCTACTTTCATTAGCCAGACTCATTAGTGAAGCTTGGGATGGAAATTGCTGCAACTTATTCAAAATGTTACAATTTAAACGTTATTAATTTTCTGTATTCTAAAAGGATCATGAAAAAAAACAACCAGCTTTGTTTCTTGCCTTCCTGGCTTGGTCGCGAAGGAACAGGCAGTCAAATTGACGTTTCAAAGTGATCCTTGTGATTTTAATGAATAAAAATATTTGACTCTGACTTTCTAGTAGCACAGCACCGTGTTACGAACGATGCGCGATGGTGGTAAGTGCGAGGCGAGAGGCAGTGCGGTTCAAAGTGCCCTCACCCTGATGAAGGTACACGACAATTTGTGAACCTTCACAATTCGTGAACAAATATTTTGGTACAATTTCCTAAATATTTGTTGTATGCCCGCGACTTCGCCCAAAATTTTCTAGATCTCGACAACAGACCACCTACCGGGTCCTATTGTGAAACCATCCAGGGACCCACTCAAACACACACAAAAAAATCTTCAAAATCGGTCCAGCCGTTTTTGATTATTAACCAGACTAACGAACATTAATTGATTTTTATATATAAGAAAATAAGAAAACTTGATCACCAACGTTTTTATAGTAAAGTACTTAAATATGTATTTTATTCTATATTACTGGCGAGGTCGCTGATCATCAAAAAAACCTGTGTGTGTACTTATGTAAGAAGTTATACTTCTTTGGCGTGAATAAATAGTAGGTATGCTATTTGCATAATGCGGATAACTTCAGACGGGAAAAACTAACTTCATGGTATAAAACTATCATTGGCGTGCGCAACTTCGAACATGCTGAAAATACACTCGGTTCTCATAATGCGCCAGCGAAATATAACTTCAATACAAATATCCTACCTATATATTGTGTGATTTGTATTTTTCTAGATTTAAAGTTACCTGTTTCTAGATAATTTACCGTTGTTTATGAAACGGACAAAGTAATTGTCCTCTTACGATTAATATTTAATTGCACTCCTAAAATAAGGCGCAGAGAAAATCCGTGAAACCATTATAGGGATTCGGCGATGTTCGTTTTGTGCGTCTCTGTCTTTCATGTGCCAAATGATACAGATAGGCAGAGATACATAAAACGAACTTTCGTCGAATCCCTATAATGTAACCATGGTTTAAAGGTATGTACACCGCCGACAAGGAAGTGACTAGCCAATAGCTATCGACTTATCTCACTCTTAGAAACGGATAAATGAGGTATGATTCTGTGTCAATAAACGAGATACATATATTAATAAATAATTGATCATTGACTATTCACACTGTCAGCGAGAACTCTCTCCACTAGTTTGTCGCAAAGCTATCCAAGAAAAAACTTGCTCGCGAACTTGTTTCTAGTTTCTAGCTCAACTCGCTTCTCGCTAAGCGTCGGTGGTGGTAGGATAAGTGCCTAAAATCTCTGGATAAATCTATAGCTGTCCAGTCAAAGTCATTAATGTAAAAAATATGTAATTCTTGGATAGCTACTTTGAACTTTCTTTTGTTTGATTTCATAGAACTCCTCCGCTCAGCCTATGGTGGAAAACATGGAATCCCCACAGAACTGACACCGGCCTAAAATTAGAAAAAACTAACCTAACATACAACTTATACTAATAATCACAGCTAAGAGTAATACTGTTGGTCGTAGACTTCTGGCACTGGACCTCCAAAGTCTATAGTTACTTGATTCACAGTTTTTATGTGTGTTCTCTCCTAAGCACATAGCATAGGCCATGAGGTGGGGTAGAACGTTTTGTTCATAGCTTGCTGTGAAGAGGTGTTGGAAAGGTCCTATTGCGTAGACTGATACGTCTTCTCCTCCATGGGTTTCAGAGTCTAATGACACCAGGCTTGGATAGGAGTACTCCAGATCCCCTGAAATTGAAAAAATATTTTTTTTATGTATGTACTCGAAGACACCTTGACCGATTCGAGAAAATATTTTGTTGTTTAAAAGAGTATTCTTGGTGGTCCCATTGGCACCAAGTCAGGATCTGATAATGGGATCCCAAAAAAATCGAGGGCAACCCTCAAATTTTATAGGGACGCAATTCGATTTGATGTTTTTACCCCAGAACTCCGTCATTTATTCGTACGATTAGGAAAATTCTTTTTTTATTTGAACTGATATACTTTTATATTGGTCTCATAAAAATGTCATCAAAATCAGTTATGTAGTTTGGTTAAGGCAGTTATATTTTTGTTAAAAAGTTATTTATTATTTTTTTGTGTTTTTATGGAGCATTGTTCAACATCGTAATTGCTGTTTATAACAGTTTTAAATGGGACATGCTCACAGAGAGCAAGAATGTTTCGTGTTGTTTAGACAGTGCAAGTAATTTTTCGAATCGCTCAGTGTTTTCTACCGCCTGTATAATGGCCCCCAATGGTGTTCTGAGGAGCTATTCGATCTCATCCCGTCGTCGAGATTTTACCACCGCACTTCTCGACAACGTAATAAAGCTCATCCACATATCATCGACAATTGGGTATCACGCACTACACGCTTCACGCGATCTTTTCTACCCCATACTTGTAAGATAAGTAATAAATAAATATTGCTGGACATTTCACACAGCGCTATCTAGCCCCAAACTAAGCAGAGCTTGTACTATGGGAACCAGATAACTGATGGAATACTTATATACATTTTTTTTAGTAAATACATACTTATAATATATAGAAAAACAACCAGACTCGGAACAAATATCTGTAGATCATGCAAACATTTGTTCCGCGGCGGGAAACGAACCCGCTACCTCCTGTACCTAACCTCCTGTCCTGTCTCAGCCGGCTATTAGCTCACTGCACCAGGTCCGGAGGTCGTCGGAGATGTGGAATGAGCTACCATCTGAGGTTTTCCCGTTAGGCTACAACATGGCACGCTTCAAGAGAAATGTTAACAGGTTTCTACAGGGTAGGGAACGCATCGACAATACCCCGGGTGTTGCCGGTGTCCAAAGGCGACGGTGACCGCTTACCATCAGGTAGGCCGTAAGCCAATTTCAAAAAAAAAAAAATGTAGCGTCAATTTTATTGTACCTACGCAAGAAACTTGCATCGTGTGTTGCCTTAAGACTAGTAGTAGTATAAAATTTTGCTTAAAAGGTTTTATTTAATAGGGCTTTTGATTTTTGGAATTGCCAATAGACGGCATGATAAAATGATATGTTGATTATGATCATATTGAGAGAGTAAGTAGGATTGAGAGCTACTTTAAAGACATATACATTAAAGAGATTACAGAATTATAATAAAAAATAATAAAGAGAAGCTGATCTAGAATGTAATAGAAAATTAGAAGTTACCAGGTACAAACAAGAGGTCGTATCTCATGGCAATGCATAAATCTCTCTTCCGCAGCACAAAGGACTCAAGGAGGATTGCGCTCTCAGAAGTAATGTTGTCATAATTAAATCTACTGAATAAAGTATGATAAATTATTAAGCCTTATCTATAGCTTTTAAAATCTCCTTACGTAATGGCCAAAAATACTTAACACCAAAACGTTTCTAAAATTAACCAAAGAAAAAACTCACGTGATAAAAAGTGGTTGTCCATCGTCACATCCACCCTTCCTCCAGCCATAAAAGAGTTTGCTTTTCCATTAGCATAGCTGATCGTAGTATAGGGCAAGCCATCCATCCCCTTAGCATTATCCACCGTGCTCAGTATATCATTGCCTCTGGAAGGGTAACCAGCTACCGTCATTGTATGGGCGTGGTCTGCGCTGACTACGATAAGAGTGTCTTCTTCGCTGGTAAGCGATTTGGCTTTCTTTATGGCTTTTGAGTATTCTACTGTTTCGTCAAGAGCTAGGTGGGCAAGGCTGTCGTGGTGAGCGTGATCGATTCTACCCCCTGGAAATGTAAGGTGGATTGTATGACTTGAAGATGACCTTATTGTACAAGAATAGAAATAATTATATATTGATAATTAAACGAAAGCTTATTTAAACAATCAGGTGTGTAAGTCCATCGCTATTCCGTTTTTGTTAACATTTTTTTGAACACCTCAATGTTATGGTGATAATGGAACCAGTGGTGGAACTGAATGACATGCTAATTTTAGCATGTCATTCATGTCATCAAATGACGCCATTGCTTTAACATTCATAGGATGTCTTGGGTAGCGCCTATGCGATCATTTAAGTTGAACCAAAAACAGAATCGTGGCATGATAAACGAAAATACCGGTTATTTAGTCAGATAGATAATATTAGGATTTGAAGTCAAATCTGCTACTTAAGTGATGATGTTAATACCTTCAACAAATAAAAAGTATCCCTTATGACTCCTGCTCAGCATCTTGATGGCTACTTCCACCATCTCCTCCAGAGTAGGCTGGTTCTGCGCCTTCAAGTGGTAATCCATATGATCGCTATGGAACAGGCCTAAGAGATACTCAGGAAGGTCTTCCGAGTTAAACGTCTGGAAATGTTACAAAAGCATTGGTCAGTGGGCCACTCTTAACCATAAGGCTGCGAGGTGACTAAGTAAATTGAGACAAACATGCTTAGTAGGTTAGAGGTAGTCACTAAGAGCGTAAAAAACCTATGACTCGGCATGAGAACAAAGTATCAAGGTAAGAAGGATATATTTATAAGTAAGAGCAAAACTTCCTTGTTTGCTGATGGAAAACTGTTAGGTGTATAAATTGTTGGTATAAAAAGCCTGGTAGCTAATTATTAATTCTATTTGGGATACAAACTTTTACAGGGCCTATTTGAGCTACGACACTTTAGGTAAACGATGACACTGCGGGTCCCTGTGGAAATTCCATTTGGGACACAAAACCTTTTCAGGGCCGATTTGAGCTACAACACTTTATATATATCTAAATGACGACATTGCGTGTCCCTGTAAGAACCCTCTATCTGAGCTAAGCGATAGACAGAACATTCATGGTGTCAGAAATGTAAGTCATCATTAGTGTAGTGGATAATGTCGATCGTATAGGAGATCAAAAAGTTGCTGTAAGACAACTCTTATAAGAGTTAAGGTCGTCTTACATATATCCTAAAGTACTAAGCTTTTGTCTGCAATTGATTTAAAAACGTTAAAGAATAAAGATAATACAGATGTCGACTATAAAAAAAGATTGATTTAAGAAAGAAAACGTCTCACCTTCATCAGCTCAAGTCTATCAGTGACGTAAAGATGAGACGCATTCATTTGCAGCTTTTGCGCATGCCAGGTTTCTGTCAGATCTACACCGTCTAGTCGCGCACCTGATGATTTGCTGGATAATGTGGAGTTCGGGAGGAACCCTCTTCTACCTCCACCCATTATGACCTGGAATCATTTAGTATCCTCATAATTCAAAAGTTAATGGATGACTATAAAGGTACTATTTCGAGCGAGGCTGTCAACTGCATGCAACTGCCAACTGCAAGTGCTGCGGCTGCATGCAGCCGGCCGCAGAGGCACTACTTGTATGTATTTCTACGACAGACGGTCCGAATGACGCGGCAGCCTCACAAGCGTCAGCAACGTCGCTCTGAATAGTACCTACTTTAAAAAAGAACTCTAAAGACAGTGGATCTAAGTATTGTAGCATAATGTTGCTCCTACCTTAAACTGCTTCCCAGGGTTCTCGTTAATGAGCTGGTAGGCGATGTCCTTACATCCAAGGAACAGGCATTCTTCAGGCACGTCAGCATCTGATTCCCACATCCGTTCCGATGTGTGTGCGTAGAGCGCAGCTGGAGAAGCGTGGGTGATTCTAGTTGTGGTCACCACACCTGAAATGATGAGAATGTTTTTGCTGTAGCATGAATAAAGATATCTACAAGAATATCTTAGCTTCTATGATTTTTTGGGAAAGACACAATCTGCATTTACGAGTACAGATTTGGAAAATGTGCAGTCACCGAGGAAAATGACCTTCGATTTACTTTTTGATTAAAAGTCTCACTAACAAAGATCTGTTGTGGGTCAATTGAAGGTTAGGATACTAACCGCTTGGAACGGTTCGTTTTCTGAACGTTTTAACACGTACGTCTCACGGTGGTGGGCGAAATGCAATGTCACATAGGCCAAGTCTCGGTTAGATAGAACCTGTGAGGTAATGTTGCGGCTCTCGCACTTCTGTAGTGCCTCAGGCAAGTTCGTAGAAGCACGCGCAGGCACCTTGATGCCATCTGGCATAAAAAACAGCCTCACTACTGCGCACGGTACGCGAGAGCAGCAACACCATCCTGAACGTCATCGCCAACAAACTCGATGTCTGATGTGGAAGCTCACGCAGAGAACTAAATCGCAATTAGTAATTAAGTACTAACTTTCCTAGATTTAAGCTTTTTAATAACAATATGGATCCATTGTTATCTGAATAAATAAATAATAATTAATATTGTTATTGCAATTGTTCTAGGCACTGGTAACAGCGGTGGGCCATGACCTTGTGCTATCATCTAACAAAAATATATTTCTTGTTCTCAGTTCTGTTTTCCAGTTTCTACCCTGAACCATGAATACAAATTATTAGAATTGTCTTGTTTTAACCTCCTACGCAAAAGAAGGGTGTTATAAGTTTGACGCCGATGTCTGTCCGTGTGTCTGTATGTCTGTGGCATCGTTACCAAACGGATGGACCGATTCAGACGCGTTTTTTTTAGTATAATTGGGGTGGTTCTTAGGTTTGCCAGTTTTACGTGATTCTACGGTTTTTGTTACCTGACGGGAGTTTTAACATTTTTATTTTTACTTGTTTAACCTAATACTTGTATAAACTAAAATAATCGCAATATTTCGTATCTTTGTGGGACAAAAAAGGTATTTAAGAAGAAAATCAGAGATACCGAGGCTACCACAAAAAAATATTTTAATCATGGCCATACTGAACATAAAATAATTAGTTTCGTTGTATTTCTTTCAACATCCAATTTCGAAATAGCGCAGGTTTTTATTTTATTTTATTTTTTTTTTTCGAATGGACTAATCTCGCTGTTGGCCTCTGAGGCCGTGACAGCTTAACCGAATTTTGCAATAGCGCAGGTGGTTGAATAGCTCTTAATTATATTGTTAAAGTTTCAATTATCGTGCAATTGTCATAAAACAACTGATAACAATAAACGAATAAAATGTTACGAAGTTGGTCAAGAACCCATTATGATAATCCTAAGTACCTAATTGACGTCAAGCCTGATTCATGGAACTTGCATTTTAGGAATATTAAATAGGTTTGTGGCAGGATTTATAAAAATATTCAGTACCAAACTACCGCCAAGCGGTGTCTGTATTTCGGTTTGAAGGATATGGGTGCCGATGAAATGGCAGGCAAATGAGTCTTTTCATCTGTATGTCTCACAGTGAGGCCTCATGTAGGCCAAGTCTTATTTGATCTTATTCCCTCTACCCTAGAATTATAATTAGAACTAGGGCTAGTACCGTCACCTCATCTTATCATCATCATCATCATCATCGGGGTGCTATCTAGCCCCAAATTAAGCAAAGCTTGTATGTGAACCAGATAACTGATAGAATACTACATACGTATAATATCAAGAAAAATACCCAAACCCGGAACAAATATCTGTAGTCCATGCAAATATTTCTCTCACAGTGGGAATTGAACCCGCAACCTCCTGCGTCTCAGCCGGCTATTGCGCCACAGAGGTCATCAAAATCTTGTGACTCTTGAGTCGCTTTTACTTACCAACATCCAACCCATGATCCAGAGCCCACTGTCCTATAGAATGAGACCAGTTCGGTTCGTGGAGCTGCGAGTAACAGGACCCTCTTGTGACGTTGCCATCCAGTCCAATCACGCCGTACTTCGTCTTAACCCCGGTCAGGTAAGAAGTTGCAGTGCAGGCGGAGTCGGCTACTTGCGCGTCTATGCAGTAGGTCTGAAAGAAAATTACTAAATAAATAATTATTTCTTTGGTAATTTATTTCAATAATTATAACTAGTGGTTATAACTGGAATCTCGCGAGTCTCCGATTACGACAAAAAAATTATTTGTGAGTATCATTAAAATTTCGATTTCAGACTTTTGCCTATATTTGTGTAACTTAAGCTACACGCATACCAAATTGCAGCACTATGGGGGAACTGGTGTACCCTGTGAATTTTGTCAAAGTTCAGTTTTTATTATGGCGAATAACTCAAAAACTATAAAGATTTTACTAAAACTAAAAACGAAGTCTAAATGTACTAATAAAGACCTTTCATTCGACGTCCCATTTGATCGTATAGTCTCATTTTAATTTTTTTACCCCTTCAGCTTATTTAGTCACACCAAAATTGTGCCACAAATCAAATGTGTATCAAATTTTACGATGATCTGATCAACGCTTCGAAAGTTATCCTCGGACAAACAAACATACATACATACAAGGCCGATTTGCCCAAGTTGATTTAGAGATCTCGCTTCGCTCGATCAATAAGTACTGCAATTTTTGGTGGAAATGGGCCGTCGAGATTTCAATTCTCGTCTCGTCTCGCCTGTGGATAAGCACCTTACGGGTATTTACCTCGTTGACAATGAATAAGCAGTTTAACACAATAAGAGGAAGGAAGTCCATAGGATTAGATCTTCATGGCGATTAGTATTATCAGTCTGTGGCCGTGTAATGGACAAGGTGACGGTTCATGTACTTTACTGAGTTTATGGAAAACAGGTAAATGAGAGGAAAATGTACTTATGCTGATTGTTCTTAATGCGAAATCATTCTTGTTATTTTTCAACGCAATGCTTGAATTTTAATTTTTAGTAGTCGAGATTGAATCAGAAATAAGAAGATCGGCACTAAACTAAGGTCAGTGACATAGGCCAGACGATAATCAAAATTGTATATTTATAAAATTAAAAATTCGTTTATTTTCAACAAAATTACTTCGTGCACAATATTTTCTATGAGTTGTACAGTACTTAAATATCATGCATTTTAAAGAAAAATGTTGTCAGTTGAAACCCCGATAAAACGGTACGTGATAAATACCGTAGTTATAGTAATGATTAAAATAAATCACGAAAGTTTTCTAAGTAAAAGATAAGCAGTTAGAAAAGGTTTCAACATTTAAGTAGGTAGGTAAAACAATACTATCCCCCATACTCTGTGTTGTCTGATTAGCAAGCTTATGTGGCAGCTGGCGGGGAACAGAACAATAAGAGGAACATTTGAGGTCAAAACCCTGGGTCCACGTTTTTTTTATACCACTAAGGTAGCGAACAAGCATACGGCCCACCTGATGGTAAGCGGTTAGCCTATGGACGTTTGTAACACCAAAGCTATTACTCTCGCGTTGCCGACCCTTTAAAATTTTCAAAACACCCTTTTTGTGAAGAACTCCCATACTGTAGTCCCTGGGGAAAACCTCAGCAGGAGACTCGGCTCGGAGACCATTCCACAAGCGAAGTATTCGCGGGAGGAAATACCTCTGGGACCCCACGGTACGCGACCACATCGTCTCCAAGGTGTGATTGGATTCCCTGCCGATGGCGAGCGGTGCGATGATAAAAGAAACCTGCAGGCACCAGATCAAACAACTCCTCAGAACGCAACCCGTATACACACGTTATACAAGCGGTAGAACACACACAGGGAGGCAAAATCTCTCCTGAGACTTAAGGGCTCAATACCGCTTGTGAGAATGGGATCCTCAACAATTCTCACAGCTCGTCTTTGAACAGAGTCAAATGGCCCTAATTGATATCCAGTTGCTCCTACCCATAAATGACAGCAGTACTCCATGTGGGTCCGGACTTGCGCCTTATAGAGAAGCAGTCTTTGCCACGCACTGAAGTAGTGCTTTGCCTTATTGTGCACACCGAACTTTTTGGATGCCAACTTTGCCTTGTCTTCTAAGTGACACCGAAACTGCACGTCACTGGAGATGTTGACACCCAGGATTCCAATGCTCTTAGAGATGGTTAAGGGTGTGTTCTGGAATTATGGACCCACAGTAAATGGGGGTTTTTTAGGTACCCCTTCGCATTTTCTAAATTCTTTCTGGGCCTCTGGTTGCAGCCAGTGTCTTGAGAACACTTCCTTGTAGTGTTTTAAATATGGTTTGTATACTACGTGTTTTGTCATGTACGATATTATATGAAAACACGGGTAGGTCTAATGGCTAGCATTGTTGTAAAATATGTTTTTTTTTTTAATTCGTTACGATAGAAAATTCATCATGTAAGTAGATACCTGTTCAACTGCATCGTCGTAAAGGCGCCGCCGATTAACGATAAAAATTGTTTATTGGAAATGCATCGATTACTGGATAAATATTAAAGCTACCGGTATTAAACCCACCTCTAAAATCTGTTAATTACGATTCCGGATTTGTGTTTTAAATTAATGTCGTACATAACAAAAGAGGTTGTATAAGATAGAAAGTATGACTCATAGTCAGAACCTTCAAAGATCGCAGTGACGTCACACGTCATCGTTCGTGCGGCCTCGTGAGTTTCCTTGAACGTGACATACAGACGGTCAAATACTTTAGCATTATGATAACAAATTAGGTATGCTCATTGATAAAATAATGAAGTGTTTTTATCTGCGGCCACATTATCGGAATTCGGCGAATGTTCGTGTATGGGGCCTGCAGGTTCGTTTTACCATCGCATCGCTCGCCATAGGCAAGTAACCCATCCATACACTTTGGAGACGATGTGGTCGCGCACCGTGAGGTTCCAGAAGAATTTCGTCCCTCGAACACTTCGCTTGTGGAATGGTCTTCCTGCTGAGGAGTTCCTCAGGGGCTACAGTATGGGGTTCTTCAAAAAGGGTGTTTTAAAAATATGAAAGGGTTGGCAACGCGCGAGTGATGGTGTTACAAGCGTCCATAGGCTACGGTAACCGCTTACCATCAGGTGGGCCGTATGCTTGTTTGCTATCTTTGTAGTATAAAAAAAATGTAATAAATAAATAAATATAGCTGGACATTTCACACAGCGCTAGGTCTTTTTAAAGTTTATATCATTTTTTATAGTTTAATACCCAAACCAAGCAGAGCTCAGTTAACTGATAGAATACTTATATCATTTTTTTTTTGTAAATACCATACTTATAATATATAGAAAAACATCCAGACCCGGCACAAATATCATGCAAACATTTGTTCCGTGGCGGGAATTGAACCCGCTACCTCCTGCGTCTCAGCCAGCTATTCACCCACTGCACCACGGAGATAGTCTCTAAATGTCTCTATCTTTCATGTAACGAATGATACAGTTACACATATACATACAATGCGACGAACTAAGCGCACAGCTAAGGAATCGTCGCACTATACTCGTAGTTGTTTTAGGAATATCTAACATTGAAAAGGACTATGAGAGATCGTGACAAACATGCAGAACTTAATTATTATCTTGTCGTGAACAATTAACTACTTTCATGAGGTTTAAAATAGTTTCAATTGTAAATAGGTATTACTGTATGAGTTACAGTCTAGTAATTACAATATTGTGCAGATGTTTTAGTAAGTAGGTATTTAAGTGTGAATTTCTAAATAGTTGATTTTGAGAAATAGCTTACCCCGTGATCGAAAGCAATACTTTGTTCAAATCCAATATTCATCCATATTAATATCAATCGATCCTCGAACGCCCTTAAACTTTAGGGGATTTACAAGATGATCATAAGATCTGCCGTAATGTACGGGTTCTGAGTGTTGGGACACGAAAGGGACTGATGAAAGAAGAGTGCACGCGGCGGAAATGCGAATGTTGAGATGGATGTGTGGGGTAACGAGAATGGATAAGATAAGGAATGAGTATAATAGAGGAAGTTTAAAAGTAGCGCCAGTGATAGAAAAGTTGAGGAGTAATAGGCTAATATAGTATATACCTATATAATATAGTAATATACTAATAAATAATATCGCAGTAATTAGCGTGGTATGTGCATGTCATGCGGAGAGAAGAAAAAATGTGACTAAAAGAGTGTTAGATACGAATGTGGATGGATATAGTAGTATAGAAGTGGAAGGCCGAAGAAGAGATGGATGGCCTGAGTGAAGAATGATATGGATAAGAAAGAAGTGATAAAGGAGATGACGGCTGATAAAGAGGTAAGGAAGAAAAATACATGTTGTGCCTACCCCACGTAATGTGGGAAAAGGGCAGGAAGAACAAGAATAATATCCATAATATCTATCAGAAATGAGGAGACAAACCAAGTCAACAAACCAGTCATTGAGATAGCCCAGAGGATAACCGAGCTGAAGTGGCACTAGGCAGGGAGAATAACGAAGAACAGACGGCCGTTGGTGCAGAAAGGTACTCAAGTGGAAACCATTCCCAAGAAAGTGCAGCGTAGGACAGCCGCCCAGTAGATGGAAAGACGATGTGATAAAGGCACAAGATGGACGGCCTATGACTAATATAAATAAATATTGCTGTACATTTAACACAGCGCTCTCTAACCCCAAACTAAGCAGAGCTTGTACTATGGGAACCAGATAACTGATAGAATACTTATATACTTTTTTTTTGTAAATACATACTTATAATATATAGAAAAACAACCAGACCCGGAACAAATACCTGTAGATCATGCAAACATTTGTTCCGGGGCGGGAATCGAACCCGCTACCTCCTGCGTCACAGCTGGCTATTCGCCCACTGCACCACGGAGGTCGTCAATGAAATATGATGTTGATGAACTTCAAAGCGTCCTGTATAGTTAGATACTTCTTATAACATATATGTTTTCTTCAAGTTTTTACTTCAAAAATGCAGGGGGTTACAAGTTAGTGAAGCGTAGATTAGCATATTTATCATTTTAATTACTTTTAAACGTATTATATTATGCAAGTATTCAGGGGAAGGCCCTTACAAGGGAAAGTACTGTTACGAGCTGAGGGTTCGGGATAAAATAATGAAAATCAATCTAACCAAAATAACACTTTTATTCAACACTAAAGCGATAAATACACGAACTTAGTCACAAGTAATCACAACACACTGATGAACACCACTGTTGCACAATAAATCACTAAAAGTCACCGAAATGTTCGCACGTATAGCCAAATCCAGACTGACTCGTCCGGCCATCTCTCCGGCCCATTTATACCGCGCACAGTTCATAACACTCGAACGTTCTCGATCGTTCCAGGAACCTACCCTAATTAAAGTGCGTAAAATTACCAAAAGTACCTACCAGTCGGTCATGGATCAACTACCTTAAACTATCTTCTATGTAACTTCTATTTTCAAAGTCAAGGTATACAACCATTTCCTTTCGATGTCTCGTAACTGCTAGTTAGTGTTTATGTTAATTATCCTCCATATGTAGTTTATTTATATATTACTAGCCGTTGCCCGCCACTTTGTACGCGTTACACTACTTAATGTGTAGGTAACGTAGAAATAAAGCTAAACTCGCTGTTGCAACTTGACTTGGCACCCCATTTGTATACCATGGGAACTGATTTATGGGATAAAGGTAACCTATGTGGTAATCCAGGTTATAATCTACGTATATACCAAACTTCATCGAAATCGGTTCAGCCCTCACGACGTGATTGAGTAACAAACAAACAAACCAATAAATAAACGAACATCCAAACTTTCACATTTATAATATCAGTGTGATTCGTATGTATTTGAGTTTAAGTTTATTAGGTTTAATCAATAGGTATATTTTATTTTATGGGTTCTGTTTATGTATGTTAAACGTACTCTTACACCGCCGTCTTTTGATTTTCGTTTATCCTGTCCATCCAAAGGTTGTCTGGAAGAGATCGCCTTTAGCTATAAGACCGCCCATTGTAACGTTATTTATTTTTTATTTCCTTTGTTACTGTATTTTTGTTTGAAAGAAAGAAAGAAAGAAAGAAAAAACATTTATTTGTGACAGTACTAAACACACACAGCACACAAGTGAGGTTCACAACAACAAGAGAACATATTCATGCACACAAGAACAGCAATACCTAACAAATGAGTGTTTGGTGTGCAATAAAGAGTAGGTATTTGATTCATTCATTCAGCCCGCGGCTTCGCTCGCGTAACTTGTCAATAAGAAATAGCAAGCAATCCAGGTATCTATCAATCTATCTATCTATATACTAAATTATCAAAACTCAAATCTAAAAAGTTGATATATACAGTTTTAAAGAAAGGGTATAAAATAAATAAGCAGGTGAGCAAAACTATACTCTAAACGCTAAATCATAAGGTTTATTTTATGCATAGGGATTGATGGATCCGAATGGTCATTGAACAGCAAAAAAACATTAAGAATGTTTAAAAAGAGGTTTTGCGTAACAGATCAGTGGTACAGGTAGCTAGAAAAACACTTTCTAAAAAACTGTAATAGTCTCATACAAGAACTTAGGTACCCAAAATGCTACAATTGTATTTTTCTCGATCGAATATATAATTTTTACAAAAGGGTTGGGCGAAACTGGACCCGAATAATTTAAATAATCATTTTGTTTTGTCTATATGTAGTGTATATGTACTGTATTCTTTTAAGTAGATATTATGTGTTTCAAATAACAAATAATAATAATCTGAGCATCATCCATAACAAAGAATATTAAATTGAATAAAAGATGTAGGTAATTATTAAACATGAATGCAAGATATCATGTCATGTATTTAATCATTTTTGTATTGTATTTTTAACCCACTTCAAAACAAGCAGGTTCTCAATTTGACGCGATTATTTTTTAATTACTGGATGAACAAATTTTCAGGTGTATATAAAAATATGTATTCTATCACTTATCTGATTCTCATGGTACAAATACAAATATTTTATTTTTCTTAATAAGAATTAACATATATTTATGTACATAATGAGCTCCGCACTAGGTGTAACACCTGTATCGCGGATGCCATGTATGGATATGCAAAAGTTTAACAAGCTTTGTAGTTTGGGGCTAGATAGCGAGATGTGAAATATTCAGCATTATTTATAGCTACGGAGCTCATTTCTCTTGTGTTCCTTAAACCGTATTGTATTCATAATTCATTTATTTGTTTCAATGGGGTATATGAACAAAGATCCTATAAGATAATGTTATAGCAGCTCACATTGCCCATCTACGATACAATTATACTAATACATTATATTCAATAATATTAAAAAAACATGACTGTAAAATATATCTCACAAAATCTCACACACCTATATTTTTAAGTCCAGCAATAAAATTCATATGTCAGAAAATGACAATTACTTAGCTATGTTAAGAAAATTACATACTAACTTTTATTAATAATACAAATCATCTATGCGTATACAACAGTAGAGAAAAGCGGTAGTTAGATGTTTTTGCAATGACTGTACATGATTGTCAAGAAGTTTTTGCTCTGAATTTCGACACAATGATTATGCAACCGATTATACTCATTTCCTTCCTTATGGCTACGTTTACTTTATTTATCTACCTGTATTGATTGTGGATAAATGCTTCTTTACTTAAGACTAGATTTTCCATAAGGAAAATGCAATTTTTGAACTTGCTTTGAATCGCCGTAGTCTACTAGTCTAGTCTTTTTATAGAAAAACAACCGACTGCTCACTTAAAATATATAGTTAATATTTATAAGGAAATAGGTAACAGAAAAGTTTAGAAAAACATAGAACAGAAATTTCAAAAGAAATTCTAGTAGAAAAGTTGGCCACTAAGCAACGTATGTGTTCGACCTTACAACCTACAAAAAAAAATTAAAAACATGTCAACGTCAAAGTCAAACTTCATTTATTAATAAAAACACAAGGATCACTTTGAAATGTTAAATTTACTGCCTGTTTAAACCAGGAAAGAAAGGCAAGAAATGTACATTGTATATGCTGGTCTTATCGCTAAAGACAGCGATATCTTCCAGACAATCTTTAGATGGAGAGGAGTATTAACAAGTGGAAGACTGATCTATGGTGAGTTTTTATAAAAAAAACTGTTGTTCACATATCATAGATAGCAACCTCACAAACACGGACGCATAAAAACTCTGGACTGACCGACGCCCTATTTTAATCCTCTCAAATCGATCCATATTTAACTATTTATTTAGAACAAGTACATAGTATAAACAGAATAAAAATAGAATTATGAAAGTGCAGAAATGTATAAAAATTTGGAAGCAGCTTGCACGCTTTCTTCGATGTGTGCGTGACTTGTTATATAGTACTATCACACCGCGCACCGGCACGAGTGTTGCATATGTGTGCGTGGAATTACGTATAATTACGAGCACTAAGTGTGTGTTATTTTAATGTTTAGAGTTCTCAAAGTAAAAACTTACCCTAGCCAGCCCACTGACAGGAA
Source organism: Philereme transversata (assembly GCA_963924445.1). Lineage (NCBI taxonomy): Eukaryota > Metazoa > Arthropoda > Insecta > Lepidoptera > Geometridae > Philereme > Philereme transversata. The sequence continues at coordinate 26,145,374 of OZ004345.1, read as the reverse complement.
ACCTCTCAAAGTCCAGAACAGATTCTTCTCCAAGTCCCCGTTCCAGCTGCCCGTAGAATGTCCTGGCTGCCATGATCGTTGCCTGGGACATACCGTCACCTAAAAACAAGTATTTTTGGTCTTAGTAAATATTATTAAAAGAACAATGTTTTCAGAAAAGATAAATGGTAATGAAGTAAGTCCGCCCACGCTTTTGTTAACGTAGGATATTCATTTTCGATTAAAAAAGAACTAGTTCTAATAGCGTAATAGATGGCGCTGTCTGGAGATACGCCGGCAAAAAAATAGTTTATATGCCAAAACCTCAAAGACACGAAATCAAAATTTGGTCAAAAACAATCTCACTTCGTCAGATAAACAACCACAAATCATGTTTTTTTGTTTAATTTCAAGTTCCTCGGAATATAACGATGACACCGCAATTGACATTGACAAATCACTTTCCTTTTATAATATACGTTTCACAAAGCACCGCCATCTGTTAGCAGTTATAAAAACATGGCCGTGAAACCCCCTTATTGTAGATATCAAAATGAATGGTTGAATAAACACTAATTTAGCTATTGTTTACCACAAAAGAAACAAACAAATATAAAAATCCAAAGTTACAAATTCAATAGGTATTTTTATAGCTTGGAAGTGATTTCTAACAGATAATTTTTGGATGGAGGGAATTATATTATATTATATTTGTTATATTACAGTAATTGATCCCGCCATATAAAATGCTTTAAAAGTGTATTTGTCAAGCGCGTATCGAACTTCCAAAGTCAGTTCCCAATCTGTTGGACCGATTCGGACGCGATTTTTTAATATAATGCGCGTTTAGTTAGTCCCTGGGGGAAACCTTGGCAGGGAAATCATACCTCAAGCTAAATGTGACCTTATTATAAAGATAAAGATAAAAAGCTTTTATTTTGTTACCAATACAAAAGCAATGAAATCATAGAACTAGGCGTAGGTTAAAAAAAAATGAGATGTGGCTGTGTTATGGATACGGTCGTGTTTTGTACGTAATTACGTGTACGCAATAGGTAATATTTTCTATATAAAATACGCTATTTTATGTATGTTATAATCATGTTTTAACACTAAGAAGTGCTTCGGGTCATACTAAATGGAAATCTCGAAACGCAGCAAAATGACCTCAAAATGGCGGCGCTTCCCCCTCCACCGCACGCGATGCGTCACAGTCTTCACTTAGCGTAACGAATTCTTTGATCGTTTACCTATACAGTGGTGTAATTAAATCTATATAGCAATACCAATCTGTGTCTTCCGATTTTGTTATCATTCCGCTATGTAACCAACTTTAAAAACATATTCACGTCAAAAATGGCCTCCACTCAGCATGTGGTTTGGCAAATTAGCTCTACCACAGCGCTGGTCTTCCATTAGTCTTACATTTATTATGATAACGTACCAATAAAAAGTATTCCATTTTTGGCCTTGTTCAGGTTTGGTGTCTCCTGCAGTTTGGCCTGCAAGGTGTGAACAGCAGCCTTCTTCCAAAACGAGCCGTGTTTCTCCTCGGGTGGAATGTAAGCTGGCTTCATCACTGTCTCCAGGATTTTCTTTGGCATGGGTGAGGAACCTTCATTTTCTGAAAAAAATGTACTAATATTATAAATTCTCCGATTTTCCGAACTTTGGTTTTCTCTATATAGGCTACGCCTAGTGAGGAAACTGATATTTACTATAAATAGGTTTATATGTTGGCTGCAAAATTCATGTACACACGGCTACACCTCAAGCTATAAATTTCCAGTATAAGCTGACTTCACATTGTGTAGGTTTTCCGTACAATGAGAGGTCAGCATAGACTATGTACGAGTAGAGTAGTACTATTTCTAGTACCTTGTTATTATTTCTCAATATCTAGCCACTTAGCCTAGCTTATAAGAATGCAAACCATATAAATTGTTTAGACACTGTGTTTTTTGCTGTTATCTATACCAATATTAAAAAGAGGAAAGATTTGTACCTATATTTGTAACGAATAAACTCAAATACTACTGGCCCGATTTCAAAAATTATTTGACCATAAAAATGCTACATTATCCCTAAGTAACATACACTAGTTTTTACCCAACTGCACAGAAGGAGGGTAATGTTTTTATTATAAAACTACGCGTGCGAAGCTGAGGATTGGTCAGCTAGCAATACGATAAGAGGAAAGTTTTGGATTTTTGTATGTTTGTAACGAATAACTCAAAAACTACGGGTCTGATTTCAAAAATTCGATCAACATTAGAATGCTGCATTATCCCTGAGTAACATAGGCTACTTTTTACTCAACTGCGCAGAAGGAGGTTAACGTTTTTATTGAAAAACTATGGGTGCGAAGCTGCGGATTGGCCAACTAATAATAAAATATTTTCATTTTATTTTCAACTCTGTTTGTAACGTTTTCACGACTAAACAGTTTAACCGATTTTGATGAAATTTCGTAGGTATACAGATTACGATTGGGAAAGGGACATCAGTCACTTTTTAATGAAAAACCATTTGTGCAAAGCCGCGGGCGGTAATCTCTAATATTAATAATTTATGGAACCCCTAAGAGTCCTAAATATGAAAATATGCCTGAGCCATTACCAAAAATCATTATAACTTTGATGAAACTAAGATTCTTATTTGGTTATCCATAAACATTTTAAGTTATAAATACTTTTAAAAAAATATGGCAGACAAAATAATAATTATATTGCCCAAAGAATAATGTAAATACAGCTGTACATTCAATTTATTCTACGAAAATAACTAAAAATATGAATAAATTTAATTAAAAACTTCATAATTACCTCTAATTAATCCTTAATAATATTATAAATTCGAAAGAAACTCTGTCTCTCTGTCTGACCGATTTTGATGTAATTTCGTATACAGATAGATTATGACCAGGAATGGGACATTAGCTACTTTTTACCTGACTGCGCAGAAGGATGTTTTTGATGGGTATATTTCTGATCTAATCAAATCTCAATCATGTACGATAAGGCGGGGTAATGTAGGTATGCGAATATGAGAATTGGATGTTTTAGCATAGAATACCTATATGTATAAGTTTACGGTATCGTTTCTTGAATGTACAATGAAAGGGAAGAGGGAAAAGTCATGGAAAAGATGGCTTGTGGTTCTTTAACTGCCTATTTTTTTATCATCGTTTCCGGCTTTTGTTTCACTACGGCCATTGAGGCCTATTGTGGTCGCCACTTGTGTTTATACCGCCCCTAATTCATGGGGGTGTTCATAGTTCACCACTAAGCCCTACAGCTGTTAGAAACTGAAGGTTATTCTTAGGGATAATAGCTGTTAGCTCTTCCGGGCTGAGTATGTGTTTGCCCAGATGAATGCTACGTTTGCGCATAAGTGGGCCACACTCGCCTAACATGTGTCGAGGCGATTGTACCGCCTCATTGCAGAATCTGCCGGTTTGTGTATCGCATAGCCCTTAAAACAGCCTTACAGAATTCTTTAAAACAAAACGGGTCCCAAATTTGCCGCCCCCAAAAGCTGCCGCCCTAGGCTTAAGCCTACTCAGCCTGCTGGTAAATTCACCAGGTTATAACACCCCTGTTTTTGCATACGGGGTTAAAAACAGCATAAGCAATAAGAGATTTAAGAAAATATACTCCGTACTAGATGAAAACTGAGTACAGCGAGGTAGCACTTCTCTCCATAAGTAGAGTGTACAGTTTTGAACTAATGCGTTTAACTAGCTAACCCGCGCTGGCTTCTCTCGGTTATTTATCAAATTAAGAAATAGGTTGTCTGGAAGAGATCGCTTTTAGCGATAAGACCACTCATTAATCTATTGGTAAAAATTATGTTCTGCAATTTATTTTGGCCTTATCTTGTCTTAGCACTCAGGGTTAAAATGTAGCTTCAAAATAGTGAAAGAAATTTCAGAATCAGATCACTAGTTCCAGTAAATACATCATAAATACAAACAAACTCATTAACTTAACCTCTTTATAGTATTAGTGTAGACTTCCGCAAGCGGCTTTGGTCGCGTAGTTTGTGGGCTAAAGTAGCCTATATCCAGGTCAAGTCAGGTCAGAAATCTATAGATCGTTTGCAACGCTCTTTAGCTGACTCAACTCCTTCTTTTGTATTATATGATGTATGTAGATACTTGTAATTTTAATATAATTGCTGATTAAAACGGGTATTTATCGCGTATGTACCTTTTGACCGTGACCACAGCTGTTGCAACACAGTCGAAACGTCGGGATAACAAATAAAAAAGTACATACGCGATAAATACCGTTTTAATCAGTAATTATGTACAGTGATCGATGAAAGTTTTAAAAATACTTGTAATTTTGTTCTGATAAAAAAATGTATCTTTACTAATATACTGTAACGAATAAACTCAAAAACTACTGGTCCGATTTCAAAAATTCTTTCACCATTAGAATGCTACATTATCCCGGAGTAACATAGGCTACTTTTTAACCAACTGCGCAGGAGGGTAATGTTTTTATTGAAAAACTACGCATGCAAATCTGCGGGTTAGTCAGCTAGTTATAAAATTAATATTTATTAAGTTATAAAGTTAAGGTTTCAATTTACTTGACCTAAAATGTCCTGTGCTAAAATTTTTTTATAAAAGGCCAATTCTTTCTAAAGGACAATTTCGAAGGTAATCAAGTAAATTCCTTAAGTCGAGGTTAGCGGTAATTGTTGAGTATTTTTACCAGAATTTAAATTTATTCGTATATACTGAAATCATTCATGTGGTTAGCTACACATTGCACGGCAATTAGTAGACAATAGATTGGACATGACGTGACGCTGTAAAGCGGACTTGCGAATTGCCGTGAAAATATTACTCGTTTTGGAGCCCCTTTTGTTCTTATCACTAGCTTCCACGCACGGCTTCGCACGCGTGGTTTTCCAATAAAAAGTAGACTATTTCAATCCAGCACATAAATCTGTATACCAAATTTGATCGAAGTCGTTTCAGCCATGACTAGAATAACAAACAAACATTCAAACGTTGTCTGAAGACTAAATTTTTGAAAGTTGATATGATTGATATCTAGTCATCTAGTAAAAGTTCTGAAGCAGTTGTAAAACCAATCTCTCTTTTTATACAACGATAAAACCAACGATAAATTGTGGGCTTACTCATTTCTCAACTTCTTTTATACTAACATGGAGACGGAGCAAGCTATGGCCCAGCTGATTAAGTGGTAACCATTGCCTATAGCAGATAATTGCCTTGTATGTCACGCACGTTAGAAATGTAGATACATGAAATGTAAAATATTAATTGTGAATGTAAGTATAACAAATTTCATTGAAATCGGCCCAGACGTTTAGTCGTGAAAACGTTACTAACGGACAGAGAGAGGAACAGAGTTTTAATATTTTCGAGTTTAAAATATTTGTAAGGATGCCTATTATTTAAACAATAGCAGTGATCTATTATTTAAATGATCAGTGTATGTTACTAGTGATGTCACATGGCATAGAAACGTGGTCTATCACTATGGGCCTCATAAGAAGGCTCAGGGTCACTCGTGCTACGGCGAGAGCTATGATTGGTGTTTCAATAGGAGAACGAATTAGAAACGAGAAGATTCGTACACAAACCAAAGTCACTGAAATAGTTCAAAGGATTGCAAGCTGAAGCGACAGAGGGTAGGGCACATAGCTCAAGGAACTGACGGCCGTTGTGACAGAAAGGTTCTCAAGAGGAGACCTCGTACTGGAAAGCGCAGCGTAGGAAGGCCTCGACTAAATCAAAAGACGAGCAGATAAAGGTTGCTGGGAGCCGTTGGGTGCAGCCTCCCCATAGATTTCTTGTAAGATTTGATGATAATCCAAACTTTCGCATACTTTATCTTTACATAGTATAAAATGAAGTCACTTCCGCCATCTGTTCGCTTAGATATTTTAAACTAATCAACGGAGTTTATTTTGTTTTCAGCAATAGATAGAGTGATCCAAGAGGAAGGTTTATATGTCATACATATCACACACGACTAAACGGCTGAACGGATTGTAATGAAATTTTGCAAGGAGATAGATTATACCCTGGGAAAGGACTTATGCTACTTTTTAGCCGACTGCGCAAAATGAGGGTAATGTTTTATTGAAAAACCACCCGTGCGAAGCCGCGGGCAGGTCAGGTAGTATACAAAGTGTGAAGATATTACCCAAGTTCTTAACAAATTAGTTTATTAATCACATTGACTTTATCTATACAATTGCAGCAATCAAAGATAGATAATACATTGTATTTTATTCATCTATCAATCATTATCTACACTTAATTGACTTTTTCGTCACGTTTTATACATATATTTTTTATTATCTAAAAAATATATCAAGTTTGCGTATTCAGTGTTCAATATTGTTCAATACTCAATCTTTTATAGTTTCTACAATGTATTAATAGGTGGTAATTAATAGGTATATGATCACTAGGGCCCCTGTTGGACACAACAAAATTTTGGAGAAAGGAGGACGTCATTGTTCTTGTTAGGTTATATTCATTTAAAAAGGAAATATTTAAATCTGATGTCAAAGTAGGTAAGTATCTAAAATTTGACTTTAAAATATTCGTCCATTGTATAATAAGTTTTAGTAGTTAGTATGTAAGTATTTTATTTGTTTTATAAATTGTATGTCATTAGTCTCATTTTTCAACGAGTCAGGGATTGACAACCTCCGTGGCGCAATGGGCGAAAAGCCGGCTGAGAAATAGGAGGTTACTGGTTCGATTCCCGCCGCGTAACAAATGTTTGCACGATCTACAGATATTTGTTCCGGGTCTGGATGTTTCTATACATATTATAAGTATGTATACACAAAAACATTATTAATACGTATTTTAACAGTTATCTGGTTCCCATAGTACAAGCTTTGCTTAGTTTGGGGCTAGATAGCATTGTGTGCAATGTCCAGCATTATTATTGTTATTATAGGCTACTTTTTATAAACAAACCACGCGTGCAAAACTGCGGGCGAAAGCTTGTTAAAAATAATTAGTATTATAGAAATTCCCAAATATCGGTAACCCAAAATAAAAAAGCATGCCAAATTATTATTTCTTTTGGGTTTCCCTCGAGACAAACTTGTTTGAGCAGAAATGTTTTTTTCCTGTTGTCGATATATTGAATACTAATAAGTTTTGCACTCAATAATTTGTCCTTGCTGAGATTTGCAAATTGCATTTAGAATTGTCTTGGCATTGATAGATAGATTGATCGATATACCTACAATTACTTAAACTTAAAGAGTATGGTGGTGGTATGCGCGGCCTGATACCTTAAAACGATCTCTTCCAGGCAATTTCAGGCATTAAAATCTATTTTTTTAATAATAATATAAACAATATAAAAAATCTAATTAACAAACAAAACAAAAAAAACAGGATCAAGTTTTTTTATAATTAATATCTTTTATAAGTTTTATAAAATACAGGAATTCTGTTAAATAATATAGGTCTTTGGTAGGAGTCAATATTTCATCTTGTATTGAGAGATCAATACCGAGTTACATGGGATGAATACATGTGCCAGACAGGTAATTTGTGTCTTAGCTTAGAAATCTACTTTATCTGTGATTTCCAGCACTTTTTTTTACTTTTATATTTTATATACGACCTTGAGTTGGAACAAGTATATAGGCCACATGATCCATTGAAAGATTACAGTGGAACAAATTGTGGAATCAAATCCATCAATGGATTTGTTCACTTAGAGTGGAACAGGTGATATTAAGTGGGTCATCTTATTTATTTAAACATTTGTTACAAGTTTTGCCATTTTTGACCAATATTCCGAAAAAGTTTATGGCAACACTTATATTTTTAATAGATCGAAATAATTGACTGGTTAGTTGTGTTTGGGGGTTACGTGAGATATTTTAAGTTGTACAGGAGTTCTGTTATTAAGTTGGGCGTGAAACTACTCGTTGATATACAATATTATAATTCTCGAATGGTTTTATTATATCTTAAAGTATATACGGATGGTTATAAATAAAGCTATTTATTACGAATGTAAATTTAATGTTCAATGTACTAACATAGCCAATACCGTTGCATACCTATATAGTTGTTTATTATTCTTTATAAATAAAATAAGGTGGCATATTTTCACCCCTAACATGCAGGCGAAAATATGCCACTAAAAACTTGTTTGATAGGTGAATGACTGATAGGTTATTTCTAACATAAGAACTGAATGTTAAAAGTACCCATGTATTTACAAAAACAATGTATTTAAGTATTCTATCAGTTATCTGGTTCCCATAGTACAAACTCTGCTTAGTTTTGGGCTAGATAGCGCTGTGTGAAATGTCCAGCAATATTTATTTATGTTATTTATTTATTTAAATTAATAAATATATATTTATTATTAACTATTTGTGCGAACCTCTAATTAGCACTCTAATGCTCTTTCACTGTACAACCCATTGATAACAATGCTGTTAGACGTTTACCTTCAAATAAATAATAATAATGTCTGTATTTTTATAATAATGAACTAGTTATTTTGCTATAAATGAAAACACATAAAAAGTGGCAAAGAGTCATCCCATTTTAAGGTTATAAAAAATATACTTATGTTAAAAAATTATGGTTTATAAAAAATAGAGCCATAAAATATTATACTAAATAAAATAAAATTAGGCAAATATTAACATCTGGAAACATCTTACATAAATAATAATTTTTTCACTATCAGCGTCATGAAATCCTAAACAATATCAGTTATAATTTTTGATAATACATTTTTGATAATAAATAAATGATAAAACAAATTCGTAATTGTTTATAAGACTACTTTAAATTAAATCTGCCGGTTCCATAAAGGTTCCGAAAACTTATAAATAAATAACGCAATGACAAATAATGTAGGTATCTTATCCACTCTCATGTCGAAAAACGAATAAATGCAATCTCTATCAAAACCTAAATATTCCTAAAAATTAATTTAAACCTTTCACTGTCAACTTGATAGTTCATTCGGTAGAATAAGACCTCATAAGCCATACAATAAATTTCACAAAAACGCTTACGCACCTGACACAGCCGCAACTATTCCGATCGCGAGCGCACTCAAAGAAAACAATATTTTATTAGCTGTCATGACTTGTCACAGCGCGCTCTCTCGAATGACTGAAACCTAATCGACGATCGAGAAGTTAACGGCTCGTTTTAATTTATTTAAATGCATGAATGAAGCCTCTGAGCGTTGCAATCTCTTTTCTGTTTCACGAAAAAAGTATCTTGGCCTTAGCGCTAGTGGATCGAAAACATCTTTCAATTTTGTTTTCATCTGATAACCGTTAGGGCCTACGCACACGGCGTAATTTACGCGCATACAAAGTTTGTGCGTGAGTTTAAATCGATACCGAAAATTCGCGATGTCTGTGCGCCCTTACTTCCTAAAACAACCACGGGACTTTTTTTTTGTAAAATATACCATCAAGGTCTGGATACTCAAAGACTCTACCATACCATCATACCTACCTATTTCTGCCGCCAAGCAGCATTGCTGTGTTTCGGTTTGAAGGGTATGGTTGCCGGTGAAATTACAGGCACATGAGGCTTTACACCTATATGCCTCAAGTTACCTAAAGTAAACAAAAAAGCCCTTCAAAACGGCCGTTGTACATTATTTTTATAGGTTCGGCAACGCGCTATTGATGCCATTGATGTTACTAACTCTCACAAGCTAGGTTATCCGCTTATCACCAGGTAAACCTTGGGTTATCATGGCGTATTGTTCAATTATTTACATATTCATATTTATTTGTTCTGCTTTACATGTACTTATTGACTTATGTACTTACTTATTGACTTGACTGCCTCCGTGGCGCAGTGGGCGTATAGCCGGCTGAGACGCAGGAGGTAGCGGGTTCGATTTCCGCCGCGGAACAAGTGTTTGCATGATCTGCAGATATTAGTTCCGTGTCTGGGTGTTTTTCTATTTATTATAAGTATGTATTTACAAAAAAAAATATATAAGTATTCTATCAGTTATCTGGTAGTACAAGCTCTGCTTAGTTTGAGGCTAGATAGCGCTGTGTGAAATGCCCACCGGTATTTATTTATTTATTTACTTATACATTTATTACTGTTTAGATAATAAGTAGTATATGTATACAGGGTTATGGGTATACCTCGTTAGATAGCTGATTAAACGTAGATATTTTAAAAAACATCTGCCGAACCATTGCCATAATATTTTTTTTAGATATCCCTTAGAGAAAAATAAACTTTCTAATATTTTTTTTTATTTCTTAACTTTCACTTGTCTACTACGGTCTATTCAATTAACTTATGCACTATTTTAATGATTGACGTCCTAAAGCATCTTATTACACATGTAAAAATGCAATAATAATAATAATAAGATACACAAAATAAACAAAAATAAATTTAGTAGCCTAAAAATCGGCAATTTTCAATAAAAAAATTAAAAGTCGAATATCTCGAAAAGGGTTAAGTTTAGGGTAGGGTGTTTCATAGTGAAATAAGTCAGAAATGATGGGTACTCCACGCCCTTAACGGATCTAGCACGATTTTTCCTGTAACCCTGTATAAAAAGGTATTTTTCAACAGGTCAGCTAAAGTAGGTAAACAATGCTACGCGCGGTCAGTAGGCACTTCGATTGGTGACCACATAGCGCTCAGGAGTAGTACAACTGGTTTAAAATGTTGGACCCTTATATTTATATTGCGATAAATTTATTGATTTATATAATACATCCATCTGTAAAATTTTACAATTGTCAGAAGGTAAATTTTAAAACTATGTAACTACAAATTCAAGAACAATACAATATTATAATTTATATAAATCACAATATATGTATATCATTTAATTATAATAAAATTGAGTATAGTTATATCAGTCCTGGTGCGATATTCTACAGTGTTACGATAGAAATATGTTGACAATTGACGAGCCAGGAAATAACTTCAAGGAAATCTTATCATTATACGTTTATCCTGCCAGGAAATGTTGCTTTAATGTGCGTAAGGAACAGTTAATTGTTAATATCAGCATTATAACGAGACATCATCATATCGAGATATATTTGAAAAAGATAAAAGATAGGATAGAAATGTTTATTGCCAATAGATCCATAATTCGCCACGTTTTTTTAAACCAGATACAAAAAAATTTAAATGCTTGACAGCGAGACCCAAACTAAGCATGGAGCTTGTGTCTTGGGCTTCTAGAGTGCAGTAAAAGTAGGTAAGTTTATAAGACATTGCTATTAGGATATACATTACAAATTTATCAATAAACTAGGTAAGAACTCATAAGACACTGAACGAAATACGAAGGATAGGAGGAGGGAAGCGGGGGGAATCGTGTGTGCGTGTGTGTGTGTAATTATGGACGTGTGTTGAAGGGTGTTGGTGTATAAAATGTGCTGGTGGGTAGTGTGTGATGGAGTGTGGTGCATGTGGGTGGAAAGAATGTATGAAAGGATGTACAGTGTATGTATAATTAGATCAGTTTTTCTGTATCGCAATAAGTTAGGTTTTGAAGCCATTTGTTAACTTTTTTTAAAATAAAAATATAACTTAATTTGGTGTATATTTAGCGGAGATTTTAGGCATACACAGAGGATTAAGGATTCACAAAAAATTGCCTGTCCAATACAATACAGCAATCGCAATACATAAGCAGTTTGTCGTTGAGGAGTTCTGTAGTTTTCAAAGTTCATGGTCTACTCAATTGTCTACTTATTTGTACTCATTTGTCAACTGGCCATAGATAGGTCTCCAAATAGATATTTCCTTGTAATTTCTAAAACAATAACTAAATCGCATAATAGTTGCATCTGTTGAAGAGTTTTTGGTTTCTATATATAATATAATCCAAAAACTTCCTCATCAGATCCCCGTCTAACTTATATTGGGCCATCCTAGAGGTACACAATAGAAAGTTAAAAAAACCGGCCAAGTGCGAGTCAGACTCGTGCACGAAGGGTTCCGAGCCATTATCTATAAAAACGGCTAAAAAATCATGTCTGTTGTATGCGCCCCCCCCCTTAAATATTTATTTTATTCTGTTTTTAGTATTTTTTGTTATAGCGTCTACAGAAATACATCATCTGTTAAAATTTCAACTGTCTAACTATCACGGTTCATAAGATATAGCCTGGTGACAGACGGACAGACAGACAGCAGAATCTTAGCAATAGGGTCGCGTTTTACTCTTTGGGTACGGAACCCTAAAAACATCAAAATGTACACAAAAATGACAAGAAATATAGCCGAATGAGGAATTTCCTCTTTCTTTGCAGCCAGTTGACAATCTTACCTATTCAAATCTCGTGATCAATCTCGAATAAAGGAGAAATATCCCTTTAAGTTGTAGAAATAGACCTTTCACAAGATGAAGACATTATTAGCTAGAAAATAAAGGCTAATTGCAACATTTCAAGAATTTGAATTTTGTCCTTTTAGTTTGCCTCGACCCCAATGATAGTGAACCTATTAAAGTTGTTTTTTATTTTTATTATTTTTATGAAGGACAACAAACAATTAAACAATTAGGTTACTTAAAACTAACACTAAACAAGGTAATGTATGTATAATGTATATAATTCTAATGAAAAAAGACAAATAATATCTGTAGGGTACATACATGAACAAGATGGACGAGGCAATACTTTGCTATAGACGATGGTTACCACTTGACATCAGGTAGGCTGGTTCCATCAACAGATAATATAAAAAACTTTCTACCTTCAAAGAGAGTACAGAGATCATAGTGTAGACACAAACAAATTGCGTTTGTGAGTCTCTCTAAGGTAAGATTGTTTGACACGATTACTACAGTCGAATCCATGATGACAATATCTTATAAAAAAAATAAGAACACGTGATGTGTTTTTTTGAAGTGAATACTTTTTTAGCATCGTTGTGATTTGAAAGTCGATGAAAAAAAGGCGACAGTACAAAGAGACAGACACATATATTCATAAGGTTTAACGTGGGAGAAAATGAGATAGGAAGCATTATACAGTGTTTATTATGTTCGTGGTTCTCTTTGTGCTTTGCTTCGTACTCCCTCCACTCGTGTTAATAATTATCTAACTTTGCATCATTATGATCATTACTAAAACCTACAATTATCATCTTCCCGAAATTTTACATTCGTCTCATTATCTTGAAACCAAAATTATAGAAGGTTTCACTTCTACCACGTGTGAATTGGACACATGCTTTTTTTATTTATATGTACCATTGCTGAGCGGAAGAGAACTTATCTCCACAAAGGTTTTTACTTAGGGTTGAGGTTAGTGCGGTACCAAATTAGCACCAATGCGTAATTTAAGTACTTTAAGTTCTATTGTAAGTAGGTACTACAGTAACTTTTCCTACGTTAACTATTCCTTGTTTTGTACACATGTTTATATATTTCATGAATAAATTATTGATTATTATTATAAAGTAACATTTGATAAAAATCAGTCTTCTTATCCTAAGAGTTGGGAGTGAGTAGTTATTTTAGTTGAAAAAAGAAAATAATATACAAACCCCGTCGATTCTAAACCAGCTCTTAGCAAGGAAAGGGTACAAAGATTCTGAAAGGACATGCGAGAGAGGAGACTGAAATTAATGATTATCAGATTGAGGTAATGATAAAATATCAAGCAAATAAGGTATTATGTGTTAGGCAACTGCAGTACCACGAGTGCTGCAGGCGACGGTGACACACAAACATCAGAATAGATATGTTTCATAAAAAAAAGGTAACAGTAGGTACTTAGTGAAAAGTGTGCTAGTATTTTTATTTTTATAGTGTTATCCGAACACATACTTAAAATTCCAAGATTTTAAAACCATCTGAAAAATTTCAAGCCTAGACGGGACTTAAACCCGCAACCTTCCTCTTGATACAAGAACGCACTATCCAGTTGTGCCACCAGGCTATCTCACGTCAGAGTTGAAATTAGTGAGATGATTCAGATTACGACTAAAGCGCCGTTAGCTCTATCTACAGGAAAACTTATACAGTTTTTTGACCTGCTCAATTCCAATGCTAAAGGTTTTAAAAATCTTGAATTGATGTTGTCATAATGTTTGAGAATGTCTATTAATCTAGTTGAAAATGTACTTCTCATTTCAAAAGATCTACATAATGCTAATAAGTTTTTTAAAGGCTGTTTAAAACTTATACAGTATATAAAATTAACAGCCTATTTGAATTTAAACCTACTTCTAATGTCTTATCAGTCCACTACAAAAAACTTACCAAGGTACGGCCTCTAAGACTGTTTTATCAAAGAATGTTTCATTTTGGTATTTTGTTACTGTAATCGCTAATTAAATATTTGCTTGCAACAGTTAGTTTCATATTAACTTCCTGGTTGGTTTCGCTTATGCAGTACCTGAATGAAAACTAAGAGCTAAGGTTTTTACAATCTGACAATTGAAGATAACAAACAGTACCTAGCGGCAAATTAACAAATTAATCATGAGAGAGGTCACTGACTTCTGTAACACAGGTCTTTGTGCTAGCTCAGATGTCCGAGACTTATAGGACGTCTGTAACAAAGTGTTTTTGAGACAATAAATATATTTTTAGCTGTTCAAATTTCGGCAGACGCAGTGTCGCTGTAAGATGACATGGCATGGCAAAAAAAAATTGTACGCGGAAATTATTTTTACTCACATTTCGGGATACCACAGTATGTCACAGCCTGCCGGGGTATCATAGTGATATCAACAAAATGTTTTTTGAAGTGAAAACTTAATTAGGCGCGTTGGGCATTTTTTTGAAAAAAATACCATTTAACTCGCGACACTGTTACCGTTACCGACACCTCTGTATATAAGTATTTTGTAATCGTTCAAGTTTTCACTCCTGTCGGCACTCCCGGAGTGCCACTTTTTTATCCTGAATCCTTCTTCGTTTGACCACACTCTCACCTGATAGTTAGCGATGATATGGTCTAAGATGAATCACGAAGACCTAGAAGAAACCTATTCACTTTTACCTTAAAGAGGCCCGGATTCTATTCTATAGGAAAAGAATGCCATGCCGTGCCGTGACTCAGCGCTGGCCCTAATACATTGGATATAATTTTACGTTGCGTAACAATAATTAATAACAAGTAATTTTTAAACAAAAATATAACCGAACAACTCAACCGATTTTGATGACATTCCTATGGGACCAATCTGAAAGTAAATCCTTTTAAATAAATAAGATTTTTACAAATCGGATGACAAATGACGGAAATCTGAGTTATCAAACAAAAAAAAATCAACTGAATTAAGAATCTCCTCTTTTTAAAAACATTAAAAATGGCGCTGAGCTGGGCACTTGGGAAGATGTAGTGATAGCAAGTGGAGTAGGGGCTCGACAGAATGGCATAGATAGAGCAAATTCGGTGCTGGCAAACCACCTGCTAAATGGACCGAGGACATCGAAAGGGTAGATTTAGAACTGACGGTGATGGTGATGATGCTTGTACACTTATACTATCCTCTCAGCTTCATCATATCAGCCTTAAGACGTCAACTACTTCATAGATTTTCAGTGTGACGGGTTTTGTACGGCCTGCATTCAACTCTCAGCAACCTTCATTAGCTAGTTTCCATTTAGTGAAAGGACTGTCCTAGGCGGTGCTTTCATGGTCTCCACTAAAAAACCTTTTTGCCCCAACGGCCATTGGTTCTTCGAGCTATATGCATCGCCCACTGCTACTTCAATTTTCTAATCCTCTAGGCTATGTCAGTGATCTTGGTTTGTACGAATATTTGTAGACAAACCAATTCGACGTCGCGTAGTTCCCCGAACGCTGCCCAGCAGAGTTGGATTCGTAGATTCTTTACCTCCCAGCTTAGTCACTGGAAATTCACAACAATGCAGCAAGTATAGCTAACTAAGCCCTGGGGTTCCTCACGATATAATAGCTACAAAATAGGTAACCAATTTTATGGTGTAATTTTTTTATTGTAAAAAAGCGCCCTCAGTACTCAGTAATTAGCGATGCTCGTAAAGGGCAAACATGTATAAAGTGCCAGACCTTATCGTACACTTCTTTATGCAAATATATATTATCTAGTATATTTTCTTTCGCAAATTGAACTAGTAACAAACATCCATTCATCCGTCTAGATATAACTACTGAGTGTGGTTTTAGTTTCGTGTTTATTTTACTTCTTAAATGTGGCTAAGTCTCTAACTTAAGTTCGTAATGTCTCGCCTCGCACACAGAGACGAGACGAGACGTTATTCAAAGCAGATTGCACCCACCCTAATGAAAGTTCACGAATTGAACTGAAACATTGTCGGTCAAAACACCGATAAAACGATACGTGATAAATCACGTATTTATAATAATGTTTGAAATCAATCTCGAACGTTTTTTCCAGGTTTTTCCGGGTTCCAGGACGCTGAGAGTCTATAGCCAACTTCCCGATTGAAATTTTGAAATTTCTTGATTTCAATCGCTTCACGAACAACAATCTCTTGTAACAATGGTGTTCACTAGAGATAACCTTAGGATCATGAAGTTCAATCCAATGATGCAGCTTCCCACACTTCTCGACGGTAGCTCCAAGTACTCCAGTCAACCCGTGACCACGCCTGTTGCAACACAGCCGAAACGTCGGGATAACAAATAAAAAAGGTACATACGTGATAAATACCCGTTTTAATCAATAATTCAGATCATAATCTATTAACACACCAAATTTCATCGAAATCGGTTGGCCCATTACCACGTGATTGAGTAACAAATAAATAAATAAACATCCTAACCTTCACATTTATAATATTAGGGGTATTTGACAATAGGGTTATTATAATATTATTATTCCAGAGGCAAGAAGAAAGTAGAAGGAAAAAGCCTTTGCATAGCAGTGGGATCCTATGGGCTAGTAAAGACAAAAAGTTGAAGGTTATCCCATAAAACGTTCATAATTCTGAAACCGACATCATTCTATGCTTTGAGATGAGATCGTAGTCAAAAATAAGTTTAATAAATTCCCGCAAGAAAAAGTTTATCATCTCCTACTAGAACACCATCAGGTGAAAAATAGGAGAAACAATTGCCTAAAAGAAAATAAATAAAAAGTGGCGCTCCGGGAGCGTCACTCGAGATACGATAGAAGTGAAAACTTGAACAATTACGAGATACTTATATTCAGAGGTATCGGTAACGGCAACAGTAACAGTGTCGCGAGCTCAATGGTTTTTCCCCATCTCAAAAATGCACTGCGCGCGTAAAGAAGTTTTCACTTAAAAAAAATAAATAGTATTTCCAACCGTCTTTTGTAGGTACACGCGTATCAGTAATAGTGCAATAACTCCATGTCTCCGCGACCTTGCCCACAATTGACGTATTGTGTACCACTTGTACCACAATGCCACCAATAACAACGTGTTGGTACGTCGCTTCATAGCAAAAGATTACCACGTCATGCAAACTGTGTTATGCGCTACACATTCAGCGTTTTTACCGTATTTTGTTATACCACTGAGGTTGCAAACAAGCATACAAATGTAAAGAGGTGTTTACAGGACTGTCCCCTCTTTCTGTGTATGTTAGCCATTAGGGCTAACATACACCTTAAGATAAATCCCTACGATGAGACGGTACAGTTGGAACGGTAAAGGTTTATCGTGTCGTGTGTGCTAAAATTGCTACAGTTTTGTAACTTGCTATCCTAGATCACTTCATTGTCCGTCTGTCTGCTTGTCTGTTAATATTATATAATTATATATATATGTAAATATTATGACATTCCCTTGTCAATACATATATGAAAATCTAATGTATGTTCACAAAAATATTAATTTGTTTAAGAAAAATAGCGATAATCATAATTTTAATACTAGAAATAAAGATAAACTCGCTGTTGCCACTTGTAGACTTCATAAAGTTAGTAAATCGTTTAAAGGGCAAGGTGTACGCTTTTATAACAAACTCCCAAGGGATGTACAAAAATTGACAATTAACAAATTTAAAAACGTAATTAAACAATATCTTTATAAAAGAGCCTACTATAAAATATCAGATTATTTAGATGATACAGAAGCTTGGGATTGAAATTGCTCCAACTCGTTCAAAATGTTACAATTTAGACGTAATTTATGTTCTGTATTAGTATTGTAAAAGGATCATTAAAAAAAACAACCAGCCTTGTTTCTTGCCTTTCTTTCCTGGCTTGGTCGCGAAGGAACAGGCAGTAAAATTGACGTTTCAAAGTGATCCTTGTGATTTTAATGAATAAAAATATTTGAATTTGAATTTGAATTTGTCTGTCTGTCCGTCTGTCAAAACCTTTTATCAAAGGAACGCGTGGAGGTATCAAGTTGAAATTAATATTCAATACTTAGGTCTACAGTCCCAACGCCATCACAAATTCGGCCATTTATTTTCACACTTACAATTAAATCAAAGACTTTAGGGTGGGTACTTCCCGTTGACCTAGAATCATGAAAGGCAAGAAGCAAGGTCTTTCAGCACAAGTAAAGAAAAAACTCCGAATATTGATATTTTGTAGTTGAATCACACAAAATATAAAATTACGGAATATTCGGTGCACGAGTCAGACTCGCACTTGTTCAATTGTTTTAACCACTACCGTAGCTAACCTAACTGCGAAGTTAATATTCGTGAGCTGTGAACCCTTTAAAATTTTTAAAACGTAGTTTTTTAAAAACCTTATTCTGTAGTCACTATAGGCCGTAAAGTACCTAACTAAATAATCTTTATTACGAGTACCTAATACTTTTTTATTGTTTTAATTTTTGTATGAGGTAAGAGCTGCATAAACAATTGCAATTATTATAAAGAAATAACTCTGACATTGTGCTTAGATGCAAAAACGTAATAAATCGAATGTGTACAGCTTTAACTAAACGCTGAATATTGTACTACATAAAAACTGTACTTACACCTTGTTAAAACCCATTACTCAATATTATCCATATTACACAATAAATACAGTTTTATTTGATTTGATTTGAAGTATAGTCAATCACTCGATAACTACTCATTTGAAAGTTCTTGAAAGCGTTTGTTAATTTTTATACTTATACGTAACTTTAAAAATTCGCCCACTAGATGGAAAAACGAGATTGTTGGGAGCCATTGGGTGAAGGCCGCACAAAATCGGTCGCTCTCGAAATCAATGAGGGAGGCCTATGTTCAGCAGCGGCCGTCCTATGGCTATGATGCTAATGATAATAAATAAATAAATAATGCTGGACACTGATACGTAACTTTAGACTGTTGATAGCGTTTTATTTATCAGTAGCAGACCAATCCGCAGCTTCGCACGCGTAGTTTTTCAATAATAACATTACCCCTCCTTCTTGCCGGGTCACATAGGCTACTTTTTACCTAACGGCGGGTAAAAAGTAGCCTATATCACCCGGGGATAGTGTCCCAGCGGTCCCAACGGTGAATTTTTTTTAAATCGGTCCAGTAGTTTCGGAACCTATTCAATGCAAACAAACAAATAATCAAACCTTTCCTCTTTATAATATTAGTATAAATCAATACCGGTCAAGTACGAGGGCCCATTCGTATCACCCGGCCGCGGCCGCCGCGCACATTTTTTTTTTATTTTATTTTACCTAGAAACGCCATCTAGTTATGTGACTCAGAAACCAAGTAAAATTTTACGATAGATTTCTAATAAAACTGCTCGTCGTGCGACTTCGTTTTATTTTTTCGGTAATATTTGCATCAATCATATTAATTTCAGATTTTTCGCTTTGCAAACTTTGGAGATAAGGGGGGGATGGTATTTTTTCGTAATTTTTCAACATAACTCTAACAAACAAAAGAAATAGTGACACTCCGGGAGTGCCGACAGAAGTGAAAACTTTAACAGACTACACTACAGATACTTATATACAGAGGTGTCGGTAACGGTAACGGTAACAGTGTCGAGCGTTCAAAAGTGTTTTCACATCTCAAAAAATGCCCAACGCGCCTAAAGAAGTTTTCTCTAAAAAAATGTACAGGAATGTGTAATTTAAGATCTTTTATACGATACCCGGCTTTACCTGATTTTGACCCTATTTTGAAGTTATGGTCCCTTAGGCAATCAAATTAAAATATTTTTTTATTTTGTTTTTATCGATAACAATTCCAAATTTCAAGTCAATAGCTGTGACAGGCGGACGGAAGGACATACGGATAAAACCGCATCTTAAAGGCCCATTTTAGGGTTCCGTACCCAAAGGGTAAAACGGGACCCTATTACTAAGACTCCGCTGCCTGACTGACCGTCTATCACCAGGCTGTATCTCATGAACCGTGATAGTCGGACACTTGAAATTTTCACAGATGATGTATTTCTATAACAACAAATACTAAAAACAGAATAAAATAAATATTTAAGAGGGTTCCCATACAACAAAAGTGATTTTTTTTGCTCGTTTTTGCTCGATATTGATAACGACAACAGACAACAGGTAGACGCTTGAAATATTCACAGAATATATATTCTCTTTAAAAATAAATTAAGTAATGAAAATAAACATTAAATATACAATAAAACAAATATTTAAGGGGGCTCCTATATAACAGACATAATATTTTTGGTGTTTTTATAGATAATGGTACGGAACCCTTTGTGCGCGAGTCCAACTCGCATTTGGCCGGTTTTTATCTTTACAATCCGGACCCTAAAAATTAATTGTTGTGTGATTTATGATTTCAAGACACAAAATAGGAAGGTTGGACGTGTTATCAATAGATAAAGATAATCATTTAGATACACCATAAAATATGATGTAATTAAGTTAATTAAACAGATAAAGTACGCACCGCTAAGATAACTTATTTATCTTTAACAAATGAAAAAGGGCGATCACCGATTCAATGTCAGCATTTTAACTATGACCTTTTAGTTTTATTATTTTATGTAAAATTCTTACCAGCATAGCCTCCAAGCACCACAAGAAACACCCCGATAAGTACAGAAGGCCACATCACGGTGCCAGCTCAGCCGCGACTCAACAACTGAGATCGGAACTATAAACGCCACTCTCGTTATATACCGAGATAATTAGTATATACAGGATGATTCAACAGTATACTGCATTATCAACATTTACTGTAAACTCACAGATGGAAGAAATAGTCTTAAGGCATAGAGGCATTCCTCCCAATCACGTTGGAGCCATTGGCTAAAGTGATTCGTGAAATTACGAATACGAATGAGTGCACACATTTCTTAGACTAATCGACGGACCCAGAGGGCTTAGCCAAGTTACATTCGACTAGCGATGACGCTAGACGATAAGTACGAAAATGTATGGGATTTGACATATGCTATGGAAATATCACGTGATACATCGACAACAAACCTATTCAGAAATCGAATCGATTCGAAGCGAATGTAACTTGACTACGGGCCCTGAAGTTTACTTAGAAATAAATTATCGGAAGAGTCGGACTATGTGGATACAAGACTAGATACTACAGGGTCTCATACGCCTTACATAATCGAAGCTTACCATGAGGTTCCGTTCAATAGGAGCGTATATTTTTGATGCGTTGCGCGGTAGAATAATATGCTCAATAAAAAAGACCTATCCTTACAATGATTCAAGATAGGACACGATGTGTTTTGGTTTTAAGGGCATGGTTGCCGGTGAAATTACAGGCACATGTTTTACATGATCGTAGGGCAGTGCATCGTAGGACACATTTCTAACGTGCGTGACTTACGAGGTTTCCAGTTAACATTAGGTGGGCCATAAGCTTGTTCCATCTCCATGTAGTATAAAAAAACGGTTTAATGAGATGGCGGCGGTTGGAAATTTTAAGAGACAGTGCGTAATAGTCAATTGTAAATTCGATTTATGACGGTAGGCATATAATTTTGTATGCAATTTTTTTAATTCTCTAGCCTAAACAACCTTTGTAATATCTAGTTCTATCTAGATATTAGATTATTATGCACCGGTTTTAAGAAGACCAAGTTGTAAACGTAATCCAGTTTGTATACAGTTATGAAAAAAACTGTGCCCGGTAGCTGGTTGGCCCCAATTCCTTTAATTGTTATCATTGGTAATTTTTCAGTCGCATTTTAACCTTTTTATATTATAACGATTATTTCAGGCAACAATGTGCACTTACAAAATATGATTACACGGCCCATATCTATAAATGTTAATAAAACAATAAACATTAACTAACCGTTTGATTTATTTAGGGGATTTTGATTCGAACTGTAATGCAAATAATAAAAATCTATCCGGGGCATCCGGGGTAGACCCGGGCGGCAATTTCAGGGGACGCAAAATTCTTCAATAAAAATATGTTTGAAAAAAAAAACTTTTTACAAAAAGAGCTCGGCATCCAGCGCACGTAGTACTATCGATTATTCCACACCCTGCCCGTAGTCCTACATAGTTCACCTGGCGTTTCCTCCACCTATATTTGGAACGCTTCAAACTTTAACACCCCCCCCCCCTTCCCCACCACCCCTCTCAAACGCTGGAGGAGAGGGGCGCCATATCAAGTTTCTGTCCCGGTTAGGAAAAATTCTAGATCCGGGGCTGATCTTCGTTATCACAAAAAAGTTAAAAACTGTTAATCGCGTGTTTAAAAAACTCCTTACCAATTTTTGTATAGGAATTGTTTAAACACGCGCTAAACAGTTAATATATTTTTTGTGGTAACAAGGTCTAGAGTTAGTTTATAAAGCACCCTTGCCGACCAAATGTCGAATGTTTCATTATAAAACATCGAGGTTTGATAAAAACATATATATTATATTATGTATAATCACCTACCTGAGTCTGTATTGGGTTCTTCCAGTCTGAGTATGTTCAAGAGGAACTTAAAACTAATATTAATAAAAAAAGCATACTACAACATAAATGAGTTTCTTAGTGACAAATCTCTTGAATAATTTTATTATGTAAATCTGACATTTTATTACTAATTTTCTATTTAAGGTAAGTGTTGAATATTGTAAATATTTTAAGTATAAATTTTGTTTTTTCTATGTTGATACTTTGTGGTATGTGGATACTTTTAAGGTTAACTAAAATTGCATGCGATAAACGCTGATTATGGACGAACTCAAACTGTATCACTAACCACCTATTACTAACCCATATTCGCAATAAATAATTTGATTTTATTTGATTTGATTTAATATATACCTATGTATTGGACTAACTCAAAGCAGGATAACTATTGTGGATAACTTGATGTCAACAGCTGATTTGATTGGGTTAGTAAATTCTCTCAGCTTGTTTTTGAAACTATTATTAAACGACTTCAAAAATAAGAGGAGGTTCTCAATTCGTCCGAATCTTTTTTTTTATGTAAGTTCCCCGGTTACCCAAAGACGCCTGGACCTATTCGAGAAATTATTTTTCTGTTTAAAACGGTTTACCTCCCAGGTGGTCCCATGGTCACCACTTCAGGATCTGATGATGGGATCCCAAAAAAATCGAGGACAACCCTCAAGTTTTCTGGGGATACAATCCGGTTTTATTTTATTACCTCAGAACTCCGTCATTTGTCAATTGATTTGGAAAATTCTTTTTTTTATTTAAAGGATAACCTTTCATATAGGTCTCATAAACTTCATTTAAATCAGTTAAGTAGTTTCGTTATGTCGGTTATTTTTTTGTTAAAAAACTGCTTGTTTTTAACAAGATCACTGGTTGTTGAAGCTTTCCAACAAGCGCTGTAACATCATCTTCAACTAATAGATTTAAATACTTTAGTTTATGTTTAACAATAGTTGACACCAATACGAGTTAATTTAGGCAGAAGTAAGATTAACCCTACCTACTGAAATTTATGATTTCTTGATTGGCTACGCAATATTCTGGCATTATGTAGGCAGAAGATCTATTCAGGCAAGCCCTGGAAAAACATAAATTTTAAAGGATGTCGGCCAATCTTGAGTAACGAAGAAGCACCTGAAGAAGAAGTAATTTTTGCAGGATTAGGATCATACCACAAAAAAAACACTGTTTAGCGCATCTTTAAAAAATGTATATACACAAATAAGTAAGGATTTCTTAAACACGCGTTAAACAGTTGTTTGACCTTTTTGTGGTAAATAGGATAATGTTTACCACACCCTATGTTACCCCACGCGTGGCCGACGTGGGCTCGCGCCTAACGTAGACACGCTTATCAATTAAATGTTTTTATCTTGTATAAATAGCGTTTCTGGCTCGTGCGCACTGAAGAATATGTTTTTAAGTGATAAACCAACCAATTCCCGATAAGTGAGTATAATGAAATTGTGTATTTTTAGTAACAATTTTGTCGATTGAGATTTATCAATGTTCACGTCACGCACGGCCATCGTGGCAATCGCAAGAATGTTTGTATATCCTGAGGCCCTAGGAAATCATACCTATACTTAATACTTAATAATATTATAATGAGGAAATATTTATATGTTTGTAACGAATTAACTCAATAACTACCGGTCCGATTTCAAAAACTCTTTCACCATTAGAATGCTACATTATCCCTGAGTAACACAGGCTACTTTTTACCCATCTGCGCAGAAGGAGGGTAATGTTTTTACTGAAAAACTTCGCGTGCAAAGCTGCAGATTGGAAAAAGTAGCAAGTCTATGGTAAAATTTCAAGATGGAAGTCATTCCCAGACAAGCACTTTCCCCATGTCGCGTGATGACTCGCCTCTCGTATCCAGGTTTGCACGTAGATGTACCTAGTGTATATGATGAGAGAACAGCTAGTATATCAGTATATTACGTGCGTAGGCGCCATTCACAGACAGGATAAGCGTAATCTTGTAGTTATTATTGTATTGTATCAGTAAGAATTGCTCTATCCTTTGTAGAGCATGAACTAAAATAGGTGTTACAAATTAAGGTCACTCTCTTTTATTGAGATCTATCACTCCTGCGAATATATTTAGGTGAAATGTTGTTTTTCATTGTTTTTAATGACAAAACTCTTATTACTATTAAATAGTTTTAAGTATGCCAAGAATAGCACCAAGCCATTGCTTGGCTTGGAATAACATTGATGCTATTATGATAGGTGCTAATCAAATCGGTACTGGACGTGGTATATTCCACAGGATGATTTGTAATTTGACCTATCCCCTAATAGTATTTTTTAAAAGACATAATAAGAGGGGGTATTGTATAAATATAATCATCATCATCTCAGCCCACATCCACCTAAAGCTGGGTATAGGCCGTTATCACGCCGTTCTCTCCGGTACTTCCCGCAACTCTCGCGATGTAGTCCGACCATCTGGCTGGTGGTCAGCCAACTGGTCTGCGCCCTTCTCGCGGCAGTTGCTGTACTCGCCCATCTTCTGTCTTTTCTCCTTGCCAAGTGTCCAGCCCATCTCCACTTCAGCTGGTTGATCCTTCTACTCACATCCACGACTTTGTGTCACAATGTGTCACAACACAACACTCACATCAACCAATGTGTCCTGCCTATCCTAACATACGGTGCTGAAATATGCCCGCTCACGAACGAACTTGTTCACAAAATTAGAGTTGCTCAGAGAGCAATGGAGTGTGCCATGTTAGGCATCTCGCTGTTGTATATATGGTAATTTGTAATATTGAATGTATATTATACAAATATTTAAGTATTCTATCAGTTATCTGGTTCCCATAATACAAGCTTTGCTTAGTTTGGGGCTAGATAGTGCTGTGTGAAATGACCAGCACTATTTATTATTTCATTTATTTATTTATATCAGTATATAGTCTAATGAATGAACGACAACTTTTATATGAAATTTTTTTTAGTTGATTTACAGGTGATTTAGTTTCTTTGTTACAATTTTTTAACATTCTTAGTTATCAGTCAAGAAAGTAATTTTTGGGTTTTCAGATATATTGTGTAGAAATTAAATAATTTAGCAAAAGGTTAAAAATTATACAAATCACCAGTGAATGAAAAGAATATCAAGAGAAAGAACACAACAAAACAGAAAATCGAAAAAAAATATCAGAAATGGAGCTTAATGAAAAGTGGTTTATTAAACCTCTTAACTCATTAGTCTTTAACTCAAGACCTTTCCAACAATACCACACAAAATGGAGTGCAAGTGAAATTTCTCTTTAAACCTCTCGGTCTACGGTCACAGCAATGCAGTTTGGTGGCAGACATAGGTTTGGTGGTGTTTCCTTGGGCGAGCCCTTTCACAAACAGCTTTACTACAGCACAATTATTAAACTCTGTCTTATTAACAATCAAATTGCTTGTAATAGTAGAGGAGACCGTGGAGATCGACCTTCACCGATCTGATATCCAGATGAGACGTATTTTTTATCAAATATAATTTATAAACAAATATGCCTATAATTACTTGCCTATCTAAAAGTGCTTATGGCTATTTTTAATTAAATTAACTTTAATCGATTTTTATTCATCACTTTCATTCTTATGATAACCAAATGAATTTTATTTCACTGTTAGTTTTTAACACACAGAATATGCCTCAGTAGGCTTGCCTACTCATTTCTGTGTATAGCTACCTGGCAAGCCGATGTGAACAGGTAAGTCAATATAGGTGACTCCATCGTTCTGCTAACTTATTGAAAGTTTTATCAAATTTTAGATTATTTTAGTTCAAAATCAGTCATATTTCAAAATCATTGCCTGCAAAAAATCATACTTATAGTACTGTTGCCTAGCTAAAAACTTTTAGAGAGCACTTTTAGATAGGCAAGTAATTATAGGCATATTTGTTTATAAATTATATTTGCAAAAAAATATGTCTCATTTGGTTATCAGATCGGTGAAGGTCGATCTTCACCGGCTCTTAGACCATAACACCTAAAACTAATTTCTATTTATGATTTCTACCCATGATTTGTGAGTTTTTGAGTATACCGATCAAAACTCACAAATCATGGTAAATATCCCATTATATTATATAAAGCTCGATTACCACTGACTCACTGACTGATTGACATCATTGTTCTCCCAGATGCCACCTCGTAGGGGGGAAATGTTTGGTGGGATCGTATAGAGGGAGTTCCGGTGAGTTGGGAATAAATCCTAAAGTACCCCTTTTGTCCCCCATTCGCTCCCATTAACATCGTATCTCGGAAAGTATAGGTCTTAGAGCGTTGGTGCAAAAACTAATGTTGCAGAGGACATTTTTTTATATCCGGTTCCATGAAAAAAAAATTGTCTTTCATACAAAAAAAAATTGTCCCATACAAAATATTTCTGTATGAATACCGTAAACCGTATATTTCGTTTGCCGTAATTTTCATACTGTTTTTGTAGGGAGCCCACGGCTTGTGTGTACTATAAAATTACTGTAAATTTGCTTGATTCTATATAATGGTGGTGGAGGGGCATGAGACAACTTTCATAGTTTATGCAAAGGTCATCATCATCATTTTGGAACATCCAATTTTTTTTTTTTTTAGTATGCAACGTTCATCATGTTTATTTTGGAACATCCACATTTTTTTAATTATGCCTCATCCACAATGATCACTTTGGAACGTCAATTATTTTTTTTTTATTATGCAACATCCACTGTGATCATTTTGGTACATCATTTTTTTTAATTATGCCTCATCCACAATGATCACTTTGGAACGTCAATTTTTTTTTTTTTTATTATGCAACATCCACTGTGATATTTTGGTACATCATTTTTTTAATTATGCCTCATCCACAATGATCACTTTGGAACGTCAATTTTTTTTTTTTATTATGCAAAATACTTTGTGATCATTTTGGAAAATCAATTTTTTTTAAATTATGCCTCATCCACAATGATCACTTTGAAACGTCATTTTTTTTTTTATTATGCAACATCCACTGTGATCATTTTGGTACATCATTTTTTTAATTACGCCTCATCCACAATGATCACTTTGAAACGTCAATTATTTTTTATTTTTTTATTATGCATCATCCACTGTGATCATTTTGGTACATCATTTTTTTTAATTATGCCTCATCCACAATGATCACTTTGGAACGTCAATTATTTTTTATTTTTTTTATTATGCAACATCCACTGTGATTATTTTGGTACATAATTTTTTTAATTACGCCTCATCCACAATGATCACTTTGGAACGTCAATTATTTTTTATTTTTTTATAATGCATCATCCACTGTGATCATTTTGGAAAATCAATTTTTTTAAATTATGCCTCATCCACAATTATCACTTTTGGAACGTAAATTTTTTTTTTTACTATGCAAAATCCTTTGTGATCATTTTGGAACATCATTTTGTTTTAAATTATGCCTCATCCACAATGATCACTTTTGGAACGTCATTTTTTTTATTATGCAAAATCCTTTGTGATCATTTTAAAAAATCATTTTTTTTTATTATGCCTCATCCACAATGATCATTTTGGAACGTCAATTTCTTTTTTTTTATTATGCAACATCCACTGTGATAATTTTGGAACATCAATTTTTTTAATTATGCCTCATCCGCAATGATCATTTTGGAACGTCAATTTTTTTTTTAATTATGCCTCATCCACAATGATCACTTTTGGAACGTCAATTTTTTTTTATTATGCAACATCCACAATGATCATTTTGGAACGTCAATTTTTTTTTATTTATGCCTCATCCACTATGATCATGTTGGAACGTCAATTTTTTTTTTATTATGCGACATCCACTATTCGAATATTATCTTTGATTGCTTGTTACACTTCGTCATCCTCTTTTATTGTTTCTTCCGCCTCCACATCTTCTATTTTTGCATGTTCCACTTCGTTATCCTTTTAAAATGCTTCTTCTACTTCATATCCTCTTTAATTGCTTCAGTTACTTCATTATGCGCTCTACAAAATTGTGGTGTTTCATACAAAACTTCAATCGCTCATATCTTCTAAACGCGAAGAGATAGCCCTAGCAAACTTGTACAAAATATTGGTATAAATTTTTGGTGGAACTGTTTTTTTATTGTCATCCTTGACATCCTTTTTGAATGCTTCTCTCACTTCGTCATCTTCTTTGAATGTTTTTTCCACTTCGACATCATCTTTGACTGCTTCTTTAACTTCGATATACTCTTTGATTGCTTCTCCCACTTCGATATCGTCTTTGACTGCTTCTTCCATTTCGATATCGTCTTTGATTGCTTTTTTCACTTCGTCATCTTCTTTGAATGCTTCTACCGCCTCGGTATCCTCTTTGATTGCTTACTCAACTTCAATTTCCTCTTTGATTGTTTCTGCCACTTCGATATCCTATTTGATTGCTTCTTCCACTTCAACATTCTCTTTGATAGTTTCTTCCACTTCGATATACAATCAACAAATTTATGATTTTTCTTACAAAACTTTAATCGCTCGTATCTTCTAAACGGGAAGAGATAGCACTAGCAAACTTTGACAAAATATTAGTACAAATTTTTGATCATTATCATTTTGCAACATACATTTATATTATGCAACGTCAATCATGATCATTTTGGAACGTCCAATTTTTTTCTCTTTGATTGCTTGTTCCACTTCGATATCCTCTTTGATTGCTTCTTCCACATTGGTATCCTCTTTGATTGCTTCTTTAACTTTGATATCCTCTACGATTGCTTGTTCCGCTTCGATATCCTCTTTTATTCCTTCTTCATCTTCAATATCCATTGGATTGCTTCTTCCACTTCGATATCGTCTTTGATTGCTTTTTTTACTTCGTCATCCTCTTAGAATGCTTCTACCACCTTGGTATCCTCTTTGATTTCTTCCTCAACTTTAATTTCCTCTTTGATTGTTTCTGCTACTTCGATATCCTATTTGATTGATTCTTTCACTTCAATATCCTCTTTGATTGCTTCTTCCACTTCGATATCATCTTTGATTGCTGCTTCCACTTGGAAATCCTCTTTGATTTAATTGCTTCTTCCATTTCGATATCGTCTTTGACTGCTTCTTACACATGGATATCCTCTTTGATGGCTTTTAACAGCTCGATATCCTCTTTAATTACTTCTTCGACTAAAAGAAAAACACGCGAGCTGCGAGCAGCTCGCGCACAACGCAACCTCTAGTTTTTAGTATAAAATTAAATAGTGTTCATAACCTTGATAGTTTCAAAAGATATAGTTAATTTATAATCTTTTTGGCTCCATAACCTGAAGGTCAATTATTATTCTCTGACGACCTCCGCGGTACAGTGGACGAATAGCCGGCTGAGACGCAGGAGGTAGCGGAGATTCCCGCCGCGGAACAAATGTTTGTGTGATCTACAGATATTTGTTCCAGGTCTGGATGTTTTTCTATATATTATAAGTATGTATTTACAAAAAAAAGTATATACGTATTCTATCAGTTATATCTGGTTCCCATAGTACAAGCTCTGCTTAGTTTGGGGCTAGATAGCGCTGTGTGAAATGTCCAGCCATATTTATTTATTTATTTATTTCTGAGTAATAAAAATGAAAAACTACCTTCCTCGCTACTTTGTTGCATATAAAAGTTGGTTTTAAAAAGTAAACAATGTTAATTTTATTTTGCAAATAAAATTCACGACGATGATATGACCCTTAAATTAATTCACGTAAAGGTTACAATATCAATGCGAACATTCTGTTAGACGTTTAGCAATATTCTCTAGTACCGAATTAAGAAGGCCAAAGTAACACAAAATAGATGTGTACAGAAGTCAAGCTCAGGCTGATTTTGATGTTAATTACCTACCTAGGCTCGAGCGCAGCGCTACGGCTGGCATCATATTATTCAGTATTCGTCTATTCACCATTTCAATACATTGCATTATTGGTATTAAACATCCATTTGGTTGTACAACAATTTTGATTCGAAAACGTTTAAATTATTCTTTTACAAACCGTTCTTGCTACTTTTCGAAGTAAGCTCGCCTCGTTTTTATTGCCACAATGTCAAAGCTATCATTAGCAGTGCAGTCGCAAAGAAAATGCTATGCAACTGTAGCTTGGTCAACGACAAAGTTACCTGCTCTTTAGCTAGCGACAAAGTTATTTTGCCGAGAATAAATAGTTACTTTACGTATGTATAATAATAATCATTTACAATAATAATAATTATGCAAATCGGCAAAATGTTACTCCACTTATCAATAAAACTATTTAAATCAAACAAAGTGTTTTTACTTTTAACTTGCCTGTACTTTGCTATTCGGTAAGTAAACGGAATTATTAGCATATAATTGTATATATAAAACAAAGTCGGGTTAGATACACCATTTATAACTCAAGAACGGCGGTACTGATATTGATGATCTTCAATTTGTTGGATTTGTATTTGCCCCGAATAGCAGAATAAATATTGAAATATAAGAAAAAATTGCGCAAAAAAAAACTGCAAAGAAAATTCATTTTCTCATACATAGATGAAGCTAATGATGGCCGATTGTCAATTCTACTGGTGACGTATATTGGCAGCCCGCGTCATATGCATGTCAAGGTGGTACGAAGTTCACCTGGTCAACTAGTTTAGCTTAAACCATAAAATTGAAGAACAATAGTTGTTTATTCGGTATGTAGCAAGCGAGGTTAGTAAACGGAATAATTCGAATGTTCAAGTAAATTCACAACCAGCTGGCAAATTGTGTCACACAAAACATAATTTACGTCTTGCCAAAGCGCGGCAATCGCAGCTAGCATTCGACCGACTTAATCCAAGACCATCTAACGCGCGTCTATGTATGCGTGCGCCTGTTATTGATTTGTACTACCTTACCTTCTGTACTATTCTGTGCTAATAAGTACATCTGTTGATGCTATTGTCAACTATCAAGGTTAAATATGGACGATTGAACAAATTTAATCACGAATTCTCAATGAAATTTGCATTACAGTCTTGTCGAGGTAGGAATAGAAATAATTGCCATACCTACACTGTTATTAGGATTCATCATTTTTGAAAATGATACTATACTAATTCCGTTGATTTCCTACAATTTTTTTTTTGTGTTCACAGAACAACTAATTGTATTTGAATCTAAATAATAATCATACATATATTTATTTATTTTATATAAGGTATTTATTCATTTACAACTATTTATGTACCTAATATGTATGTATTTAAGGATAAGTAATTTTTGTTTTTCTATTATTAATATATTATTTTTTACACCTCGGCCAATCTTCCATTATGGAATGATCCTCTCTATCCAAAGGTTTTGTCCGACATTCTGTTTTGTTATGTACGACATGAATTTAAAAAATGCATTCGTAATAGTATTAACTGATTTTAGAGATGTGTTCAATACCGGTAGCTTGAGTATTTATCCAGTAATCGATACATTTCCAATCAACAATTTTTAACGAAACTTGGCGGCGCCTTTGCGACGATGCCGCTTAGTAAGTTTAACAGGTACCTACCTACTTACGAGTACATGATGAATGAATATGGGTTACTTACCTATTTTATACAGGCTGTTTGATTGATATTTTAGGACTTGATATGAATGATGTTTGAAAATTTAGAATTTTCTATGGTAACGAATTTGAAAAAAACCTATTTTACAACAATATTAGCCATTACCTGTGGATTAATTTAATGTCGTACATAACAAAACACGTAGTATAGTTTGTATTATAATAGCTGACCCACATCCGGCTTCGCACGTGTGGTTTGTGAATAAAAACATTACCTTCCTGCGCAGTCAGCTATATCTCAATCCCAGTCTCAATCTATCCATATACCGCATTTCATCGAATTCAGTCCGGTCGCTTCGTAAAAACGTAACAAACAGACAGAGCTATTTTCGAATCATACTAATATTACAAATGCGTAAGTTTGGATGTTTGTTTGTTACTCAATCACGTCGTAAAGCTGAACCGATTACAATAAAATGTAGTATATAGGTAGAATATGACCTGGACTAAAACATAGGCTTTTTATTGACAGACCATGCGAGCGAAGCCGCGGGTGGAAGCTAGTTTAGAATATTAGTAAGGAACAAGTTTAAGACTCACCTGATAGTAGTAACTATCGCCTAAGACAAAGTATTGCCTTGTAAGTCACGCGCCTGAGAAACGTGCCCTGCGTCGATCAACTTGAGACATCATACAGGTGTAAAGCCTCATGTGCCTGTAATTCCGGCAACCATACCCTTCAAACCCACAGTAACGTTGCTTGGCGGCCGAAATAAATGGAAGGAACTCACAAGGAACTCTACATCTCTTCCTAAAAGTGTAGACATAATATAAGATTTATTTACAAAATGATAAATGCTAATTAATTTCGGCGGCTGTCTGATGACGTCAATGCTCTTCCTCCTGAGCCAATAAGACGTCTCGAAGCCGCCACACCACTGATCGTCACGCAGCACGCGACTGAACCGTGATTAACTGATAAATTGTATTTGTTTTTAGTATTGCCTTGTCTTAAAGTAGATCCGTTTATCATGTAGGTAGTGGGTAAAGGTTCTCAATCTTTACAATTCTTGTCGGTGATTTAGATTTTTAGGGTCCCGTAATTATGAACCCTTATAGTTTTGCCAGTCCGTCTGTCTGTCGATCAGTTATAGCCGTTTTATTCGTAGACTACTGTAGATAGCTGTAAAGCTGATATTTGGCATGATGATACGTTTAGTAACGCCAAATTTAGATACTTATAAACATATTTTTTTTATTCGTTTTAGGGTACCTAGGTATAATGCAAGTTGGGGTATTGTTTTTTTTACTCACGCATATCTTATGGATTATGAACATGACAAGGTTTCCCCTCAATACTTTTTCACTGTTCATACCCAGGCCCAGCTTTTCAAATTGGCCTTTTTCGTAGTAATTGTGTGTTCTTACACAGATACTTTAGTTACAAGAATAATTATCAAAGCTGAGAAAACTTCTAGTTTATTAGCAGTAGTCGACCAACTTAGTCTGAAGTTGGGTTTGTAAACAATTCATATAATATTCTTACAAAAACAGCTTCCACTAGGAGCTTCGCATCTATCAACACACAAAATTTCATCGAAATCGGTTCAGCCGTTACGACGTGATTGAGTAACCAACAATTATACAAACATTCAAACATTCACAAATTTAATATTATGGTGATTACCAAAATACACGTTGCATTGTAAAATGACGGAGATAAAGCCGTATTGATTTCAGAATTCTTCACTGTGCGTGGTACATCAATACATTGTCATCTTATCTTTGTATCAAGATTATAAACATATCCAAGACTAAGCTGTACAATAAGAAACTATAGTGAAATGGTAACCAAAGATTAGATTTACAGATCATAATCCTTCAGTAAATACAAAAATCATACTTAGAAGTAACATCGTATGTCTCAGAGTGACGGGTGCTATGCTATTTTTTTACCAACTATTAAGGTGTATATAAATACCTAGACGGGCATGTTTGGAGGCTATTGACGACTATGGACGACCTCCATGGCGAAGTGGGTGAATAGCCGGCTGAGACGCAAGAGGTTGCGGGTTCAATTTCCGCCGCGGAACAAATGTTTGAAAGATCTACAGATATTTGTTCCGGGTCTGGTTGTTTCTCTATATATTATGAGTATGTATTTACAAACAAAACATATAGTTCTATCAGATAGCTGGTTCCCATAGTACAAGCTTTGCTTAGTTTGGTGCTAGATGGCGCTGTGTGAAATGTCCAGCATTATTTATTTATTGCCTTTTTGATGAATGAATGGAAACACTTTATTGTACACCTTAAAAAATAAAAATTACAGACAAAATAGAAGACACAAAGCAAATAATACAATGGCCGGTCTTATCGCTTTGAAGCGGTTTCTTTCAGACAACCTTTGGATGGAGAGGATTTAGTTATGTCAAAGGTATGGTCTTAAAAGATTTTATCTTCAAATTCATCGTAGGACAAAATTTTACTAGTATCAAATCAAAATATTTATTTGGTTCAAAAGCATATAGGAATCAAGAACAAATAATTAACGTTGACAGATAAAAAATAGTAAGTTAGAAAAAACTGTGTAGCAGTGCCAGCGCCCGTCTCCTAAACTAGTACATACAATTGTTGTTCCTTACTTACTGCTTTTTAGTAACTTTAAAATGTGAAAAAAAAAATCCCAAAACAAAGCTGTTTCCGATAAAAAAAAGTCAATGATTTTCTAAACGGCTGGGTACATTTTTTTTGGTGCAAAGGATGATAAAGTTTAATTTAAAAAATCAGGGTAGGATTTCTTGATACGATAGTTATTTATGTCATAATGAATAAATTTCCTTTTAACACTGGTGATTTGTGTCCGAGTTTCCAGCAAGGCGAACAATTTGGACGTTTATAATTATTTTGCTCCTCAACGTCGAATCAGGGGAACCGATTTGGTAAATTCATTAGAGAATTGAAATACCTAGGTACTGCTGGCAAAACAGTTTTTAAAAATAAATCAATTACTTTATTCATCCTGTTCAAAAGAACAGAAAATATTAATTCGAAATACTTAGTTTTAACTATCTTGTTCTTCTTTCGTGTCCATGGTAAGCTAAACTATTTTAGAGTAGTACTTTGCCATTTCTATACCGTGGCTTTATTGAGGTCATCCCTTGTGCAGGTGGTAGGGCACAAGGGACAAGAGAGCAGATGAGACATGGACTGAATGGGTGCTCCGCAGTAGCATTCAATCCGGGAGGAGTCTCAACCCCATTTACACAGGCCTTGTCTGCAGCGGCTAATTTGAGTCCGGAGTCTGTTTATTGACTTCCAGACTGGACAAGGCAGAAACAATAAGGATCTGGAAAGTTTTTTCACAAAAACACTTGCCCACATATCAATTTTATTAAAATCTTTTTGTTTCATACGAAGCTTGTATATTCATCTAATTACATCGAATATCTAGTTTGCATATACATACATATACTTATATAAATAACGGTATATTTTTACACTTCAACCCGGAACACACCCGGATACTTTAGTATTGGCAAATAATATAATTATATGTTTAATTATAAATAACAAAATATTTTAGGCAACAAATTGTGTCTGTCAGAGACAGTCACACTAAAGGCATTATTGGCAGATTAAATTGAATAATATTAAGGGGTTTTAAAACATTTATAAAGATGGGAAACTGATTTGCATTATTTTGCAATCTAAATGTCCAATTATCTCCATAAGGTGACACCAGAATTATGCAATTGACATTTTTGGTTTGTCTTTCTGTCCCCAATCCAAATACACAAGTTTAATTGTGCGACGCGATGTTGAATAAAAGTTGGGTTGGGGACTATACCATACAGACCATTTTTAAACCCATTTCTAAATGTTACTTTCTTATTTGGTACACTTTTATTTTTAACAGACAACCCTATTCTGCATTTTATATATTTGCAAATTATATGTAACATTTTAAATTGTTTCTGCAAGTTATGCCCACAAAAAACAATTATTATACAAACAATAGATTAAAGTAGTGTTTAGATTAAGTGATAATTCTATTGGTAGTCATTGTGATGTGTTCTGATTTAGGAAATATGTTATATGTGAAGTCATAACATTTTTTGTGAGAGATTAATCATTGTGATTTACTAATATTTATACAATACAATATAAACCCACATAAAAAGTATGGAGTGATAATGCTAAATATGTTTTAAAATTATTAAAATAGGTCGTAATTTTACATTTTCTTAAATGTAAATAAACATTAAAATTTGTAACCAATATAACGTTGATTGTATCATTATATACATATATTTACCATAGTATTATTATGATGATTTATATACCAGTTTTTAACGGGTAATAAGTTATATAACAGCTATAATAGTTATGATTATTGAATATAATATTTTATATATTTATTATCACATAAAATAATTTATGTTTCTAGCAAGTATAATATTTGAAATAATTATTATGTACAAACTGTAAATATGTTTTTGAGTAAATAATTTATTGCTCTCGATATGCAAAGTCAAAAGTAACTATTTTTTGTAAATACACAGTTGACTATGAATAAAAATTTAAATATATTATATAGCGTTATTGTCATTTTATTAGTTAGAAATAAATTTGTATTGTTAAATAAATACGAGTAACTCCTTAAAATTATTTTAAAATTTATCATGAACCAATTTATAACTTTGACATAATTCATGTTTGTAGACGGAAGCCCAAAAAATATGTCGTAATTTTATTTTATCCAATATGTTTAATAAAATACTAACTTCATCTCTGATTAAAATATCTACTAATCAATAACCTAACAATTTTATTTTAATCTAATAAAATAGGTACATACATTAGCTAGGGTTGTCTAGCTACACATAAAATAAATTTATTATTTTTTAATAGCATAACGTAGTACGTTATTTTTTCTTATAGAAATTGCTCAAATATACAAACCAAATTTTACAATGATCTTTCGCATTGCCTTATGCTATAAAAAATAAACTTCTTAAATAAAAATATAATTTTGTAATAACAATTATTACGTAGTAAAAAACAAATAGTCTTTACGTGCAAAGCGAATCGTAGAAATAATAATTTTAAAGTACCCTTTTATGTGTCCATACGGGTGTAAAAAGAAAACTTTAGAAAATGATCCTGTCCTCACACCGGAATTCTTTGTAATGTGGGTGTAGGGAACTTTTTATCATGGACCACAATACCTAGAACCAAAACAATTGGTTTGA
The DNA here is from genome assembly GCA_963924445.1 of Philereme transversata. Taxonomy (NCBI): domain Eukaryota; kingdom Metazoa; phylum Arthropoda; class Insecta; order Lepidoptera; family Geometridae; genus Philereme; species Philereme transversata. The sequence continues at coordinate 26,107,815 of OZ004345.1, read as the reverse complement.
GACCATGCTTAATTAATCCGCAACGGGAATCAAATCCGAAACGAATTGCATCTAAGTCTAATATTAAAACAATTAACACCAACCTTTATACAACAAATATCTTTAATTTTCAATATTACTTTGCCGAAACCCGTAAAATAGCAAACAGAAAAAATTACAGTTTCTTTAGGTGGAAACTGTTTTATATTGACTCAGAACTTAAGAATACCTTTATAAGCACAAGTCTTTAGTTTTCGCTGTTTTCTTTTTGCACCCGAAAGTTTATGATATAATCACCAAATTTATGTCCTGAATTTAAAAATAAAATCGCCTTAATTAATCTCAACTCTAATAATCCCCGACAGAAAGAATGGACCGATTATCCTTTTTGTTAAAACATTTCTTTGTAATGAGTAAAGCATAATGACGATTGTAAGACCTGTCGTACGATCATAAGACCAAGGCTTAGCCAAGTTACAGTCGATTAGCGATGACGCTAGTCGATACTTCCGAAAATGTATGGGATTTGACACATGCTATAGAAATACCACGTGATTCAGCGACAACAAATGTATGTAGAAATCGAATAGATTCGCACCGAATGTAATTTGGCTACGGGCCCTGTAATGTATGGTTCTGAGTGTTGGGCCACGAAAGGGACGGATAATAGAAGAGTGCACGCGGCGGAAATGCGACATGGATGTGTGGGGTAACGAGAATGGATAAGATAAAGAATGAGTATATTAGAGGAAGTTTAAAAGTAGCGCAAGTGATAGAAAAATTGAGGAGGCTAGCGTGGTATGGGTATGTAATACGTAGGGAAGAAAATCATGTGATGTGTATTACTATTTACTTCTCTTTAGAGTAGTTACTGTTTTATGTCTGTTCATTGACAGGCAATTTCGAATCCGAACTTCCAAATATACCAAATTTATAAACCAATTTAGTTATGGGCGACTTGCGCAACGATGCCTAAACGTATTTAACGACTAAACATGTTTAAATGTGACGTATTTGTATGATATGACAACTTCTTAAATAATATTTAGCCACTAAATGCGTTTAAGCATCGTTGCGCAAGTCGCCCTTAGTGGCTCAATTATGATTTAGAGAGTTTTCAAATGAAACAAATACCTCAAATTTAAATATGTTTAGTTGCTAAATCCGTTTAAGGATCGTTGTTCAAGCCGGGTGTTTTGTATTTATAGAAAGTGGTATTCCATTCAAAAACAAAAAGAGTTTTAGAAAATAATTAAACACATGTTTTTGTAAAACATGGAATAATCGTAACTCTGTATATTGAAGAGTTCATTTGTGTAGGTATTGTTTTCAAGGTTTATCGCGTCTTCGTATGCTCATCCTGCCCTAACCTACATAATAGAAAAACAATCTGTGTGTGTGAAAGCGTGTGAAAGAAAAGGTAGTCCAAATAATTAAAAAACAACATCCTATTGTAAAACGGTGATGTGCTGTCCTGAGGGCTTAGCCAAGTTCCATTCGATTAGCGATGACGCTAGTCGATAAGTCCGAAAATGTTTGGGATTTGACACATGCTGTAGAAATATCACGTGATTTATCGACAACAAACCTATGTAGAAATCGAATCGATTCGGAGCAAATGTAATTTGGCTACGGTCCCTGGCATGCAAACTGTCACGTGAATGCTTATAGGCAAAATGTTAGCATGTATCAAACATAATATTTGAGTCTCTATCTACCCTATTGTGGGATATCCTCACGGGTCTAATTACTGAGTAAGTGGAATGGATCCAAATGGAATGGATTAATTTAGTCGTAATTATTTAAAGTTTCTCTCAGCTATCTTTAGTCGGGGGTTTTACAATTATTCTTATTCGTTCTTTAAGATTAATGAACTCTGGTAACTTTGGCTCATCATTTTCTTCAGTCGACCTCCACCTTGGAAGACTAACAAAAACTTTTTCTAACGATCCAACACACATCTAATTCTACAATATTCATCGTGTATACGTACGGGATTATAGATTTACAAACGACACAACCAAATTGTATGCAAGGTTTACACGTATTTAGTTACATGGTAGAGAATTTGAGGTCCAGTTTTATTAAGCATGTCACGTATTTTTCAAACTTTCGCGATCACTGTACATAATTGCCGATTTAAATGGGTATTTTAACAAATAAAACGGTACTAACGCGATAAATACCGTTTAAATCAGTCATTATGCATGTCACGTCTTTAGTATTATGGTAAAGAATTAGAGGTCCAGTTTTAAATTGCACGTCCTACCTCATTACGCAAAGCCAAATAATTTATGAAGTTATAAGTACTTCATTTAGTGCATTAGGAGAATCAGATCAGAGTGTATTTAGCGCGTATTTAGCTATTTAGTTAGTTTTCCGGTCTGAAGTTTGTGTGCAAAGAGGTTGCGCAAAAGACAATACTATTTGTTCACGCCAAAGAAGTATAACTTTTTACTTGCGTACACACAGGTCATTATCATATACACAATTTACCGATCGTCAAGTCCCGTGACAAGAACGAATGGTGAATATGCATGTGTAATCGTTACTCGGCTCGCTCGCAAGTGACGAGTACGAATGTGTAAACAAACACCGAGTAAGGATAATTTTAAATCGTTTGAGAGTGAATTAAATTTTAAAGTGAATACGATGGAAATATGCCCAATTTAATACTGGACGATATTTAGTAGAACAAGTCCAACGCTAATCTCGCTTCATGCTGTTTAGTAGTAGTTTAGTTAGGACAGTTGCTGGCTCCATTCACTAAACTCATGCAAACTTTGCGTTACAGCTATTTTAATTTATTGGTTATTTTTGTTACTTAGCCACAATAATTCTATTTACCTAGACAATGTTTAGTCAGTTATTTACGTAAAAATTGATTACGCTGTAAAAAAAATCTACAGTTATCCAATTTCGTCTATTTTAAAACAGTTGTTTATTTGGTTTTATTAAAACTTACGTTTAACTACATTATTTTAGTGTGAATAATTTTATGGTTTTAAAAATAAAATGCAGTTAACCCTGCTTTCCGACACGAAAATAGAATAAAATTTTGGGAATTTTGATTTTGTCTAAATGCTTCGGTGTCCTAACAAAACGAGAATTCCAAAGGTAAATTCCCTCCTTAGGTTGACACAGGTTGAAAAACACTGCCCTAGTTAACAAACATATCAATTTTAAAAAAATTACATTGAAATTGTAACTTTATGCTATGTGCACTTTCGCCCTGATTAAACCACCTTTTCCCCGTAATTAGTATGATTGAAAGAAAAAATAAAAAAAACTAGGGGAATCAATGTGTCAGTTCCTTGTTACCACAAAAAAGTTAAACAACTGTTTAACGCGTGCTTAAAACCCTTACCAATTTTTGTTAAATATTGTTTTAAATGCGCTAAACAGTTTTATTTTTTTGGCGGTAAGACCTTATATTTTTAATTGAAAGATACAAGGGGATTCAAATCTTAGCGCGGTATAAACACTTTTTGCGTTTTTTATACCGTTTCTGTTTTTTTTTGTTAATTGGTTGAATGGTTACTAGGACAACGATTCTTACACAGTTGATCTATATCTACATGTTAACTAACACAGCAGTATTTAACATTGATCTCAAGCGTGGACTAATGACATACACTGACAAAGTATTTCTTATAAGTTAGGATTATAATAAAACATGAAATTGTATGCAGTATTAGGTAATACATAACAAAACAGATTTTGATGTCACTTCGAAATTAACAAATATTTTACGCGATGTTTTCAAAATTTAACTTAGCAGGTATTCTCCAAACATTAACTGAAAAAAACACTTCTAAACATCAATTATTATATACTCTACACTTTTTTTTTTCAAAAAAGCCATGAACCGCGACACGAACCGAAAATGCATATCATTATCATCATCATATTAGCCATAAGACATCCCACTGCTGGGCATAGGCCTCCCACATAGATTTCCAGAGAGTCCAATCTTGTGCAGCCTGCACCCAGCGGCTCCCAGCAACCTTTCCATCTATTCTAGTCATGTCATCTAGTGGGAGGCCGTGCTACGCTGCGGGTTCCAGTGCATGGTTTCGAGAATCTTTCTGCCCCAACGACCGTTAGTTCTTCGAGCTATGTGCCTCGCCCACTACCACTTCAGCTTGCCTTTGTGGTATATCGGTGACTTTGGTTCGTCTACGAATTTCCTCATTTCTGATTCAATCTCGTAGAGCAGGGTTTCTCAAACTTTCGGTTCCACGAACCCATGTTAAAGTTTCCAGGTGACAGCGAACCCCTTAACTAACTAATTAAATCCTCCCTCCCCCACAAAGGAAATAATAAAATTGACTGTTGAAGAAAATAAGGCTTTTATTTCAATAAAAGTAACAAATAAAGTGCCCAAAGAAATATATTTTTAATATTAATGTGATGGGTGTGCTTGTCGCAACTGGAGTAAATTTTAGGAGTAATTTTGGACAGTTTTAACCTTAATTCTGACTCGGTGTCAAGTCGATTTCTGAATTTAGTGTTTATCATGACCAGGTTTGAAAACCCACTCTCACATAAGTATGTTGTAGCAAAGGGTAAAAGTAAATTCACCGCTTTGCGTGAGAGTTCGGATTACTCTACCTGTCTAGCTGCCCAAAAATCTATCAAAGACATACTTTTTACGCGCCACCATGTGTGCCGCACATACCTACCAGTCATCAAGCCACCATTGCGTAAATCTTGTCGCAAACCCCCTGCCGTCGAATGGCGAACCTCTAGGGGTTCACGTACCCCACTTTAGGAAACCCTGTTGTAGAGCATCCATAGTACGCTGAGCAACCTTGAGCCTTCTTATGAGGTCCATAGTGAAAGACCACGTCGTCGTTTCTGTACCACCAAAAATAGATAAAACAGTTATATTTCCTATCGCGATGAGTACCTAACACTGCACAATTTCGTTTTATATCATAAAACAGTCACTGGGTACAAAAGTCGTACGTATACACCACCGCACGAGTCACTTTCAAGTCTAATAACGACACATACAGTTTCACCGATCGCTATATCAGAGTTTCCTTCCCGCCTTGTTTTATAAGGTCCGGCTTCATAAGGTCCGGTCTTGTGAGGTCCGGTTTTGTAAGGTCCAGTGTTGTAAGGCTCTGGTCCTTTGGAAGGTCTCTTTGCGAGGGTTCTGAGGGCAGGGGTTTGGACTGCTCTGAGGACCTTCGCGCGGCTCTCGGCTGCTCTGCTGCCGATTGCTCATACTAGTTTTTCGACATCAGTATTGTTACGAACTCTGAAATGGAGAAAAAGTGGAATAAGAAACATGGTGGATTGAGAACATAGATTTAGACTAGATATTTTACTTATTTTACATAAGCTATACAAAATATATAGGGTGTTTGATAATATAGGCGCAAAAATAAAAGAGGTTAATTTGATGAGCATAATAAATAAATTTGTGAATTGTTTACCACGGAAATGTGAAATTTATTTTAGCATGTAAAAACAAACACTTTATTAAACTTATATGTTGTGCTATTGCATAATACCTGGCATCTAATCATAGATACTGACGTCTCGAGATATCTCTTGTTGTTCCTTTCTAACCCAAAACCCGCAGCCATTTCCGAAAGAGATATCAAATTGGCCTTTCTTTTTGGATGTCGATTGCAAGAGTGGGCAGTAAGTTTTATATCTAATTAATCATCTAAACTCAGTTGATTTTCTTTAAAATTTGATAAAATAACTAGTCGTTTTTAGAGAAGTTTTTTTTATGTCTTGAGAAACCACCACTTGAATATCGTCAGTATATTACCAAACAACCTGTAGAGTTACCAGCTGACTTGCCCGAGGTTTCACCCATATGGTTTGTCAATAATAATATTAGTAAGGATTAGTTTGTCTTAATGACGGCCTGATAAAAGCTGCTGGGAGCCGTTGGGTGGAGGCAGCACGAGATCGGTCACTCAAGAAATCTATGGAGGAGGCCTATGTTCAGCAGTGGACATCCTGTGATTGATATGAAGTTTATGAATTTGTCTTGACTGGCATAGCCAGGAGATGATAAGCAAGCTAAAGTGGCAGTGGGCGGAGCAGATAGTTCGAAGAACTGACGGCCGTTTGAGCAGAAAGGTTCTTGACTGGAGACCATATACTAGAAAACGCAGCGTAGGACGACCCCCACTAGATGGAAAGACGACCTAATACAGGTGGGAGCTGTTGGGTGATCACCATGTAAATCTATGGAAGAGGCTTATAAGAGTGAGTTCCTTGTTAAAGGGCTTGCCCGGAGAAGTTCTACCACCTATTTCTGCCGCCAAGCAGCATTGCTGTTTTGGCTTGAAGGGTATGGTTACCGGTGAAATAACAGGCACATGAGGCTTTACATCTGTGTTATAAAGTTAGTAAATCGTTTAAAGGGCAAGGTGTACGCTTTTATAACAAACTCCCAAGGGATGTACAAAAATTGACAATTAACAAATTTAAAAACGTAATTAAATAAAATCTTTATAAAAGAGCCTACTATAAAATATCGGATTATTTAGATGATAGAGAAGCTTGGGATTGAAATTGCTCCAACTCGTTCAAAATGTTACAATTTAGACGTAATTCATGTTCTGTATTATGTATTGTAAAAGGATTATTAAAAAAACAACCAGCCTTGTTTCTTGCCTTTCTTTCCTGGCTTGGTCGCGAAGGAACAGGCAGTAAAATTGACGTTTCAAAGTGATCCTTGTGATGTTAATGAATAAAAATATTTGAATTTTGAATTTTTTTAATTTTAATTTTGTGCCTCAAGTTGATGGACGCTGGGCAGTGTATCGTATGGCACGTATCTAACGTGCGTGACCTACGAAGCAATACTATGTTTTAGGCGATGGTTACTACTTAATATCAAGTAGGCCATATGCCTGTCCCATCTCCAGGTCGTATAAAATATTTAGTAGATAAAGTCTTCATGAAATGGAAGAAACTACACTTTTAAATCATAGGTACAATGGGCAGCTTTATCTCAAAAAACGATCTCTCCCAGACAACCTTTGTAACTTAGTACCTTAGTAGTGGACGGCCTACGAGTGTTATGATAGTGGCTTGAATACTGACCATGGTAGTTGACCATGCCGTCGCCGTCGAGGTCGGCCTCGCGGATCATGTCGTCCACTTCCTCCTCGCTCAGCTTCTCTCCTAAGTTCGTCATCACGTGTCGGAGCTCCACGGATGATATCAAGCCGTCGTGGTTCTTGTCAAATACCCTGGAAACATGAATAGTTGTTTTATTACTACACTTCCTTCCAACAGTATTATGTTTACTCTGTTATTTATAAAAAAAACTATTTTTTTTCTCTAGCCTATCTTGTATTACTGCTGAGCAACTGTCTCCAAGCATCCCTATCAGTCGATATCTCCCTCCATCCTCTTTAGAAGGTGTCGAAATCGTCGCGGCAACGCCGACACCGATATCGCCTTCCGTCTTCAACTATGATTTGACAACTCAAAAACATCATCTAAAAAAAATTTACAAAAAAGCTGAAGTAAAGGTCCAGAAGGCATCCTTCTGGTTAGCACGACTCCACACTAGATAAAAGACGACAGGTTCACAAATCCGTCGCTTTAGAAATGTATAAGGCTTATTTCATCAGCTCACGTCCAACGGATGATATTATGACGATAATTAATGTGGAAATCTCAAAAATAGACCAAAGTATAAGACAAGAAGGCTTCTAGTGGTAATTCCAGTGGCTTTGCCTGAAAGATTTCAGGCCAATACATACAAAAAGTTAAGGGCGACTTGCACAAAGTTGCCTAAACGTATTTAGTGGCTAAATATGATTTAAGGAGTTGTGAAATTCAAACAATTTTGTCGCTAAATACGTTTAGGTAAGCCGGACAATGTCTTATAAGAGAAAACATACAATTTGGCTTAGCTCAAAAAATATATTGTAAGAGCATAATCAGTGGTGCTGGCTGAGTCCTCGGCTTTTTCATTTACTAACACAATAGTTGTCATTGTCAAATCCCGTGTATGTATAATAATGATTGAAATCAATCACGAAAGTTTTCTAAGTAAAGTTGTCATTAGAATATTTTTTAATTTTCTATAAATTATTTTCTTGCGTTTGACCACCATCTCGCCTGATGGTAAGCGATGATGCAGTCTACGTAATGTTAGCTATATATCTACCTACTATAAAATGATTATTGTAATGTAACTTACGCGATATTCCGGTATTAGGTACCTACCTAACTAGATTGTAAAATGTGTGGTAAATGAATAAATACTTTTTTAATTTTTAAGTTTACCTGAAAGCCTCTCTAAGCTCATGGTCCTCATCCACGACCTTCATCTTCTTGGACATCATGAGGAGAAACTCGTTAAACTCGATGGTACCGTTTCCATTCTGATCCACTTCCTTCAGCATTTGTTTCAGCTCACTCTCTGTAAACGAAACGTTGCATGATCATTAGGGTGACTAATCAACAGTATGCCATGCTGCGTTATGCTGCGCTATGCTGTGCTATCCTCTATTAGTCAATTGGCTCCTCATTACACTAATGACACTGATATCTTACATGCGAAAGTTTGGATGTTTGTTTATTTGTTAGTTTGTTACTCAATCGCGTCGTAAAGCTGTACCGATAGTGATGAAATTTGGTGTATAGATGGATTATGACCTGGATTAAAACGTAGGCTACTTTTTATTAACAAACCACGTGTGCTAAGCCACGGGCGGAAGTAAAACTTGCAGCACTGCGCTTTGTGTTGCTGCGCTTTATTTAAAAGTGCACAGCACAGCGCAGCATAGCGTAGCATAGCTCAATGTTGATTAGTTACCCATAGGTCTGGTTTTCAATAGCCCAGTAGCTGTTCGAGTTAGGTAGTCAATTTTTTAAATGAATACGATGCCAAATGTTTTACGAAATACAAACAGACAGTAATATTATGTTTAATCCTTATATTTTAATTTGGAAACAAATAATTCATTTTATTCATATCATTTATGTACAGACAGTCGCTAAGCCCCTGCATGTTCAAAGGTTGAGGTAAGCCCCTCTAGAAGGATGAATACACGAACGACGTGTAATTAAAACTTTTTGGAAACTATTCTTCCACAAGTTTTTATTTAAATCTTTATAAATGCAGAGGATTACCAATTAGCTACGCTGTTTCTACCCAACTAAATTTATTTTTAAATAAATGTAATATTTTCGGAGAGTACAGGTTTTTTAAATTATAAATTAGACAATAGTCAAAAAACGTGGTCTCTAAGTATGGACTTTATAAGAAGCCTCAAGGTCGGTCGGCGTGCTATGGAGAGGGCTATGCTTGATGTTTTTCCAAATGAATCAGAAATGAGGAGATTCGTAGACAAACCAAAGTCACCGATATAGCACAAAGGATTAGCAAGCTGAAGAGTCAGTGCGTGGGGCACATAGCTCGAAGAACTAGCGGCCGTTGGGGCAGATAGGTTCTAAAAGTCAAAAAGTCAAAAGTCAAATATTTTTATTCATTAAAATCACAAGGATCATTTTGAAACGTCAATTTTACTGCCTGTTCCTTCGCGACCAAGCCAGGAAAGAAAGGCAAGAAACAAGGCTGGTTGTTTTTTTAATGATCCTTTTACAATACATAATACTGAAAATAAATTACGTCTAAATTGTAACATTTTGAACGAGTTGGAGCAATTTCAATCCCAAGCTTCTCTATCATCTAAATAATCCGATATTTTATAGTAGGCTCTTTTATAAAGATTTTGTTTAATTACGTTTTTAAATTTGTTAATTGACAATTTTTGTACATCCCTTGGGAGTTTGTTATAAAAGCGTACACCTTGCCCTTTAAACGATTTACTAATCTACTAAGTTCTCGAATGGAGACCACGTACTGGAAAGCGCAGCGTAAGACGGCTCCACACTAGATGGAAATACGACCTAATAAAGGTTGCTGAGAGCCTTTGGGTACAGGCCGCACAAGATCGTTCGCTCTGGAAATCAATGGGGGAGGTCTATGTTCAGCAGTGGACAGTCAGTGCTATGACTGATATAATAATGTTCTGCCCAAGGCTGTTACAGAATAGGTAATATTCAGCTTCTCGAAGTTATACCTACTGTCACAGAATAGGTAATACTCGGTATGGTATATACCTACTACGTTTTTACCGACAGTTGCACAGAATAAGAAATAGCAGCTCTACACAGTTCTAGTTGCTAGCAGAACCTTCGAGACCCTGTGTCGAGCCTATGGCTTCGAGGCGTGTAATCAATATCTTATCCTTGTAATATATACAGGATCTACTATATCGGAGCTAAAGTAAATATCTTTTATTATGGATGATAATATACAGCAAAATGTAATATGTGACCAAATTGATGACCTTGCTATTGCAAAGGTTTATGAATGTGATCCAGAAACCTGTAAATCACTCATTGATACTAGTAATAAATCACTGAACATACTTACACAAAACATTCGTAGTATTTATAAGAACTTTTCCTCTCTGGAACTTCTTGATGCGAGGTTAGGATTTAAATGTGACATTTTTGTTTTAACAGAGTGCTGGCTTAACGAAGATAAACCTTTTCCACTTCTACAAAATTATAATTTGGCTTATACTAAAAACTGCATGAATAAAAATGGCGGTATAGTTGTTTACTTTAAATCTCATATAAATTGTATAATAGAAGAACCAGACTTTTTAGACTCAAATTGCCTTCTGCTGAAAATAAGTGGTAATATTGTGATTATTGCTCTCTACAGATCACCATCATTCGTTCACATAGACAATTTCCTAAGCTCCTTGGACTCCACCCTAAACATGGTCAAAAACTACCCCACCATTACAGTTATAGGTGACATTAACATCGATATCCAACCTGATAATATTGACAGACATTCTCCCAGCTACTTAGAGCTACTGGCAGCACACGGATTATTACCCGGTCACACTTTAAATACTAGAGGAGAAAAGTGTTATGATCATATTATACTAAAAACTAAAAATCAATGTTCAACAGTGGTCCTGCAAACTTATATTACTGATCACTGTCCTGCTCTACTTAGTATAATAAAAAAAGGAAAATTAAATGTACCTAAAAAAATTAGATCTACAATGAATATGAGTATTGTTACTGAACAACTAAAAGTTACAGATTTCACTGACATATTAAATACTATGGATGCTAATATTGCAGCGGAGTTACTAGTGAATAAGCTTATGGAAATAACAAAACTGAGTACGCGATTCTATAAAGTCTCACATAACCAACGCATAATCAAACCCTGGATCACGGCAGGCCTGCTAATATGTATTCGTACACGTGACAGAATGCACCGACAACTAAAACAAGCTCCGAACAATCAAGTTCTGAAACTCTCATATTCGAGGTACCGAAATTTTTGTACAAAATTGTTAAAAAAAGTTAAAATTGAATACGAACAAAATGAATTAGAAAAACATAAAAAAAACATTAAGAAAACCTGGCAAACGATACGACAAATAACATACACAACCAAACCTAAAACAAGTAGCGATCTTTTATTGAATATAACATCAAATGCCCAACTATCAGTAAACTTGGTTAATGAATACTTTGCGAACGTAGGCAAAAATTTGGCAACTAAAATCCAATCTACCGATCTGGGTAACAATAAAAATAGACTGAAAAACATACCCTCCCAAATAAACTCTTTTGGAATGCTACAGACTGACGAGGCAGAAGTAAAGGCAATTCTAAGTGGACTGAAAAATGATTGTGCTGTTGGATACGATGGAATCTCAACAGTATTTCTTAAATTCTGTAGTCCTGTATTGGTACCTATAATTACACATATTTGTAATGTTAGTCTGACATCTGGTATATTTCCGAAAGTTTTTAAGACTTCCATCATTACCCCAGTTTTTAAAGGTGGAAATGGAGACAGTGTCGAAAACTATAGACCAATATCAGTACTGACTGCCCTTTCTAAGATCCTGGAGAAAGTCATCAATAAGAGACTAACTTCTTACCTAGAGTCATTCAATATACTTTCACCTGCTCAGTTCGGCTTTAGAGCAGCACGGTCAACAGAAGGGGCAGTCACGGGTCTTGTAGATTACATTTCTGATAATATAGATAAAAAGAAAAAGGTGATTGGTGTATTTTTGGACTTGGCCAAAGCGTTCGACACTGTCTCTATTCCCATACTTATAAAAAAACTGGAACTAATTGGTATACGCGACAATTCTTTAACCTTACTATCCGACTATTTAACTGACAGGATGCACCAAACCAAAATTGGTGAATTAATCAGTCAAGCACTACCAACAACCTTTGGTGTCCCACAAGGAAGTGTGCTGGGCCCTAGCCTCTTCCTAGTTTATGTCAATGATCTCTGTAATCTGAAACTAACAAACGCTAAAATATACTCGTATGCAGATGATACAGCACTTATTTTCGAAGGCAATAGTTGGGAGGAGGCTAGAGCACATGCTGAAGAAGGGCTAAAAACTGTTGTCGCGTGGCTCCGAAACAATCTATTAACACTTAACATAAGTAAAACTAAATTTATGGCATTTAGTATCTCACGTACTAGAACCCCTGTACTAACTCTGAAAGCACATCTGAATTGCGCGTCCGGTTCCTGTGTTTGCCCAGAACTGGAACAAGTTAATAATATTAAATACCTAGGCATAATTATTGACGAGAAAATTAATTGGAAGAAACACATAAACGTTCTCGCAGGACGAGTGCGTAAATTGATATATGTTTTTAAGAATTTGAGAGATGTTGGAGATCATAGGTTGCTAATAAATGTTTATGATTCACTGTGTCGATCTATTTTAACCTATTGTAACACCGCTTGGGGCGGTGCCTGTGTAACTTACATGTTACAATTAGAACGTGCGCAACGAGCAGTGTTAAAAGTGGCTACTTATAAACCGTATAGATTCCCAACAGCAGACCTGTACAATGACTGTAAAGTGCTTGCCGTTCGTAAGTTGTATATTTTTAATGTTGTTTTATCTCAACACAAGAAAGTAGATGTAAACGACAATCTGTCTTCTGGTAGTAGAAGAAAAGACAGAATCCTGCCTAAACCAACGGTTAAAACTGTGTTTGCACAACGTCAACAAGCGTTCTTAGGTCCTCTATTGTATAATAAAGCCAATAAGGTAATAAAGAATTTGGTGCACATGAACCAAGCAGAATGTAAAAGTTCCTTATTTGATTGGCTTCTAAATCTAGGGTATGAGGAAACCGAAGAATTGTTGAAAGTGATAAAATAAATTATATAAAATTATACACGTAGAATCTTGCTAAGCTTATTGAACTATTAACATTAAATAACGATTAACATTACAATATTGCTGATTAATAAAATAGTTAAAATTAATATACTTATACTTATATATTATATATAGATAAATATAGATAGGTACTTAATCTATAATAGGATTGAATGTACTAATAATTATAAAATAAAATATTATAAAATTTATTAATTTAATTGTAAAATAAAATAGCTTAATATAATATAATATACACAATTACAACCAGAATGTAATTATTATACAACCTCAACATGTCTAAACAACTTATTTATGTATGGAAGGTAAAGCAGTACCTACAGCACAAGTCTTGTACTTAGTGTAGGTACTGCACGCCAATACTCACTGTACAAGCCAATAATTGAATTTTAATTAAAATATGTTTTGTTATATGTATATTGCTTGATTTGTGAAATAAATGATTTTGATTTGAAAAAAAAAAAAAAAAAAAATGGCTGCGTGCGGTATAAATAGGGCGTAGAGACGCCCGAAGGAGTCAGTCTGATTTTGGCGATATGTGCGAATATTTCGGTGACTTTTAGTGGTTTATTGTGCAACAGTGGTGTGAATTAGTGTGTTGTGATTACTTGTGATTAAGATCGTGTATTTATATAGTTTTAGTGTTGACTAAAAGTGTTATTTTGGTTAGATTGATTTTCATTATTTTATCCCCTCAGCTCGTAAATGATGATGATAAATAGTCAACGGACCCGTAGCCAATTTACATTCGCTTCAAATCGATTCGATTTCTACAAAGGTTTGTTGTCGATATATCACGTGATAGTTCCATAGCATGTGTCAAATTCCATACATTTTCAGACTTATCGACTAGCGTCATCACTAATCGAATGTAACTTGGCTAAGCCCCCAGATTCTCACCAGTTACAGTGATTTACTTTTAATTTAATAGAGTCCTGGATCTATCTATCTGGAGTCTGGATGGAGTCTGAATGAAATATATTATTTAGAGTTTATCTCATACGCCGGAAAAACTGCCCCTATGAATGTAAACAACGTTTTAATATTCATTTATTCATTCGTTTTCTAGTGAGCATTTCTCGCCCGGGACCATTTCCTTTTTCTTAAGTATTATTGAAAGCGAAAACGAGTAATATGTCTTTACATAAGTAGGTAGGTACCTATATTGGATTCGGTCAGCCAAAGGTAATTGATGTGGTCTACCTATAAAATTTCTTACGTGAGCACTAAGTAAATTCAAAATTAAAATATTAATTTATTCATTAAATTCACAAAGACCCCTTTGAAACCTAAAATTTATTAAGAAAATAATACAAAAAAAAGGTAAAACGATATCACCGTCTTATTCTTCTATAAAGGCCTCTCTATCGTAAGGTTTTCTAGAAAAAATTGCTTTGAGCGATAAGACCGCGCATTGTAGATTTCTTTTGTTGTAAGTTTTAAAGTAGGTATTACTATTTTGTGTTTTGTAATTGATGCTATTTTATTATACACAAGATTATCTATCTAATGTCAAAGTACTTATAAAAGACATAAAACGTTGAATGTCTGACCACAAAAAAAAAACACTGATTAGCGCGTGTTTAAAGAAGTCCTATGCAAAAATTCGTAAGGAATTTTTTAACACGTGTTAAACACCTGTTTAACTTTTTTGTTGTAACAAGGTGAGTGTTTATTTCGATCATGCCTGTTGTAAATGATTATTTAAATTCACTAGATAACCCGCCCGTGGCTTCGCACGCGTGGTTTGTCAATAAAAACAATACCCTCCTTCTGCGCAGTCTGGTTAAAATTTGCCTATGCCCCAATCCCGGTTATATTCTATTAATATAAAAAGATTCATCAAAATCGGTCTAGCCGTTTAACGTGAAAACGTAACTAATTGACAGAGATACAGCTACTTTCGAATTTATAATATTAGTATGGAAATACATACATCTATTAATATTATAAAACGTCAAATTTGTGTTATGATTAGTTATATAACTTACGAATATACCTACACAAAAATAAACCACAGAACATCATTTTTGAATCTAAGAGTCAAAATTGTCTACATGGTAATTCATTTGATAAGTTTTTGGCTGCAAATAAATATTTTTTCCTTTTATTTATATTTTTTTAAGTTTGTATGTGTGTTAATCTCCGTTACTACTGAACTGATTTTGATAATTATTTCACTGATAGATAGCTACTCTATCTCTGAGCACTATAGGCTATATTTTATTTTGATAACAATCCGTGCGAAGCCTGAGCGTGTATCATAAATACGTGAAGAGAAAACTTCGTACCCCGTTTTAAGCTTATTGCACGCAGGGAGAATGTGAGATATGGGTTAAGATTAAAGTTAATAGTAAAATAAAAAAAGGTCTAATTTCAACATCTGTTCTTGGTCACTAAAGATAAATCTGTCTTATCTATATGCAGTATTTTGTGAATCGAACTGGCTATAAGAAATATTGATAAAAACCGATCGTATCAGCGCTTTGTCGCTTATTGCATTAATTATTATCAAAATTTATGATAAGTACTGCTAATAATATCTACTAGTTTTCCTTGATGAGTAATCTAAATGTTTAGTAATGTACGTGTATGCGATATATTCGACGTGCCACAACGTAGGCGCCGTGGCTTAGTTGGTTAAAGCGCCTGTCTAGTAAACAGGAGATCACGAGTTCGAATCTCGTCGGGGCCTTAGTGTGGAATATCTTTTTGCCCTCTATTTTTTCACTAGTAATCATCACTTTTGTTTTTAAAGTTATTTTTAAACTATTGTTTTCACACATTATATTAGTTATTTTTTGGCAACTACTCAAGGCAAAATACACTTATGTTCTCAGATTGGGTAAGTTTCGATCTTAGACAAAGACTTACTGCTTTTATCTTTCTAAAAAGAAATACTGACTATATTTTAGTAACGGATTCTATCGAAAGTAACTCTGTTTCTCAGTCTCTCTTCTGTGTGTTATATTTTCACGACTCAGCGGATGGACCGATCTTGATGTGATTTATCTTGTACTTACAGATAGTTTTTGACCTGGATCTCATAGGCTACATTTTATTGGGAAACCACGAATACAAAGCCCCGGGCGGAAGCTAGTAACATTCGAAATTAACTCTGTATCTCTCTACGCTTTAAGTTTGTAACGCTTTCGCGACTAAACGGCTGAACCTATTTCAATGAAATTTGGTATATAGATAGATTATGACCTGCATTGAGAAACAAGTTACTTTTTATCGGCAAACCATGCGTGCGGAGCCGGGGCTGGGAGCCAGTATATTACATACATACAAACAATTGAACATACCGCTTGGTCTTTGTCCGAGTGATTTCATCATGGTCCCGAGTTCGCCGAGATCAATGGTTCCATCTTCGTCCTTGTCAAACAGCATAAAAGCCTCTTTGAACTCTGAAATTCAGAAACATGTACTCGATTAGACTTTTCTAGTTTGCAGACTTTAAATACTGTGAGTAAACAAAAAAAAATTAAACACTGTTTAGCGCGCGTTTAAAAACATCCTGCACTGTTGCTTAACTTTTTTGTAGTAACAAGTTATGTATTTTGTCAAGCAAACTATTGTCTCCCAAGAAAAATTATTACCGATCAAAATTTGCCCAAAAATGCCCAAATTCAATGTCTATGGTGTTTAAAAGCCCATTTTCTGTCTTGAAATTATTTTCTACTCACTGCATTTCATTTAAACTACAACCCTTTTTACCACAAAAAAGTTTAATAATCGTTTAAGGCGTGTTTAAAAAATTCCTTACCAATTTTGTATAGGAATTTTATAAACACGCGCTAAACAGTGTTTAATTTTTTGTGGTAAACCCCTTATTAACTAATAATTACCTGCAACTTGTTCTTCATTAAGACCATACTCCGACTGTAACAATGCAGCATTATTTATATTATACGATTAGCAAAGTTTCTTAGATGATAAAATATTTTTATGTCCGTCCGTCCGGCTGTTACAGCTGTAACAGACGGACGGACGGACAAGTCAAGCGCTTGACCACTACCTCACCTGGGGGCTTAGCCAAGTTACAGTCGATTAGCGATGACGCTAGTCGATACGTCCGAAAATGTATGGGATTTGACACATGCTATAGAAATATTACGTCATTCAGCGACAACAAATGTATGTAGAAATCGAATAGATTCGTGGCGAATGACATTTGGCTACGGGCCCTGATGGTAAGTGAAGGTGTGATCGCAAATGGACCACGCTTGCCTAGAAAGAACCTATTCGCTCTGGACTTGAAGACTCCACGGTTATACTGGTTTGGAAAAACATACACCGGAAGTGAGTTCCACTCCTTACTTGTGCTAACAAGAAAAGTTGAAGCAAATAATTTGGTACGGCAAGGTGGTATGCCGACCAGGTATGGGTGGTACTTCTCGGTACGTCTGCTTGTCCGGTGATGGAAGGGGGAAGGAGGGATAAGGATAATTTTGCATGCTTGTATGCTGGTCATGGCTGTACTTAGACTTGTATTACCAACTGATGTAACCCATGTATCGCAAATAAATGAATCTTTATCTTTAAAAAAAAAAGACCTTGCGCACATTCACCAAAATTAATCTTGTAAAAAACTGAAAGTCTGGCTACCCAGCATCCGTCAGTTTTATTAATACTGACTGATAATATTATACCTCTATTGCATGATTTGCAAGTAAAAAAATATACTCTCATGGCTAAAAGAGCCAAAATTATGGGGGGTCAAAATTTCAAAATAAGGTTACTAGGTCAAGTGGGGTATCATATCAAAGAGATTAATTTACACGTTCCAAAACCGTTTTTTTGTACCGTTTTGAAATTATGATTTAAAATGCCGAAACAAATACTCCTTATCTCCGAAGTTTGCGAACTGAAAAATCTGAAATTAATATTTTTGAAATTAATAATTGAATGATTTTATACATGTATGCAACGATTACATGAAAATTTTAACAAAGGTTTAATCTAGAACAGTTTTTTAGATATCTGTCTTTAAAGTTTTCATGGTTTACCCAACTAGATGGCGCTGCTGCTTAATTAACATTAAATCTATCTAGGTTCGGAACCCTCTGTGCGCGAGTCCTTCTCGCACTTTACCGGTCTTGTTTATACAAGTGATTGTGTCTGTATCATCCACCGTATGTAGTTTCTGTGTGTTTGTTACTTGTGTCGAAATACATATATATATATTCCTACATTACGTTAATAAACTATCTAGTTCCTACATAAGTGAAAATCAGCGTTTGTTCCTCTAGCAAAATTATTCGCTGAGTTATGACTAGTGATCGAATATTCGGATGCATATTTACCTAATCTTCAAAGTTGGCTAATATGGATAGCATTTTTTTATCGAAAACATTCCGTGATTCCGGGATTAACCAATTTATCACGTGTTATTTTTTTAAATTTATATCTACTAAACCTAAACATCCCTTAAAGCTGCATATGTTTTTATGGAGTGTCATTCGTCCCTCATATAGTTTAAATAAATTCACATTCTATGAAAAAATGCACACTTTGGCATATAGGTATACATAATACCTTGTTACAACGTAATATGGTTGCTTTACCCTATTTTTACTGTCAGTAATTTTTGATAAAGCGAAAACAACCTTGTAACAAGTGTCAGATCGGGCCTGTTAGACCACAGGGAATATACGCATTTTGTGTATAAGCAAGTGTGCGAGTAAGGTGGCAAATTCTACCGGCTTAAAATTTTACGTTAAATTAATATGCATCCAATCCCGGGATCCCGTGATTTTGTTTTTAATAAAAATATTCTAAGAAGCCGCTTCCATAATTTGTTACCCAAAAACCAACTTTAGGTAAATATGCATCCGAATATCCGATCACTAGTTATGACTTATAACTCATGACCAATCTGTCAGACCGCAACTCACACATTTTATTATGTTATTTTTATGAATTATGTTTATATCTTTTGCCTGTTTCGTGCATTCTTTGTATATTTCTTAATTGTTTGATAATGAGTATTTTTGTTATTATTAAGTACTAGCTTCAACCAGCGGCTTCGCACGAGTTGTTTGATAAAAAAAGTAGTCTATGCGTTAATCCAGTTTATAATCTACGTATATACCATATTTCATCGAAATCAGTTCAGCCGTTACGACGTTATTGAGTAACAAACAAATAAATAAACAAACATCCAAATATTAGAGTGATAAATGCTATATCTACCTATCTATAAGTTTTTATACATATGTGTAGGTAAGTACTTATGTAATAAATGGCTGCATGTGTTGGCTTACCTACGCTGTAAGTGCCGCAAGCAACTGTATTTAAATTTTATAATTAAAACAGGGTATAAACTGTTCCGAGGATAATGCGTACTAGCTGATCCACCCGCAGCTTCGCACTACGAGTACTAGTTTGTCAATAAAAACATAACCCTCCTGTGCAGTCGAGTAAAATGTAGCCTATGTTTCAATATCATTTTGAATGAAAATCAGTATTACTTGTGAAAGGAGCCGCCAAGCAACATTGCTGTGTTTCGGTTTTAAGGGTATAATTTCCGGTGAAATTACAGGGACGTGAGGCTTTACACCGTATACCTCAAGTTGATGGAGACAGGGTAGTGCAGCGCGTTGGGCACGTTCCAAAGGTGCGTGCCCTACGAGACAATACTTTGTTATATGCGATGGTTGGTGAGCCATACGCTTGGTCCATCTCCAGATCTTATATAAAAAAACAGATAATATATTTCGTCGTTTTCGAGGACAGATACCGAACACTAACTTTTTTTTAATGATAATTACGGAGAAACAGGCTTACGGCCCACCTGATGGTAAGATGACACCGGCAACAGCCGGGGTATTGATGCGTCCCCTACCCCGTTTACATTTCTCTTGAAGTGTGCCATGTCGTAGCCTGCACTTCTAAAATTGCATTGTTTATGTATTACCTAAATAAATAGATGTTTTTATTCTAATATGTATTTTAGGCTAAGGTGCCTATATATCTTTATGGGTCGTAGAACTTATGTGCATAGACATAGACAATCATTTATTCACTACATTAGCACACAATATACAATACAGTTACATTTTAAAACAGAGAACATACAAAAAAAAGAAACAATTAAATAGTACTTATAAACGTAAAACATAAACAAAAACAAGGGAGAATTTGGTAGATACTGTGTGCTACAACAGCAAATGGGACTCGACTCAGCATTATGCCCGCCGTAATGCCATTATGCCGATCCTGTAACTATTTTATTGTTGCCTGAATTAAATTATTTAAGTATTATAATGATAATAATCTATCTATAACCCAAATTTCATTGAATTTGGTCAGCCGTTTAGTCGTGGAAACAAAATAACCGACCAAGTGCGAGTCAGACTCGCACACGAAGAGTTTCGTACCATTATCTGTAAAAACTGCAAAAAATCACGTTTGTTGTATGGGAGCCCCCTTAAATATTTATTTTGTTTTTAGTATTTGTTGTTATAGCGGCAACAGAAATACATCTGTGAAAATTAGAACTGTCTAACTATCACGGTTCATGAGATACAGCCTGGTGACAGACGGACAGACAGACGGACAGGCATACAGCGGAGTCTTAGTAATAGGGTCCCGTTTTACCCTTTGGGTACGGAACCCTAAAAAGAGACATAGACAGAGATACTTATCTATTAATTACTTATCCATACATAATTTAATTTTATATGTCATGTAATTTTCATGCTACTTTAAATATATTAATCTTTAATCTTATTAATCTACCTTTGAATTCATATTATTCGTAAGGATATAAGTATGAAAGAAAGAAAGAAATACAGTGAAACCTGGTTAAGTGAGACATCAAGGGACCTGCAATGTCGTTTCACTTATAGAGGTATTCCACTTACCCAGTGTCTCAGATATACAGGTATAAATAAATATCTGTCTCATTTACAGAGGGTTCCATTAATAGCTACAAAAATTATGAATATCGAACCTTCGCGCGAAATCTTGTGCCTTTTCTTTAATCATCGGTCCACATACCGGAACGTTTTTGTTACGACGTTGCTTAACCCATGTTAGCAAACACTGTTCAAGTTCAGGATATTCTGATAAACGTACACGTTTTAGTTTTCCTTGTCCTTCAGAACATTGTGATTCAATTTTATGTTTACTCTGAATTATTCTACAAAGAGTAGATTTTGGCACATAAAATTCGGCACAAACTTCTTCGCATGTCTTCCCACTTTCATAAACGGATATTAACTTCAGTTTTTCACGTAATGATAAAGATTGTAGCCTTCGTTTTGACATTTTTCAAATAAACATCTGTATGATAGTAAAGCGAAACTAAAACTGAAGGTAATTGAAGCTCAAAATTTGTACTTACGTACTTGGAATTACGTGTGGAATTTGTGGGTAGAATAAGAATGAGTAAACAAACAATGTTATCTATGATGATAAATCGAAACAACAAATCCCAGATATAGAGGTTTACCTCGTCCCACTAACAGAGGTAATTCAGTGCCAAAGTGTTGGGACCTCAGCATGAGTTCCAGTTATGGAGGTTTCTCACTTATCCAGGTCCCACTTAACCAAGTTTCACTGTACTTCTCTACTTCCGAATCCCACTAATCCCACTTCTCACTAATATTATAAACGCGAAAGTTGGTATGGATATAGGTAGGTATGTGTGGATGTTTGATACTCGTTCACGCAAAAACTACTCAATGGATTTTAATGAAATTTGGTATGTATGTAGATAACAATCTGGATTAACACATAGGTCACTTTTAATTGACAAACCGTGCGTGCGAAGCCACGGGCGGAAGCTAGTATTATAAACGCGAAAGTTGGTATGGATGTATGAGTGGATGTTTGTTACTCTTTCACGTCGTAATGGCGGAACCAATTTCGATGAAATTAGGTATCTACGTAAATTATAATCTGGATTAACACATAGGATACTTTTTGTTAACAAACCACGCGTGCGAAGCCGCTGGCGGACGCTAGTTTGTACTTAATATTGGATACCTACAGAAACCTGCCGCGTCATCAGATCACTGGTCATCCTTCTTATTCTTTTGTATTCTTTCCTGTAGTTGGCATCAGAACTCGCCGTTTGGGCCATGTTCAAAAGTCTTCGGTTCCAACTTCAAAACACTATTTTGTTTCAAACTTTTATGCTATCTGAATCGTTTTCCGATAACGAAACTTGGTACTTTCGTCTTTGTTAGGTTTGAAAAATCACAAGTTTTATTTAAACACTATTTTGCGATTTATTTTTCAGCATAACGCTAAAAATTTACTAGTAAAAACTGTAGTTTCAATTAGATTTTACGGAAACGCGCTTTTACCAGCAATGTTTTAAAAAGGAACTATTTGTTTTTAAATTGTTTATTTATTTTTAAAATGATAAAAACAAAATGGGCAGCACTGACACGTGCGACGCGGATGTGACATTGTCAGCGATTATTAGTGTTCTAATTTTAAACATTATTTTTGCATATTGCTAGACTCGCTTGAGTGTTCTACAGTGGTTATAGTCATTGCAACTTTTTTTGCATGTAAAATAAGTAAAAAATGTTACAAATCTAACTTTTTACTTTCTACTACTTTATCTACTTTTGTAAAAACATACTTAGGCTCGGACTATATGTCATCCGGGTCTCCCCGATCCTGCGAATCCGGACCATGTCCTGTTGCTTCCAGGTAAAAATCGGAATCAGATGGCCTCGGATCGTCTGTAGTCGATGCAGGAAAAATTAAAATGTTTGGTTGTGCGACGGATTGGTTAGGGGTCATTAAAAATGGGGGGAGCCGGGACATGGTCCAGATTCGCGGGATCGGGGAGACCCGGATGCCATATAGTCTGAGCCTTCTAATACATAGAGAAACCCAAATCCGGAACAAATATCGGTAGATCATGCAAACATTAGTTCCACGGCGGGGATTGAAGCCGCAATCTCCTGTGTCTCTGCCGGTTATTCACCCACTGCGCCACGGGGCGGTTGTAAAAAGTTCGTCGGGCGGTCGTAGGTAGCCTACCCATGGACATTAATGCTCCTACATACTTTTTTGCCAGTTTTTTACGGGACAAACAGAATTTCCCTTATTTTTCTGATTTATTTATTGTGACTACTGTAGAACGTTTATATAATTCTTGGGCATCTTGGCACGCTCAGTAATGTTTGCGTGTGGTTTTGGCGGCAGAATACACTAATTATTACGCTGAAAGATAATTTTTCATCTACGTTCAATTTTAATCTTTATAATAACAAAGTTAAAATTCATTTTGGATGCGATAACAGTAATATGATTTTAGATTGAAAATTTATGAGAATTTATGTTAGTGAAGAGACATCTCGTGAGTGTGACGTGTATTATTAGTCCTTAATGATAATACTATAGCAGTTCGTGGGTAAAAATACAGAGGGCGCTACTAGCTCCAACTTAAAAATTCAAAAATATAAATTTTAACTATATATAACCAAAAGCACCCAAAGAGCAAATAGGTGTAAGGACCAAATGTCATAAAAAAAAATGCGTTTTCCCCGCATAACGCCAGTACCTATTACCTATACTTCTTCCTGTACTTTCCCCACATTACGTGGGGTCGGTCACAACATGTATTTTTCTTTCTTATCTCTCTATCAGCCGTCATATCCGTTGTCAATTATTTCCTATCCATACCATTCTTCACACAGTCCATCCATCTCACACTCATACCTAAGTATCTAACACTCTTTTAGTCACATGATTTTCTTCCCTGCGCATGACATGCCCACAACACGCTAGCCTCTTACTCCTCAACTTTTCTATCACTGGCGCTACTTTCAAACTTCCTCTATTAGACTCACTTTAACTTATCCATTCTCGTTACACGCATCCATCTCAACATTCACATATCCGCCACGTGCACTCTTCTTTCATCCGTCCCTTTTGTGGCCCAACACTCAGAACCATACTACGACAGGTTTTATGATCGTCTTGTAAATTTTCCCCTTATGTTTAATGGGCATTTGAGGATCGCACGTTGTTCCTGTAACCTGTCGCCATTTCATCCATCCCGCATTTATTCCATTTTTTACGTCCCGGTCTATGTTGCCATCGTTTTGGATCAAAGACCCAAGGCACCGAAAGTCGGAGTCAGTACTAACCTAAACATAATTATTAATCAGAAGTTGGTAATTTCAATATTTTTTAATAACAAAATAGTTTTACCTACCCTTATTTTAACTTATATTTTATAACTATTCTATTATTATATCTATCCTAAACTAACTATTTTACGCACGTGACGCTGTTTTCGTGATGAGCGAATCAGCGTTTTGTTAATACAAAAATAAAACAAGAATGTTCAATTTACTTTTGTACATTTTCGTCATTTACCTACAACCGGATGCACCGTCCAGCATTTTTATGATCATTGAAGATTTCAGTCCAGCGTTGGATTTGATTTATTTTACTGCTGTCAGATTTTAACCTAATAAAATTAGCCGAAATGGTTTATTTTATGTTCCAAATTATCCCCTTTAATCATTATTACAATTATTAAATGTATTTTTGTAGATTTGTGCTGAAAAAATTTACTGAATTTACATTTGTTATGTGTGACATTAATTTAAAACACACATCTAGAATCGTATTAACTAATTTTAGAGGTGGGTTTAATATCGTTAGCTTGAATATTTATCCAGTAATCGATACATTTCCAATAAACAATTTTTAACGTAAATCGGCGGCGCCCTTGCGACACGGTGATGCTTAGCCAGTTTAAGGGGTCTATTTTATGCAGGCTGTTTCAATTGATATTTTAGAACTTAATACAAAGGTTGTTTGAAAATGAAAATTTTCTATTGTAATGAATAAAAAAAAAAACAACTTCACAACAATACTAGTTCATTACCTACTACCATTAGCTCTACCCGTGTTTTCATTTAATGTCGTGCTTATTAAAACACAGTAGTAGTATATAACTGCTAAGTAGCATCTAAAGTAAAGAAGAAAAAGTAGGTAGGTGTGTAATTATTATTGTGTCGGCCAGTTTTTAAATTGTTCCGTGATTTAGCACACTCAGTTTGAATGTTACGCATCTGACCGCATTAGGTTGTTAGCACTGTAATTAATTAGTTACTGACAGGACGTGACTCACCAGATCAATATTAACAATGAGGTCGTACTGCGGATGCTTGTGCCCTTTCTTCTTCTTGCCTTGGGGAGTTTTGGTACCAGCAGCCGCGGCGGCTTGCTTCGGCGGCGCCATTTTGACGGAGCCCTTCTGGGCTGATGGCTTGACTGGTGTCTTGGGTCCGCCTTTTGTTGGTGTACCTTGGAGAAAGACATGGAGGTACTTGTATAAGCTAATGGGCGTATGATTGTTAAGCAACAAGATAGTAAGTACTTAAATATGTTTTGTTGTTCATCAAACCTATTAGCCATAGGACATCCGCTGTCGAACATAAGCCTCCCAAATGGATTTTCAGAACGTTAGATCTAGTGCAGTCTGCAACGGCTCTGAGCTCCGAGATTTTCATTTTTCATTTCATTTAAATTATTCAGAAATAATTTAATAATCGTATTTGAAATCACATTATTACAAATTACATTTAACAATATTCATAATTAACATGTCAAATTCAAATTAGTTAATGCATGTAGCTGGAGCTGAATACGCTACGACTATGAAGCAAGACAGTCCAAAACAGGCTGTCACTTTTCAGCAGGTGACAGTTGACGGATGTCAAACTTGGAGGCAATCAACGGCTACAGTTGTCGGCCCATGAATCTCTTGTGGCATTAATGTTATTACTCAAAGAATTCGAAAAATAATTATTTTTACCCGTTTAAGTCATTTATACCATGTTTGTACTATATACCTAAGTCAAAAAGTAGAATGCAATGAGTCTATCACCTTTTTGACATGACGTTGATGTTTTGGATCCGGCTGCATTTTTCTGATTGACATGCCCACTTCCATCTGCTGGTTTGTTCCGCGCCTGAAAAAAAGATAAAATTCAATTATCGAATGCAAATACGAGTAACAGTATGTTTACCCACGAACAAATGAAAAGATCTTTTTTCATCTGTCCGTGAGTTTATCCATTATATAAAATCATCAAAGAATCTGATGTATATATTTTATAGAATAGGTAGATATGTTTTATAATTTCTAAATCATGATCCATGACGCAAGATTGAAAGCTGAAAGATGTGGGGTAGTAAAAAGCATGATTTATTTGTTTAGAAAGTTTTTATTTCTAATGCAAGTATGTCAGCTATGATTGTTTTATTCTAAAATAAGTACCTAGGATAAGAATTATTAGATAAGTAAAACTAGAGCAACCTACAACTTGGCTAAAAAGCACAGAGCACCGTACCACTGAACTAAAAAAACATTAATATTTTTTTCTATACCTTTAGCAGTGCTCCATATTTGTTCCAGATTTGTTCATTAAAGTATGATTAAAGATATAAATCTACAATACTTAAGTGCCTTCCTACCTAAGTAAACCCTTTTAGAAAGGTACTTAACCGTTCTTATTTAATAAAATACAATGATTTACAATATAAACCTAATATGTAGTAGGTATACATAAATCGCCACAATCTCAAAATTATGGCGCCCAAATATCAACCAGTATGTCAATACGAGTGGATATGACAAGATGGCGGTATTCAGCTGTCACTCGCTTCCGCACAGTTGCGCGGGAAACTCATACGTCAATGTTGGCAGTACTGTCGAACGTCTGGTTCCGCTATCAAGCGTAATTTCCTTGAGATTGCGGAATTGTTTGTGCCAAAGTGAATGGTTTGTGCATTGTCGAATCATTTTACAGCAATTTATTCGTATTCATATTCGTATTCATTTATTCTGCTTACATGTACCTATATATTTTTACGCTTAGATGGTAGGTAGCTTAGAAGTATGTACATATACCCTGTAAGGGCACTGCAAGATGGTTTTGCGCCTTTTCAAAAGTACGGCAATTAAACCTAGAATTAAACATGTCAAATCAATTAAATTAAAATAGTAAGCGGCATATGTCAAATAATACAGTAGAAGAACCAAGGTATGTCAAGCTATCGGGTAATAATAATAATGTCAAGTGAAAATAATTATGAACATAATGTCAAGAGGAACATAATAATAATCATAATGTCAAGTAATTTCAAGGTATAAAACTATATCTACGCATGCTTACATACTTCCTACCTGTTAATGTTCGCTAGGGTCGCCACTTTGTTTGTTAATTAGGTTGTCCGATAGGTATTCGTCAACTGAATATTATGCTTTTTTAATTAATAATGATTTCAAACTCCTATAAAATATTTTATGTGCTTCCTCGTTTTTTAAATAGTCAGGCATTTTATTTTAGTTTGAAAGATTGAAAATGGAACACTCTACCGCTATTAGGCACTTGCTTGATAATCTAAGGTTCTTTTCCTTGACTTTTCCAATTGTCAATCGGCCATTATTAGCTGCATCTATGTATGAGAAAATGTATTTTCTTCATAATTTCTTTTTGCGTGAATTGTTCCGATATTTTATTAGGCATTCTGCTATTCGGGGCGGAGACACATCCAACAAATCAAAGAGCATCAAAAACGGTCCATCCGTTCTTGAGTTATAAATGGTGTAACTAACCCGAATTGATTTTATATATTAAGAGGATATAAAAAATATATATTTAACTTGGAAGTTGTATACATAATACTATTTACTTATTACCATAATAGGTAAGTACTAAATTACGACTACTTTCTTTCATTTGAAAATTAAATAATCAGTCATTATTATAAATATGGGATTTATCACGTACCGTCTTATCGGTGTTTCGACCGACAATCCCGTATTTATAATAATGATTGAAATAAATCACGAAAGTTTTCTAAGTAAAATTAAATAATCAATCTACAGACTCCGTTAGGATATTATTGTTCTGTGCTACAGACTTCCGTATTTTTGGAAAGAAAGCACTGTTAAAAATACAAAAAGTACGAAGCTCAACAGCCCTGTAATTGGCTGATAGTTAACGATTAAAGCCACAATAGCCAAGTTGCACTAAATTGCGCTCGTTAGGAAACCACGAGAAAAAGGCGGTAACTATAATTTTTCATCCTTTTCGCTTTAACTGTTTAATGGAGCATTTGCCAGGGACTGACTTGGGCTACAAAAAGTGGACGTGACTGAAAAATAACACTGGAATAATGGACTAAAATCTGTTTATTGATTCAGGTTTTTGATATGTCATTGATGGTAAAGTCAAATGTAAGCAGCAAATTTATATCGGCTGTGAAAAATAGTGTTATTTTTGTGTGTATAAATTCGATATACTTGAGACAAAATGTTGATAATGCACGATTTTTTCTTATTCTATAATTTATCGATTTTTTCTATTAAGAAACTCGATTAGTTGTGTAGTCGCAGTACAAATTCAAGAATCGGCGATATATTTTTTTATTTAACCTATATCCTGCCACTGCCGTGCAACGGTCTCCCCCAAGTGTCTTCAATTATCTCTGTTTATTGCGGTATCTGTGTATATTGTGTTTATTGTGTATACTGGGACCAATCCGCAGAGAAGACGGAAGCCTGAGAGTCCGAAAGAACTAAGAAATCGAGGAGCTAGCGAAAGAACACAACATCATCGGCGAAGCGGAAGCACATCGCTTTCGCTGGCTCGGCCATTTAGAGAGAATTGGAGAGGATCGACACGTTCACAACACCTATCTCGGTTGCCGCGCCCCGGCCGACGACCCGTTGGACGTTGTAGTGGAAGCGGACCTGCGTGAGCTGCAAGCGGAGAACTAGCGGGAAGCTGACAGGACAGACCAAAATGGCGACTGCTTTTATTGGAGGCCAAGATACACTTCGGGACGCTGACCCATAGGAGTAAGTAAGTATCGCGGTATCTGTGTCACGCACACACCATCCTTCTCATTCACATGTGTCGAGTTCGTCCTGCAAATGCTTTCTCAGCCGATCAAAATGTAAATATCTAAATATGCCTTTACAAATTGAAGAGTTTGATGATTTTCGTATGGATCATCATCAGATCTTGACCAAATGTATATGAAACCCCTGACGTACCCTCTTCCTAAATCGGACAACGTAATAATGAATTATTGCAATTCATATATTTAAAAAAAACCGGCCAAGTGCGGGTCAGACTCGCACACGAATGGTTCCGTACCATTATCTATAATAAATTGTATGAGCGCCCATACAACTCAGAGGACTATCATAATTGGCGTCAACTATGTACTAACTATATAGCAAAGAAACCCTTTCATTTTCAACTTTTGTTATTTTTGGAATTTTCCCTTTATTTGTGCTTGCCAAATTTCGTGATTCTAGGCCAATGGGAACTACCATATAGGTTTTCAACCCAAAATCTATAGGGTACTTCCGGTTGACCAAGAATTGTCAATTTTGATTAAAAGCTAGGTACAAGTAAAGCGAAAATTCCATAAATAAAAAAAGTTGAAAATTAAGGTAAATTATGGTACTCACAACTTTTCGCGAAAATCTAAATTTGCCCATATCTTTTTATCGTGTCGACTCAGGACCTTGATTTGTATACACCTAATATGGACTATAGACCTCAGTATCTGGTATAAATTTCAACTTGCTTGGTCCAACCGTTCCTGAGAAAATCGGTGGTGACACACGGACAGACAGACAGACAGACGGACAGACGGACAAGAGAGTGATCTTATAAGGGTTCCTTTTTTACCTATTGAGGTACGGAACCCTAAAACCCGATGAATTGCAAGCCGCCTCCGGTTTTTTAAATTCGTTTAAAAACGCTCGAAATTCAAACTCACTAACAGTAGTGTACGTACACTAAACAAAAAATGTAGCAGCACTCTCTAACATCTATAAAAAAACAATAAATTGCCTGTCACCTGTCACAGTTTTATTGTTACAAGAGAATGTAGAGTAACATTTTTATTAGGACCCCGCTTTTTGGGATGTCATAAAATATAACAGCTTGTAACAGCTTGCCCACGCTAAACCTGCAATGACTAAAAATAGTTGATTAAAAATGTACTTCGAAACACGTTCGGTGCTTCAAATAAAGCTGTGCAAGCACGGAAACAATTAACGATCGACCAATTAACGCTTAATTTCGTTAAAATCATTTTTTTTAAACTTCACATACCCGCTACCTTTTTTTTCTTTTTTTTAAATATTTATAAATATTACTGGACATTTCATACAGCGCTATCTAGCCAAATTAAGCAGAGCTTGTACTATGGGAACCAGATAACTGATAGAATACTTATATACTTTTATTTTTGTAAATACATACTTATAATATATAAAGAAACAACCATACCCGAAACAAATATCTGTAGAACATGCAAACATTTGTTCCGCGGCGGGAATTGAACCCGCTACCTCCTGCGTCTCAGCCGGCTATTCGCCCACTGCACCACGGAGGTCGTCAATCAATCTAGCCTTAAAGTAAGCAGTATATATTGCGATTGCGCTGTATATAAACGGTTTCACGACCGCTAAGTAATTTTACTTCAATGTAAGTATTTGTACAATATATAAAAAGATAAAATTCGTAGCCTTATTGTTATGTTTGTATGTAGGGATTGATCTGAGAAACGAATTTATCGATTCTGAAATTATTTAATTATTAAAAAGCTACACTATTCCTGAGGCAATTACAATTGTTCTGAAATAAAATAGTATCCATTAAATCTCAATATTTTCAAACAAGTCTAAGAAAAAGGCACTGATAAAGTTGCGAGCGGCTCAGCTAAAGGGATTTAAGGTACAAATGCTAGATTGTGAGAACCAAAACTTTAGTACGAATCCTATTATTATGTAGACTTGGCGTGAGTGGTCTTTATATTGTTACGAGCTGAGGGTTCGGGATAAAATAATGGGAATCAGTCTGACCAAAATAACACTTTTATTCAACACTAAAACGATGAATACACGAACTTGGTCACACGTATCACAACACACTAATTCACATCACTGTTGCACAACTTAAAGTCACCGAATTGTTCGCACGTATAGCCAAATCCAGACTGACTCGCGAGCAACTACTGTTCACGCGAGACCCTGCTCCACGTCAGTCCTCCAGGGCCTCGCTGAGGCTCACTCACTCAGACTGACTCACTGAGACTGACTGACTCAGACTGACTGTCCGGCCATCTCTCTGGCCTATTTATATCCACACATTTCGATTGTTCGAGAAGGATCTCGATCGTTCCAGGAAAAGGGTCGGTCCCTCGACATAATGGCCACTCCATTGTGCGCAACCGCAGACAATAACAACAATAACGCAGCAAGACAAAAGCGTTCGAGAAGTTACGATTATTACTCATTGTTTAACAGCCTCGGCGTAACACTATGTAACCGGTTGTAGTTCCAAGCCTATACGCCTGTACTGGAAACGAGCTATAAAAACACTGAAAAATACGTCACAGCGTTCGTATGTCTTTTCACTAGTACACTAGAAACCTCGATCCGCCTCTATGTTGGTATACCCTGCCAGGGTTCATAAATTAAACTACCTACTTAAAACCTGTAACAACTTTGTAACCTTGAGAAAGCAATATATAAATAAATAAAGCATTTATTTTTCTCTCACATAAGGAGACTCACGTAAGGAGGATCATTGATGACCTGTTTTGTGAGAGACTGGTGCCTGGGATAGGTTTGAAAACCTGTATTACGGTTTGTATTCAAATGTATTGAGTATTGTCATAACTACTGTTTATTATAAATTACTAGCCGTTGCCCGTGACTTCGTACGCGTTACACTACTAAATGTGTAGGTAACATAGAAATAAAGCTAAACTCGCTGTTGCAACTTGACTTGACAACCCATTTTTATCCCATGGAACTTGATTTATGGGATAAAAAGTAGCTGTGGTTAATCTAGGTGGTAATCTACGTACATACTAAATTTAATCATAATCGTAAAAAAGTAATTACGACGTGATTGAGTAACAAACAAATAAATAAATAAACAAACATCCAAACTTTCACATTTATAATATTAGTGTGATTAGTGTGAGAAGCTAGCGTTTGACTATGATCTCGCCTCGTAAGCGATGATGCAGTCTACAATGAAACACGTTTGCCTAGAAGAAACATATTCAACCGCGACTTGAAGATCTCTAGATTGTAGTTATCAGGAAACACAGAATTGAGTCTGTGTTTCCTGATAACTACAATCTAGGGGTCTTCAAGTCGCGAGTGAATACATTTTTTCTGGGCAAGCGTGTACCATCGTAGATTGCATCATCGCTTACCATCAGGCGAGATCGTAGTCAAACGCTGGCATAAAATTTATCAAATAAAAAAATATGTTTAATGTATTATGTGGTAAATGTATTGTGTTCATAAAAAGTGGGTTAAATGATACATGTCAAATTTTAATGGCAAGTCAAATAAATGACCAGTATTTTCCCCAATTAGTTTTGTAATTTCAGCTTCAGTCAACTTTCGGCACTAGATGCCCCACTTTTCGGGCCATCTAGTACAGAAAGTTGACTTTTCGGTTGCGTCAGATGTTGTATTGAGATCAGACCGAAACATTAATTTGAAAGGGTTTGTTCAGTGGGAAAAGGCCATAAAAGAGGTGTCTACCGGTCGGGAAGACTCAAAAAGATTAACAGCGAGTTGCGCTACGATGCCTAAACGTATTTACTAGCTAAATATGATTTAGAGAGCTGACAAATCATACAAATACGTCAAATTTAAAAATGTGTAAGTAGTCGCTAAATACGTTTAGGGATCGTTGTGCAAGTCAGGCTAAGGTTTTTTATTAAGACAAGAAAATATGCTTTAGAAACTATCATGATTGTGAATACAATTTGTACTAAAAACGGAATATTTACCATAATTTGTGAGTTTTTGAGTATCCCGATATTTCGACGCAGTTGCATGAGCCGTGAGCACACATGAGAAAACTCACAAATCATGGTAAATATTCCGTTTTTAGTACAAATAGTGTTCAGATACTTTATCAAATTCATGACCGTAAACACAAGTTTACGGTCGATACTAAGTCTACCAAACCTTTTAAATTAGTGCGTTTTACCTTTGGCATGCTGAAACACAGATCTCCACTATTTCTATTGTAATCCAGGCATACCAAAGGTTAAAAATAATCTTAACCAAATATAGATCAGTTTCAGATCTATTAGTTCTATTTTAATTATAATAACAGGTTTTACAATACATTAAAAAAAACGGGAAGCAACTATATTTATCGTGATTTATCTCGTACACTTTTCATATCCAGTTTTGTTATCACACTAAATAAATTTGTTTGTGTAAAACTACCGTTTTTGAATTTATTACGATAAACTAAAATTAGAACATGAATAAGAGCATTATTTTCCCTCTGAGGTGTATTCAGGTAATTTGTACTCTTTAATGTCAAACAACTTCGCCTAAAGTATTAGTGTAAAACAATTCAAACCCTCACGAGCCGCTTATTCATAAACAATGATTGTATTATTGCAAAAACAATTCATTATAGCGTCTTTATTAGATTTATATAAATAAAATATTTTATTAGAAAACAAATTTATAGCATGGAATAGAGTAACCTTGTTCTAGAAAAATTGCGTCGTGGATATCGGCTTCCAGAAATAAATAGAAAATGAGTCTAAAGAGATAACCTGAGGCATTCAGCCTCTTTGCAGCCCCTATTTGAATTTCGAACGTCCGAGGCGAGGTGGCCAGTTCGGTTCACGGGAACGTTGCGCGCGCTAGCAACGGAGTTAACGAAGTTCCCGCGCTTTCACCTTTACTAACGTGCTTCTATTTCAAACTTTCCAAAATGGTGGTGCGTAATTTCGGCAATAATACAACTATTTGATTAATAATTACATTCATTAGGTATTATTTTTGCATAAAATGAGAATTTATGCTTGCAGAACCGACGAGACAAGCCCGATGATGAACAGACAATCAGTAAGTACTAAATTTAATAATCACTGTTTCATTAAACACTTTTTATTATATTTTTATAAAAAATCCCATAATATAAACTTCCATAAATAAAAACTATATTATCACGCTGTATTAATCACGTAAACTACTAGATAAAGTCCGCAAAAGAGACTCATATTTTAACACATACCTCCTTAATAGTTTTCCAAAACGAAAATATTTTCTAAAAGTTTCTATAACTTTGACCAAAATAGTAATATTTCATTTTGCGAAGGAAAATTTCCAAAAATTGTTAACACGAGCTGTCGACCGGACCATTAAGCCAGTATGTTACATACCCTATAAGGCGACACGATTATGCCGTTGGCGTAACTGTTAAACAGATTTTTCAGTGTTGCTACGTAGGTAAGTATAATGTGCTGCATTAGGAGGTTGGGGTCAAATTGGTATGCAGTAGTTAAACTTACATGCTCTTACAATATTCAAATCACTGAATACTATTTCTACCTATTCACATAAATAACAATAATATCTGTCATTTTGTTTCCTGTGGATGTCATGTCGTGTTAAATATACATATTTTTTAATTTTCAAATAAAGAGTTACATGATCTTACTAAATGTTTGTTCCACCTATTTAACCTCATAAGAGGCATGCATTAAATGCTAGACTTTAGGTAAATAAGCGTAAAAAGAGATACATAGATTAAATAAATTATTGTTGTCATGACATACAAAAATGAATGCAAAAAAATCTAATCCACGTGGAGTTACATAATTTAATATTTTTCTTTATCGAACATGAGAAGACTATAAAAATAAATTGTGTAATCTTAACACAGTTATGAGAAAAAGTGATATAAAATTACAGGAGATAAAATTCGCGAACAGTACAAACTGTAGGTACATAGCGTGGCGATTCAATAGACTAGCGACGTCAGAATCAGATTATGTCAGTATGTCGAACTGTGTCATTTGACAGCAAAAATCAGTAAATGGATCAGTCATCAAGAAGCTTGAACGATGCGAACTTTACCGATAGAGACGTACAGATAAACAACCGGTTGTACAAAGTATTTCCTCCTTTGCCTCAAATTTTGTCGACAGCTGAGACACAAGAGGTTGCGGGTTCAATTCCCAATGTTGGGGATAAACGTTTGCAAGGTCTATAGATATTTGTTCCGGGTTTGGGTATTTTTCTTTATTTATAAGTACGAGTATGTATTTACATAAAAAGTACCTAAGTATTCTACCCGTTATCTAGTTCCCATAGTAGGTACAAGCTTTGCTTAGCTAGGGGCTAGATAGCGCTGTGTGAAATGTCCACCATTATGTACATATTTATTTATTATTGTGTGTGGCACAACAGGAACTTATAAATTTTAGTACAAATTTCTTGGGTTCAACTAGTCACAGAAACCAAACCAATAGTTAGTAGCAAAATAAATACAGTGCGCACCTCGTGTCAATATGACAAAAAATCACCGTAAAGAAAATCACGACAGCTTTCTGAATCGCAAGTCAGCTCTAGACTCTAGACACAAAAGGACTGAAATACAACCGACTCGCAAACAGAACAAAGTGTCAACAACAACCTCGCGTTTGATATAGTGACAGTTCACAACAAAAGGCCGGATTATTCCCGGGAATATTACATTCAAATGTCTGAAGCCACGGGGAAAGAAGACATCTCTATCTGGGCGCTTTGTTCGATACAAATAATTATACCATAGCTAGAGGCGCGTATTTCCTGATTCCAGATCAGCTAGGTCATGTAATATTCTGCAATTTGATAGGTGACTTAGTACCTAGTACACGGTTTAAACAATCCTACTAATGTTTGACACGTAAAACGTATTAATTGGTCAAAGTTACTTTCAAGTACCAATATTTTTAACCATCTTAAAAAATGTCAAGCCTAGACGGGACTTTGTCTCCAGTACTTTCAAGTACTCTCAAATGCTGTCAAAAATTGGTTAATCTTTTATGGGGTATTAATAGCACTTATTCTGGATTTTAGACTTTTGCCTATAGGTATGTGTATCACTTAAGCTACACGCATACCAAATTACAGCACTGTGGGGTCACTGATGTACCCTGGGAATTTTGTCAAATTTCAGTTTTTATTGGGGCTAATAAGTCAAAAACTATAAAGACTTTACTAAAAAAAAACAGAATACTAATGAAGTATTAATATACTAATGAAGACCTTTTATTTGAAGTCCCACTTGACCTAATAGTCTCCTTTTTATTATTTTTTACCCCACTTGAACCCCAATATCTCAACAACCCCCAACATTTTTAGCTCCTCAATACCTACGTATATGCCAAATATCATGATGATCGGATCAACGCTTCGAAAATTATCCTCGGACATACATACATACAACGCCGATTTGTCCAAGTTGATTTAGAAATCTTGCTTCGCTCGATCAATTATGTTCTGTTCATTGATAGTCATTTTAATTGATGACCAGTGTTTCATAGTTGAAAATATGGCTACTTTTTCAGGCGCTTTGCGAGTAGTTTAGAAATAAATCAAAACATTAAAGCAAGATGGTTACTTCCAGTAATTAGCTTGCCACCTGGCAATCGTACAGCAATTACTTAACTGCAGAATAATAGCTGTGAACACATTTCTATTTATGAGCTCCGAGGCGCTAATATTTCAATTCTTGCTGGTTTTAAAGGTGTTGCACGCGTAGTTAAATTTTTTAGATTCTTCACAATTATAAATTACCCAGAATGAAATTTGTAAAATGATAAAACGGAAATTGGAAGGCCAGTTCCTGTAATTATTGAAATTAATGTAGTCAAATTAAATTTCCATATAATTTCGATGCCTGTTAATGCAACATTTGACGTAATTATACACTGATATTGCCTTTAAATGTCGTAATGCGATCATCGATTGTTGACTAAAGCTAAAACTACTACAATATTATGTCGTCGAGTAAACTTTCACATTTATAATATTAGTGTGATATACATGCTGATCTGCCCGGCTTCGCACATATTTTTATCAATATTTAATATAGCTAAATTAGTTGATGTTTTTGAATCTATCTTCTAGGTGTAAGTTCCTAAATAAATTAATACCAATATCAATAGATCCCACTAGTAATAAAAACGTGAAAGTTTGTATCGATGTATGTGTGGATGTTTGTTACTCTTTCACGTCGTAACGGCAGAACCGATTTCGATGAAACTTGGTATGTATGTAGATTATAACTTGAATTAACAGATAGGCTACTTTTTATTGACAAACCACGCGTGCGAAGCCGCGGGCGGAAGCTAGTGAATAATAATGATAATCACACTAATATTATAAATGTGAAAGTTTGGATGTTTGTTACTCAATCACGTCGTAACGGCTAAACCGATTTCGATGAAATTTCTTATGTACGTAGACTATAACCTGAATTAACACATAGGCTACTTTTTATTCCATAAATTAGTTCCCATGAGATAAAAATGGTGTGTCAGTTTCTATATGTATTTTTGTACCCCAGAACAATGCGGGTGAAGCCGCTGGAAAAAGCTAGTATAAATTATTTATATTTGTAGAAATAAATTTTGAAAATACAACGCCATTGCTACTTACTAGTATTTGCATACCACTTTTGGCATGACATGTTACACAATTACTACATTTTGTGTAATGCACATGTTGATTGCAAGCCAGTCTAAGATCTGGCATGCACAACAACTACAAGTATGTATCTTAAGCAAATGAATATATTTTCACACCACCTGCTCGACAATGTTAAATTATGTGATGTAAACCTCACCGAAAGCAGGTGATTAAATCCCTACGGCTGAGCCGAGTGTAAAGTTGCACTGAATTTAACTATGCCCTCGCGGGCTTAATGTCATTTGAATTTGGAATTCCATCTGTATACTGTTTGAACCAAACAGACCCTCACAATAAGAACTTATTCGTAAATCGAACTAACTTCTACACAGAACTGCACATAATGCACTAACCTAGATTTGGTTATTATTGTTTCGCAGAAAGTGTGAAAAGTAGAGTATTTTCCTCATGGATAAATCTGTCTGCATACTTGGCGTACTTATATCCCTCTCTGCACTCAGTATTCTAGTAACTCTAGAATCCTTCATTACGTTCGGGATTCAACATAGCGCCCGTGACGCAAGACACTGCTTTATCCCCTCGGTTAATAATCTACTATTATCTTATCTTTTAATAAACCACGAAAGTATTTTTAGCAAAATAGATAAAAAAATCGAGAGCTGCGAAAAACGAAACCCACCTGTTATAAAATATAAATTCCCAATGACACTACTAGTTTCTAAAACCGTCCCTGATGAGAATTTCATCGACACCTTGAGATAGGACGTAGTAAAACCATGTCGTATAGTGGTACTTTATGGTCGTATCTCACAGATTTTATGTCAGTTATGACATCTGTCATCCCGGAACCGTGGGCACTTTACGACCTTTTCTCTATTCCTTACGCCTACGTCGATTTTGCTAAAAAGTTTGGGTTTACAAAGGCAACTTGTTGTAAAAAAAATATTCAAAACATTTTTTAATAAATTATATTGCGAGGCGAGACGTGGTTCGCAGCGGATCGCACTCACCCTGACGAAGGTTCACGAATTGAACCGAAACATTTTCGGTCAAAACACCGATAAAACGATGCGTGATAAATCCAGTATTTATAATAATGATTGCTAAGCAAGTTAATACATGTATCATTTGTTATAATATTATGTAAAGCTTACTGACCTTTATGATTGACCTACTTTACTACAATCAGGAATTATTCCAACTTTGGTCGATTTCAAATGAATTGGAATAATTAAACTATTTCATAAATAAATATTACATGACATTTCACAAAGCGCTATCTAGCCCCAAACTAAGCAGAGCTTGTACTATGGGAACCATATAACTGATGTAATACTTATATTTTTTTTATGTAAATACATACTTATCTAATTTAATATATACAATTCTCGTGTTTACGTGTTTGTAACAAAACTCCTCCGAAACGGCTAAAACGATTCTTATGATTTTTTTGTGTATATTCGGTAGATTTGAGAATAGGACGTAAACTATTTTTCATACCCCCATGAGATAAGGGTGGTCCACTGCAAATTTATTTTTTATTTTTTGTGCAATATTTTATTTTTATTTGATTCGGCAATAAAAAATACATACAACCATAAATTTTCACCCTTCTACCACCAACCCCTATTTTTTAATAGCGATATTAGTACTTTCATAATTTTCTACTATAAATATAGAGATAGTTGAATAAAATGGGTACGTGCACAGAAAAGGACATTGAAAAAAAAAATAATTTAACTCAGCTTAGCAACACAAAATTTATTAATTCTATAAGACGGTACGAAGTTCGCGGGGTCAGCTAGTATATATAGAAAAATATCCAGACCCGGAACAAATATTTGTAGATCATGCAAACATTTGTTCCACGGCATTATTAATCATAATAACTAGCCTGTGCTTGTGTTAGTAAGGAGATGTACCTACGTTACTTTTACATGACTAAACGGCTGAATCGATTTCAATGAAAATTGGAAAGTATATATATTTCTATATATATATATATGACCTGAGACATAGGTTACTTTTATTAAATAAAATAATGTAATATAATAAAATAATATTAAATATTTACTTTATATTTACTTTTTGTTTTAACGTAGTGAAAACTAACTACTTGCACACCATTGTGTATTAGGTCTAAAGTGTTCGAGCTAACGTGTTAAACGATAATGACTGCTACAAATAGGTAGGGAACCCTATCATTAAAAATAAGGTTGAAATATTTATGTATATCTAAGGTACAAAAAGCGTCGCTAACTGGTAGCCCCCTGCATGTTTAGGATTGAAATACAAACTTGTAGAAAAATAATTTCAAAAAAGTTTACATTTAGATAAAATCTTTATTTTAATAAACAAACTTATTGAAAATCATCCTTCTACAAGTTTTATTTTCAATCTTTAATCATGCAGAGGGTAAGTTACTGGCTCTGTCTGTACATAATAGTTATTTCTTCTATATTAGGTATATATAACACAAACTAATCTGGATTTCAAGCGATCGAACGCAATATCGAGATAAGCTATCGATCTAGAGCCCTAGCTGATGTATAGCATCGTCTGTACACTGCAGACCAAGTATTATCTTTAAATTTTCAAATGTAGAATCCAATATTATTTTCCTTACCCCTCGACAACACGGACATAGTGAGAAGACTCAACAAAAGAAAGAACTAAGTATAATGAGTTAGTGTAGTGTAAATTAATATAAGTGTAAAGTAGGGATGTTACGAGTATTTGCATTC
Source organism: Philereme transversata (assembly GCA_963924445.1). Lineage (NCBI taxonomy): Eukaryota > Metazoa > Arthropoda > Insecta > Lepidoptera > Geometridae > Philereme > Philereme transversata. Next base: position 26,067,334 of record OZ004345.1, on the reverse strand, counting down.
GCATTCGCTTATGTGAATGATTCGCATCATTTTAATTAAACATTCGCATCGACAATCGTGTTCGCATCAAGCGATGCGAATGTTTTGCGAATGCGAATGTGTGCAGGGGTGTCTTGTCTCGCCCGGCGGCTGCGTGGTTGGTTGATCCTCACACGCGCAGAAGGCGCAGGCAGGCATCACGCGTTTCTTTCTCGCTGCTTGCTTGGTTAGTTTAGCTTGTTTTGTTTTAGTTGTCAATCAGTTGTAAATCATTACATAAATAAACAAGTAGTTTGTGAGTTTAGAATTGTGTTGAGCTATTTTGATAGTTTTTACCATGGCACGGATGGGAAAATAATATATGAGAAAGAAACGTGAATTATGGCGATTTTTTACGCCTATCGATCGAGACCACGCAAAATGCAATGTTTGTTAGAGAAGTTATTCCACAACTGGACGCACCACCTCGGCGTTGCGAACTCATTTGAAAATCATTCATTGCAAATATTCGCATCCCGAAAATTCGCATTCGCGAATGTGAAAAATATGACATTCGTAACATCCCGAGTGTAAAGTAGTGAAGGTGTTCCTGTTATCTATAAATAACACCTGAATAAAGTGTCTTACCCTTAACTAGACACAGAAAGTGCTATTGGACACATTTGTTTTTATTTATACTAAAAAAACAAAATCAAAATGAAATTACTCATTGAAATTATTCATTATACATGGCTAGATTGTAATAATATTACTTGGGTAAAATTAGAACTGTACAATAGGAATTAAAAAGAAATCCTTTCTTTCTTGTAAGACTTAAACTTGATTAACGGTTTAGTCTAATACGGGCAAGAACTATCAAATGTGCAATGTTATTTTGACTTTATGCAGACGGCTAAGACAGAAGTTTAAGTTTTAAGTGACTGCATTTTTGTATACTTATCAACTCGTGAAACTTAAATGATTAATTAAGCAGGATTAACGAACTTATCCTAGACGAATAAGAGCCGTTAGTGCGTAATGTCGTTTAGTTTTTATGCAGATTAGCCCTCAGACAATGAATCTGGATGTGATCCACTAAATCATAACCAATTATTTAAATTGCATCTACAATTGCTTGATATGACAATTTTCCATAATCCAATTCGTAAACAGATAATTAAATGTATGATAAAACTTTATTGTACACCATAAAATAAAATTACAAACAAAATAGAAGACACAAAGCAATTAGTACAATTGGCGGTCTCCTCGCTTTGAAACGGTTTCTTGGAGACAACCTTTGGATGGAGAGCATTTTGAGTCAAGCATAGATTTTTCCTGTATTTTATTTATGGAAAACTGTAACAAATTTTAAGAGTATCTAAGTTTACCTCTCGACTAGACGGTTTTTGCATAGAATTTAGTAGCAAATATTCGCGGCCCGCAGTGTACGAGAAACAATTTTGTCGGATTGTTTCGAAGCGGAGTGAACTTTCGTTTGCAAAATAAAACCGCAGGATAGGGAATAGCTACGAGTACTTCGGATGTAGGCAATGACGGAACGGATTTACGGATTAACTTTTGGGATTTATCTCGCAATTTTGCACATTTTTAAGACCTACTGAGGCATTCTATCAGATGATATTAATATATCATCTTAAGAGTAGTAGAATTTTTTGTGAAAGGGCTCGCCCTGGGAAGTATTACCACCATACCTATTTCTGCCGCCAAGCAGCATTGCTGTGTGTCGGTTCGAAGGGTATGGTTGCCGGTGAAATAACAGGCACATAAGGCTTTACACATCTATGCCTTAAGTTGATGGACGCAGGGCAGTGCATCGTAGGGCATATTTCTAAGTTTCGTGACCTACGAGGCAATTCTCTGTTATAGGCGATGGTTACCACTTAACATCAGGGTTTCATCTCCATGTAGTTAGAATTAGTGCTAAGTTATATCATTCACAGTATATTCGTAAATAAAGTCATAGAAAGAAAAATCAATTGATACATCCGGAATTTGAACTAACAACCTCCGGACTGGAAGTTGGCATATACGTAGAGTAGGTAAAACTGCTAGATACAGATATATGATAATGATGCGTATAAGGATCGTTGGGTGCAGGCCGTTCAAGATCGAATGCTCTGGAATTATATGGGGGGGGGGGGGACATTCAGCAGTAGAATATGATGTGTTGATGTTGAAAGAATGCTCCTGAGCCACTATTCAGTCCTCGACACTGTCTTGGCAAACTCCATTTCATCTTTCCATCTAGTGGGGGGGCCGTTCTACGCTGCGCCGTCAATTCTGCGAGCTATGTGCCCCGCCCAATGGTACTTTAGCATGATAATCCGGGCTATTTCAGTGACCTTGGTTCTTCTACAAATCTCCCCATTTCTGACTTTATCACGTAGAGAAACACCAAGCACAGCCCTCTCCATACTCAAAGCGTAGGGACACAATAGAACACTAGATACGTCAATAACACTTTAATAATTACATAGGATTTATCATAGGCATAGTACGATGACCGACCTTGAGCCTTCTTATGAGGCCTATAGTTAGGGACCACGTATCTATCCCATATGCCATCACTTGTAATGTAACACGCACTGATCAAAGAAAGACTCTTCTTCAGACACTGAGTTATTTTAGACGAGAAGACGTCTCGCAGTTAGAACGCTGCCCTGTCGAGGACATAAAGTCAATTGACATAGAATTACTGACTGTGGTATATCTTCCACAGTGTTACGAAGAGCCTTCAGCATGTTCGACTCGGAGAAGCAAGGACGCATTGAGAAGGAAAAGGTGCGGACTATACTGAACACGATGGTGCACAATTACGATGACTTGGAACTGGATAGGATGCTGGACAGCGAAGATGCCATAGGTAAGGAAACAGAACCTATATTTACGTAGGTATATAGGTCAGGCCATTTTCAGCCCCGGGTCTAGGGGGGGGCCAAACCGGGGCACCTGCCCCGGGTGGCAATTTCAGTGGACGCCAAATTCTTCAATAAAAAATATGTTTCAAAAATAGCTTGGCATTCAGCGCATAACGTACTATCAATTAATCCACTTCCTGCCCCTGGTCCAACTAAATAAATCACTTGGCTGAACCGGCACATGGCCCAAGTGGCACCATCGCCTATAACAAAGCATTGTCTCGTAGGTCACGCACCTTAAAAATGTAAGCTACGATGCACAGCCCTGCGTCCATTAACTGCATGTAATTTCAACAGCAACCATACGCTTCAAACCGTAACATGTAATAATAAAATATCAAAAATACGATCTCTCTAACTAATCTCCTTAATCCAACAACTCGGTATACCTTCAAACGAAGCAAAAATAGCTCGTCCACAACTCTCTCTATAAAACTGAGATTTTACGAGCTGACTAGAGAAATACTTTAGCTGTTTTACCTCAAAGTGAAACCCAATGTCACTACTCACTGTCACTTGTGTACTGAATTGTGCTGTCTGGGGTATAGTCCGCCCACGGTAAATCTGCTTAAATACCTTTTTAAAACTTTTTTGTTTTATACTACATGGAGATGAAACAAGTATAAGACCCACCTGATGTTAAATGTCACGCCCTTAGAAACGTGCACTACGATGCACTGTCCTGCATTCATCAACTTGAGTCATACAGGTGTAAAGCCTCCTGTGTCTGTAATTTCACTGGCAACCATACCCTTCAAACCGATACACAGCAATACTGCTTGGCGGTAGAAATAGGTATGAAACTTTTGTGGCTACGAACATTATTTTAACTAAAATAAAATAACGCGCGTATGTAAGGTACACGCACATTGAATAGTTCCGTACACGGTGCGTCTCTATCATCTTTTTTTATTAATAAATTATAATGTTAAGTATTTTACGAAAATAAAGTATTTTATTGTCATAAAACTAAAAAAAGTATTGTTTTTGGGGGAACTTCCCGTAGGTGCATATAAATTATATAAATTTAGGTGATTTTTTTTACTTGCACTCCCCATCGATTTGGCGAACTCTTAGACTATTTATCATTGAACAGGTCTTTAAAAACAAGAGTAGGTTTACGAAATATAAACATTCAAAGTTGTTATTACGACTATTACGAAAATGCCTATAACTTGAAAGAAGAATTATCAAAGCTCAGTAGACATTACTAGTTAACGAGCAGTAGTTGACCAAGTGATGTCTGTAGCTGGCTTTATAAACAATTGATATATTTTTTATACAAAATGACTAAAATCAACTTTGTATAATAAAATTTATAAAACACGTGATTAACCAATTTATTTTAGTGATAATAATGTTCATAATCTTAATAGATTAAAAAGTTATTCAATAGATAACATTTTTAGTAATTACTATTTATAGTGTTATGCAGATTTAGCATGGGCGGACTATAATACGACTGGTTTACAGAGTAATGAATGAGTGCAATGAAATATATAACCGTATTTCATTGTTGGTACTATTGCTGAAATGTTGATTTGGTCGAATTTAAACAGTTATTTATGGACGCTATTATTATGCTATGCAATTCTATTTAGATGATACTGTAGTCATGTCGTGTATAGATGATTCAAGCAATAACTCAGATACGCAACGGTGAGAAACGCTATGTTAGCACTAGGCTAAGCCTAAGAATTTAGAAATAAATGGTACTTCAATGTGAATACTTGTTTATATCAACCCTGCAACCCAATGACGCTCTTTACAATCAAACCATTTTTTTGTATTTTTGCAGTTATCATTGTATATTCGTTTTGTTAATAAATGTTTTTGTTTACAACGACAACAGCAAATAACTGAAACGTAAAAAACAAAAAAAGATGTTAAAAACATGTATTCCATATTTAAGATTAAAATCATAAGGATCAGTTTGGAACGTTAATTTTACCGCCTGTTCCTCCGCGACCAAGCCAGGAAAGAATCAGATAAGAAACAAGGCTGGTTATTCTTTCAAGTATACTTTACACCATTTAACAAAGGAATAATACAAAAATATAAATAAGCATTTAATATAAATCAATTGTAAAACAAAAGAAAACGTGTACTGATTGTGACTGATATTGCAAAACGTAGATAAATAAACATATTGAACGTACGTATTACATATCTACGTTTCACAATAAATGTTAATATGCTATGTGAACCATTATATAGAATTTTCCAAAATAATCTACAACAAACTGCCTGACCCAATTTTCCATAAATTCAAACTGTCAGGTCATCAGCCATCATCTTCATAATAATTGGATGCTGTTAAATTGGTGTAACATCGTAATGCCGCGTCGTCTTTACGTCAAAATGTATCGACGTTTTTGAAAGGTTATTGCGACAAACTTTAGCTGTACCGCCAACATATAAATATTTTTTTACCAAGTTGTTTGCAAATAATATTGAAGTAAATTATCAATATTGGGTTTGATAAGCGACAATTATTTTTTAACATAATCTAGACATATATAATAAATATTGTTGTATAAATAATATGTTGTTCAAGCTAAACCTGCAGATTCTGTAATGAGGTCGCAGAATTGCCCTTACATATATTAGGCGAGTGTGGTCCACTAATGCGTAAACGTAGCATTCATCTGGACAAACAAATTCTTAGCCCGAAGAAGCTAACAGTTATCACCGTTATTCTACAATTTTTAGCAGCTGTAGGACTTAGTGGTGAACTTTAATCGCCCCCATAACCTAGAGGCGACACAAAAGCAAGTGGCGATCACAATAGGCCTAGTCGCCGCAGTGAAATTAGCCGCAAAAATTTGTAAAAATAAAAAATCCCTGTTTCTCATTTTGTTGCATCTAGCTTGTAAGGTAAAATAAAGAATTTTCATTCATTCTGGGTCTCTAAATACCACAATGAATATACAAATGCAGATATTACTCGAAGGCCCTAATACACGTTCAATTTCATGTAACAGTAATCCTATTAGGTATCTCACTGCTGAATTGTCTGTGGCTAGGTTAATACTATTGGCAAAGTGTCACCATCAATATGGTCGGTACTGTTAATAAATCTAAGTCTATCAGCCGTAGGAATGGTGATGGAAAATGTAATCAATAAATACTTCAATGGAAAATACGAAGCTTGCAACAATCTTTTGAAGGTGATTGAGGAAGAATGTTTCTATTTCAATTTATTTATAAAGTGACTTTCAAATTCAACGCGTTTACAATGCAGAGATAAGATAAGAAGGATGACTTATCAACATTGAGCTGGCCCAACTCGCTCCTCATTTTTTTTTTTACCTTTTAGGCTTGCGTTTGACCACGATCTCGCCTGATGGTAAGCGATTATACGATCATAGATTATAATGAGGAAACAAACTGCACTGCGCCTTTTTTATTGCTGGATATTTCACACAGCGCTATCTAGCCTCAAACTAAGCAGAGCTTGTACTGTGCGAATCAGTAAACTGATAGAATACTTATATACTTTTTATTGTAAATACATACTTATAATGAAAAACACCCAGACCCGGAAAAAAATCTTTAGATAATGCAAACCTTTGTTCCGCGACGTGAATTGAACCCGCAATCTCCTGCATTTCATCCGGCGCCCACTGCGAATATCATACGAGTTTGTTTCAAACATTTTGACAGCACAGCGAAGAACAACTGAACGTTGATATGTCACTCTTATGCTTTCTTTTGTGTTTTGCATCTCAAGCGAAATAACTTCATTGCGTCACTAAATGGTGCAAGCCACTGGTTCCCAGAACACGGTTTATACTAGTTTGGGAACCTATGAATTCAACATAATTTTGTAACAAACTTTTAATTCGTCAATAAACTGTATTTGATTTGTGATATGGGCTGAGTAGACAGATAGATGTACAGTTTGATTTTAGATTCAATTCAATTCATTTATTTCTCAGACATGTCATCCATTTTGTTAGTAAACAATAATAAAATCTTAGAATTATGTTAATAGACAGGTAATTGTAGTTAAATATAACCTAAAATAACATCAAAAATCGGTTCATTAACAATAATCAAACAAATAATAAACAAGGATTGTGTGGTTTTATGAAACCACGGTAAAAGTGAAACATTGTTTCACATTGTAGACATTTAACTAAAAATTTTCGTTGGCACAAATGAGTAATAGTCTATACACTACACGGTCAGCTGATGCGAACTATAGGTGCCACATTATTGGCCTCGGCTGCTCTGACAAGCGCCTTTCACTTTATCCCTACTCCGCGGCCAACCGTCACGCGACATGCAACACACAGACGAAAAAGTTTGAGACGATGTAATAAAAGTTTCACTTTAATAAATTCAAATTCAGACTGAGTCACATGCTGGGCGAGTGGCTGGTGCTTTTCGATCTATCTCGTTTTTCGATCTAACTCAAAGCTCAAGATGACGTTATTTATCATGACGTTACAATACATATCGATCTGTTCCTTCTGTTCTGATTTGTTCTGTCCCTACTAAATTACTAAATGCCTTGAAAATTAATAAATATATGGTATTGTGTTTTTGATCTTTTTCTCTAGGTGACTAATTTCTTAAAGATCTATAAAATGTGAATCTGTTATTGGCATTAAGCATTAGCTATAAGAGTTTGTATACATTGATATCAAGTGCTGTTGATTCTGTGATGAATAAAAAAAGTCCTTTAAGAAGATACCGTAGTTACAAAGCACTTAGTTCACAAACATTTTAATTCGGAAATATACGATTCATCAATAAAATACAACATTTATTAAATGCGTACTAAAAACCGACTCTGCAAAAGCCTGTGGCTACGGGTATCAACAAAAAGTCGGCCGGCTGGGTCGGGCCTGATCAGGGAATAGATGGCTTTCGCGGTGTGGTTACAATAAGAGCGTTTGTAGCTCTGAAATTAAAAAAACCTGTCAGAGATTGTTCGCGTGGTGTAACGATTTAAAACGGATGAAAAAAAAAACTATTACACACAACTAAACATGTTTAAATTTGACGTATTTATATGATTTGACAACATTCTAAATCATATTTAGCCACTAAATACGTTACTGCGTTGCGCAAATAAATAAATAACAAATAAATATTGCTGGACATTTCACACAGCGCTATCTAGCCCCAAACTAAGCAGAGCTTGTAAAATGGGAACCAGATACCTGATAGAATACTTATATACTTTTTTTTTGTAAATACATACTTAGAATATATATAAAAACACCCAGACATGGAACAAATATCTGTAGATCATGCAAACATTTGTTCCACGGCGGGAATCAAACCCGCTACCTCCTGCGTCTCAGCCGGCTATAAGCCCACTGCGCCACGGATACAGTCAATCGCCCTTAAATTTAAAAATAATGTTTTTCAGATTATATAACAGATACTACTCACCTGTTTTCTGTAAGTTTACATAAACTTTTATTCTACTCTAGCAAGGTTTAATGAAAAAGATTTTAATCTACAACAAATATCAAGATTTAGTACTCATATGTTTTAGTGAGGGAAGTCCCAGGCAAAGACATTTTAAAAGCTATCTGTCCATACGAATATTTTGCCATAAATTAGGACAGCCCCTAATCCAATTTGCCCAAATAAATGCCGTTTTCCTTCCCGTAGAAATATATTTATCCAACTTACCTTTCCTAAAGCCAGACATACAATACATTATTTAAGTAACCACATACCAGTGGGCACTTAGGGTACTTTACGATTTCAGATAAACGGACCCTTAGCCTGGGATTAATTGCACCTTTACGCTGATTTTGTAGCGCAGTCAAAAACCTACAGATTGCAAATAAAATCTGATATATACCTATATAAATAACTAGCAGATCCGCCCGCAGATTTGCACACGTGATTTGTTGGGTAAAAATAAACCTTTGTCCCAATCCCGGTTATTATTTATTTGTATACCAAATTTAATTAAAATCGGTCAAGCCGTTTAGTCGTGAAAACGTAATAAAAAGGTTATTTTTTTTGCTAAAACGTTAGTTGTTGTTTGAATCTTTTATCCAATCGAACAAATACGACGTTCATTTGTAGATGTAGCTAACAGCGCTAGAAACATCTCAATAAGTTAGTGCTTGATATAATAACTGCAAATTGGTATGGTGTCTCCGAATCAAGGAGAAATGGAAAACACTGGAAAGCGCAACGTAGGATGGACCTCCACTAGATGGAAATACGACTTGATAAAGGTTACTGGGAGCCGATAGGTACAGGTCACACAAGATCGGTCACTCTGGAAATCTATGGGGGAGGCCTATGTTCAGCAGTAGACATCCTGTGGCTGATATGATGAGGATGATGAAGTAATCCACTATGTGAACCAAACATTTGAACCATGCCGCTGGGTCTGAATTTTCGGCTTGATAATATAAATTCTTTGCTAAAGAATTTCAGTTAGATACAAAATGTCGGGCAATAGAAATTAATTAAAGTCTAGCAGAGTGGTAGTTATCTTTAGTTCAGTTAAGAACTACGCCTATTGTGGCTCTAAAACTGAGTTTCATAATTTTTTTAGGTTAGGTTAGGTTACTCCCTGTGTAAGGTTAAGTTGCACAGAGCCATGGAGCGGACCATGCTCGGCATCAAACGCTTAGATCGAGTTCCAAACGCACAGATGCTTAGAAGAACGAAGGTTCGTGACGTTGGAAATCGAGTTATGGAGCTCAAATGGTCTTGGGCGGGACACTTGGCAAGATATGGTGATGGCAGGTGGAGTAAGGTAGTGACTGAATGGTGGCCGAGGAATGGCTGTAGAAGAGTAGAACGTCCGGCAGCAAGATGGGTGGACGACATCGTTAGAATCGCGGGCTGTCAATGGGTGAGACTAGCGCAGGATCGAGGCGGATGGCACAAACTTGGGGAGGCCTATACCCAGCAGTGGGGGAAATCGGGCTGTGGATGATGATAATGATGATAGTACCCTCACAATTCTGCCCTGCCAACTATTTTTTGTGAAAGTGACTTAGGTATATATTCCGAATTAATGCGATCGAACTGGATCAATAACTGTTTTGCTGTTTTTTGGTAGTTATGAAAATAATGTTACTTAAGTATGGTACGTAAGTGTTAAATTTCCATCATCTTCCTAAAAATGAACAATTTTGTTTATTACATTCAAGGTAGGCCTATTATGGAATCCAAGACCGAAATCCATTATTTATTAGGTCCTAACAAAAGAGTTGATAAAGCATCGACCAAATAAATGCCATCAAAAATACTATTTTGAACAAAAAAATCATATATAAATGAACACTTTACCAAATTCAAAATCAGCCAATCAGAATCACCATAATTGAGACGCAATTTCCATATCCAGAAAACAACAATAAGCCTCTTCGCGTTTGAAATTATAATGAGATCTTTTTGCTGACGGTACGTAAATTAAAGCAGTGATAAATTTACATAGCTGGAGATAAATTAGGGAGCTTGTGGATCTACTGCACGAAAAACGGGGATATCTTCTATTTTGCGAAATTTACCTAGATTTTAGATGAGCTTTTTGTATGGGGAGGTTCGATAAATTTATCCAGGAATGGATAAGAATTAGTGTAGATAAACTTAATGGTTAATGAAAATGTTATTTGAATCACACTAATATTATAAATGCGAAAGTTTGGATGTTTGTTTATCAATCAATTTTGTCGGAACAGCTGATTTCGATGTAATTTGGTATATAGTTAGATTATAACTTGGTTTAAAACAAAGGCTACTTATTATTGACAAACATTTACTGATTTTGTATAAATGCAGGGATGATCAACAAAACTTTAATTCGTCATTAGATTTTGTTCACAAACAGAAAAAATTATAAATGGAGGACTTAATGCTAAAAACATTTTCTACCAGTCATCCAGGTGTTGAAACTTAGTTTGGCGTGCTTAACTACTAACTCTTAATGAGAAACAAAAGACAGAATAATTTTAACGATGTCATCTGAAGTTAAAGTACTGGAAGTGTTACAAATCGCTTAGGATGATTTATTTCCTTGTTAGTTATTTTTTCCGGACTAGTATAATCTCGGGGTCTTCTAGTTCAGAATGCACAGGTTGTTTAGGCAAGCGTGCTCCATCTTCGACCACACCATCACTTACCATCAGGTGATGTAGGGGTCACTTGACTATGATAAAAAATATTTATTAATGACGATTTAAGGTCAAAGCAGACATATCAACTCGGAAAGGGATTGGCACCGTATCGCTTTTCACCTCGTCGACAACCTAACGTAAGCAAAGCGGATCAGCAGCTCCTTGGCTACGGAGCTTACGGCTCGCCGCCCGCTGGTTGACGGCTAGGCGGCACCAGTTTAACCGCTCGGGTACGGAGAGCCGTAAGCGCGGGGACGACGAGCCGTAAGCGCACCGCACCGCGGTTGAGAGTTTCTCCCGACGCGAGGCGATTACGTTACGATTCCGATTAGTGGGCGTTGCAGTAGGGAGTTTCATACAAAGATCACTGAACGGCTGATACAGTGACGGTCCCTTTCTGAGTTGATATGTGTGCTAGTGTGAGTTGATACCATTAGGTGAATATAAAAATGTACATGATAATTTTCCCATCACTGGATTTGAATAATCTAATAAAACCAATTTTAGGGGCAACCTGAGCTCTTAAGAGCGTTGTGTGGAGCTCCTTACAAAATACTAGTCTAAATAACCTCAACTAAATTGCTTGTTTTTCCAAACTTTATTGAAGAAAAGTTTGGAAAAACAATCATGAAAATCATGAAAAAAAATAGTTAAAATAATAATTTAAGGACAGATTCAAAGTCCGTCATTATTTCCCCTCAGTAAAACAGTATCCGTGCATTAAAATAGTATCTAGTTAGTTCTGAAACTCTAGAGTGCCCGTAAACTTTACAGGCTTAATCCAAATCCGCTAGAGAGTAGGGGCTATTAGTAAACTGAGTAAGGATTTAGGCTGTGCCCAGGGGCATCGAACGGAATACTAAGTGCACGTTTATGGAGACGCGGCGTCTTGCGCGGTCAACTCAAACATATGGCTTTGCATGAAAGCGTTCATGTGCTTGTTTGTTAATAAGCATTTGCTTGTTAATGACGCTTTGCTAGTGGTGGAGCACAAGGCGCGAAACGCAGCGTTAGTCGCGGCGGCGAATGTTTTTTCACATAATACTAGGGAACATTATATTATTCTAGATAAGTTTCCACCATAGTTTGATAATAAAAACATTACCCTCTTTTTGCGCAGTCGGGTAAAAAATAGCCTATGTCCCGGTTCCGGAATCCCGGTCATAATCTATCTATACAGGGTATTTGGTAATATACTGACGATATTCAAGTAACGGCTTCTCAAAACATAAAAAGACTTCTCGAAAAAATATCTATTTAATTTTTGAAGAAAATCAAATAAGTTTAGGTGATTAATTCGATATATAACTTACTGCCTACTCTTGCAATCGACATCCAAAAACAAAGGCAGATTTGATATCGATTGAAGAGATACTCGTATCTCGAGACGTCACCAACAGTATCTGTGGTTAGATGGCAAGCATTATGCAAAAGCACAACATAACTTTAGTAAAGTGTTTGTTTTTACATGCCAAAATAAATTTCACATTTCTATGGTAAACATTTCCCAAATTTATTTATTATGCTCATCAAAATAACCCCTTTCATTTTTGTGCGTTTATTATCAAACACCCTATATACCAAATTTAATTGAAATCGGTCTGTCTGTTTATTCGCGAAAACGTAACTAACAGACAGAGAGACAGATTACTTTCCAATTTATTTTATTATAATAAAGCAGTCAAACCTAGTAGATACAAAATAGATTGGCCCCTTTCACTTTCCTCTGAATCTGGCCCTCAGTAACACCACAGCCTCTGTAAGAGTGTGTAAAGCTACGAAGCCATTATAAACTTAAATGTACCAGCTAGATGAAATTGAAGATAAGCCTGAACTTCGCAGATATTTCATCTAGGGGACCTAACACAATTTTTTTACGACAACCGTAATGTAGAATGAAGGTGGAAATATCTATTTAAAATTTTAATCGATATGTAAAATCATATACATACACACTAGTTTTTGTTCTCACATAATTGTATTAAGAATTTGATATGATTATTTCCATCCAAATTTGTCTAAAAAAGATCGCCTTTTAGCGATAAGTCCGTCCATTGTTCAAACGTAAAAACCTGTTATTAGCCTTACGTTTAGTTCTAAGCTATTTGTCCATACAAATTGTATCACCGTTGGTTTCTCTAAATAAATAAAAAAAATTGTGCATTTAGTATTTGTAATAAGCTTGTAATAAGTTGTACAACATAAGATTTTAATCAATACATTACATTAGTTAAAAATCCTAGTTATTTTTCTCGCACGCGGTTCCTATAAGATTTCTAGCCTAAATGCGTTTGGGGATCTAAATGGCAAATATAAGAAAGAGCTGAATATAATGATGGATAGATAATTATTTAACCTTACACCAATTATGAATAACTTAAAACTATAACACGATGATACAATGAGCGACCTTATCGTTAAGAGATATCTCTTTAAGGCAGAACAAGAGGTGATACAATAAGTATAAAGAACTAACTTTTGCGCGTTTTATTCGCAGGTTGCGGAAAACTGAACTTTGATTCGTTCGTGCGCGTTGCAACACACTTCCTGGAAGAAGACGATGAAGCTCTACAGAAAGAGTTGAAGGAGGCCTTCAGACTTTACGACAAAGAAGGTAGGTAATTTTGTAATTATTACAATGACAAGTATAGACAAATGGCAGGGAAAATGTGTCGCGAGACATACGTGCTCCAAACATATTATGTCTCGATTCTTTCAGTGATAACAACTTAGATACGAGTACTAGTGGTTCTGTGCCTAAACCATGCAAGAACCGACACTTTCCCATTTTCCCTGGCTTAGCGATTACTCGCGTTCCCTTGGTCCTAGGAGGTCGAGTCTAGTGTCTATGGGTTAGTCTCGTGAAGGCGGAGAGGACTTTGTATAAGTAGGATACCATTTCTATCTATAGGAATCACGTCTGATTGGTATAGTTAGGTATAACATTTCCAAATAAAAATAAAAAATTGAAATTCATCCATATATAACACCACAGCAAGCCCCCCCTTCCCCCCTCCACTCCCCCCTTTTGGATTTTTTTTCGCAACATTTTGTGTAGAATAAAGTCCATAGTGTGCCTCTCAAATTTGATTGAAATCCGTCGACAAATAACGCTACAGCAAACTTCCCCCGTTACTCCCCTATTTTCCCCCTAATCAAAAATTGCTATCGATTAAAAAATTAAAATAAATCAAGGAACTTGTGTGCCAATTTTCATCAAAAAAGGTTGAAAAATGCGACCTGTAGGCGAGAACAGACAGACAGACAAACCATTTTTTGGCCAATCTCGAAACTGAGACGTTTCGCTCGCTCGGTCAATCAGAAGTTTATCGACGTCGCGCGATTTCTGGTGACAAATATCCCCGGTCTCGTATAATAATTATTTATTTATTTACTCTGATAACATTTAAATAGGAGGAGGCCTATACCCAAAGAGGGATCCCTAATCATACTTAATATTCACAACTTTAGAAAAAAAAACAATAAAAGATATGGAAATAAAGAAGGCTTAATAATAGTAATAAAAAAAGGATTGTGTGGTTTTATGAAACCACGGTAAAAGTGAAACTTTGTTTCATATTATAGATATTTTTCTTCGTTTGCACAAATGAGTAATAGTCTATACACTACACGGTCAGCTGATGCGAACTATAGGCGCCGCCATATTGGCCTCGGCTGCTGTGACGAGCGCCTTTCACTTTATCCCTACTCCGCGGCCGACCGTCACGCGACATGCAACACACAGACGAAAAAGTTTGAGACGATGTAATAAAAGTTTCACTTTAAAAAATCTGATAACAATGGATCTATTTTGTTAGTAAAAAGCTTAAATCTAGCTATTGCGATTTAGTCCTCTGCGTGAGCTTCCACATCAGACATCGAGTTTGTTGGCGATGACGTTCAGGATGGTGTTGCTGATCTCGCGTACCGTGCGCAGTAGTGAGCTGTTTTTTTAGCGCAGGTCAAAGGTCTCAGTCAATCGTTTATGGCTCAAAAGTTGTTGTTTACAATAGGTTATACAGAACATTCTGTCGAATGGAGTTTCAAACATACACCCTGTAAGGGCACAACAATTATTACATGGAATTAAACCATGAAAATTGGTCGACTCAAGTCGACTGTATTTTTTTTTTGTTTGTTACCTCAGGACTTTCGACTGGGTGAACCAATTTTTATGATTCTTTTTTATTTGAAAGCTGGTGCTTCCCGTGTAGTTCCATTTGAATTTGGTCAGATTCTGACAATGGCATCCATGAGAAAACCATATAAGTCTTAAATTTGCATTAAGTACGTGCGCGACAAATGGACGAATAACTCAATATCACGCAAACCGATTTCGATTATTCTTTTTTTATTGGAAAGGATGTACTTCAAGCGTAGTTTGATGAGAGTTTGGTTAGGTTAACTGACTTCAAAAATGGAGGAGGTTCTCAATTCGACTGTATTTTGCAGTGTGAATCATCCAGGTAACTTTGAAGTTGGTTGTTAGGTTTTTGTAAAAATTATATTATGTTACTATAATTTACAATCGCTTGTTTTTCAATCACATACCTTCGTAATCTAGATTTAATAAATAAAATAAAAATAAAAAATATTTTTATTTCTCACAATATTTACATTAATTATTTTAAGTTATTGTTATATAAAAAAACTCACTTTTAGCATTTAATTTTACATTATACAATATTATTTTGGTTAGTTCATTAAATGTATAATAGTGTTTTAATCATATTTTATATTATATTTATTTAGAAAATGTTCATAGTTTAGTTTATTTAGTAGGTGTTAGTATAAAATATGATATTTTAGGTATATTATATTACATTTTTATTTTGCCATTCGTTTTTGCTTATAAATATTATGTATACATTTAGGTATTTGTACTATTTAGTTTAGATTAGTTTTTTCTGGTATATATAGTATCTATCTAGTATAATCTAGATTTAACAATACAAAATATTATTTATTAAACGCAATGTAAAAGCGAGAGTAATAAATTACTTTTTTCAGGATTCCGTATCTTTAAATGAACAAAAAAGATCCGATGCCTTTTTATCCATCTATTTAAATGTCTCTGACGGGCAATACCGGAAGAGCTAAAACATTGAAGTTTTTCTCTTTTCTATCCTAATGGATAGCTTGATGGATGATAGACAAAAACTCCCTTTCCATTTAGTAGTGAAAGTTTTTGTATGGAAGACAAACGTCTATAATTTGGGATTTTACAATCTTCTCAAAGTAACTTAAACACTTGTCTTTTGTAAAACTTTTAAGAGAAAAATAAACAATAATCTATATCTATTACCAATATTATAAACAGGAAAGATTTATATCTATGTATGTAACGAATAAACTTAAAACGATTGTCTGATTTCAAAAATTCTTACACCATTATTTAGAATATATAATGTAGCATTAGAATGCATTATCCCGGAGTAACATAGGCTACTTTTTACCCAACTGCGCAGAAGGAGGGTAATGTTTTTTTTAAACTACGCATGTGAAGCTGCGGATTGGTCAGTTAGTTATTAATAAGTTGGCTCATAATAACTATACGGAAACCTCTGAACATGAATCCTGCCCGCAATTGTCTCTATTTTATAATACATGTGTATAGTTGACACGCTCGAAGAGGCTATTAATTATTCTGCTCGTAATAAACTAAAGAATTCGTTTCGAGTCATAAAATGAACGTTGAAATTGTTACATTTTGTGTGAACATCAGTGGGTATTGAGTGATTTATAGTAACGAGTATTTTACTTTGTTTTTTTAATGTAAGTTTTTATTGCTTTCGAATACTAGCTACAAATAGGGCTTCATAGTGAGTTTTCACTCATTATCTATATTTTATTATATATAAACAAAGCCGGGTTAGTTACACCATTTATAACTCAAGAACGGCTGCACCGATTTTGATGATCTTTGTTTGGTTGGTTTGTCTCCGCCCCGAATAGCAGAATAAAAAATATTGGAAAAATGTGCACTAATAAATATTATGACGAAAATTCATTTTATCATACATAGATGCAGCTAATGATGGCCGATTGATAATACATTGGCAGCCCGCGTCATATGCATGCCAAGGCGGTACGAAGTTCGGCGGGTCAGCTAGTTGTTAAATAAATGGGTTCAATGCGATTTAGGTTGATGACTTCTGCCTTTTGTTTGAGGTCCGACAATCATTTTTTCTTATTGATAATTTTTGGTCGAATTTCCATATAATCCTCCTATTCTAAACCATATAGTGTATGGTTTGGTGTTCTCATTTTATTATTACCATAATCATTAAATCAACCATATAACGTCCTTTGCTCCTAGCATCCTTTATCACGTAGCTTTCCAGTGCATTGTATCCACTTGAGAACCTTTCTGCCCCAACAGCCATCAGTTCTTAAAACTATGTGGCCCGCCCACTGCCACTTCAGCTTGCTGATTCTCTGGGCTATCTGAGTGACTTTGGTTGGCCTACAAATATTCTCCTTTAAAACTTGAGCTCGTAGAGAAATAGCCTAGCCCTTTCAATAGCACTCTGAGAGACCTTGAGCTTCCTTGAGATTCATAGTTAGAGAGCACGTCTCTGTTACATAATATCATTCTTGGTAACTCACGCACTTATTTTATGGAGAAGATTATTATGATATGTAGGTAGTGGACGTCTTTCAATTCATAATTGCAAGTTTTTATTTTAATATTTATTTCAGGCTTAGGTATTAATATTTACTAGCTGTACCCGCGACTTCGTCCGCGACTTCGTACGCGTTACACTACTAAATGTGTAAGGTACATGTGTAGAAATAAAGCTAAACTCGCTGTTTCAACTTGAGTTGACACCCCATGGGAACTGATTTATGGGACAAAAGTTAGCCTATGTGGTAATCCAGGTTATAATCTACGTATGTACCAAATTTCATAGAAATTGGTTCAGCCGTTACGACGTGTTTGAGTACCAAACAAACACATAAACAAACATCCAAACTTTTACTTTTATAATATTAGTGTGATGGGCCGTAGAATAAGTTATGTACTTTCCTGTGACTATTTTATTATTCCCTGAATTAAATGATTTAAAATTATTATTATTATACTGAAGAGGACAAAAAAATACAGTAATGTTGTGTTTCTTACTTCACGTACTTTTTAACCAAAAAACAAACATGATAAAAGCTCAAAAAACACAAGCTGTCCAAATTATTTACTAGATCACTACAAAGGAAGCACATAATGACGCATGTTATAACCAGCTTCAACAAGTCATAAAGTTGGGCAACACACGAAATTGTGAAGCTTTGTGCTTCGAGAGCAGAAAGATAGTGTTTACGTCATAATATATACATATCTTCATATCCAAGCTTACTACGAAGAACGTTACATCAAACTCTCATGAGCCATATACCGACTTCCCATGACCGCCAACGTCATTGGTCCATCGAGTGAGGGCCTAGTCAATTAGTATTTTTATTTTTATAGTGTATCCGAACACATACGGAAAATTCGAAGATTTATAAAACCATCTCAAAAATTTCAAGCCTAGACGGGACTGGACTGGAAAAGAAAAGTTGCGGGTTCAAGTCCCGTTTAGGTTTGACATTTTTGAGATGGTTTTAAAAATCTTGGCTTAGTTAATGAACTCGAGAACCTTATTCTTTAGCGGTTCTTGGTTCTGCTTTAGCGATTTCTGTTAAAATAACTGTATTTCTTTGTTATTAGCCCTAATTGTAGCCGCAAGCTATATACATATTTATGTATTTATTTATATACTAACCATCTAACAGTGAATGACAAGGCAAGTCAAAACATGTGTGTGCGGACTGAGTGACCACATGGTTTTTTTTTATAACTACAAGGTTTAGTAAAAGTTATAAATCATGATCATCATCATCATTTAAAACGAATATTGGAATTTGTTAAGAACTTAATAAAAATATATGCTACCTAATGTGTGGTCTCTCAGTTGACACTTGACCTTCCAAATCTGAGTAAGTATATCGTTTTATTTACAGGCATGTTTTGTACCCAAATATTTAGTAAAACATGTATAAATGTAAACGTAAGATACAAAACATAAACACAATACAATACAGGATGTTTGGTAATATACTGACGATATTCTAGTGACGGTTTCTCAAAACATAACTAAGACTTCTCGAAAAAAACTATTAGTTACAATTATCAAATTTTAAAGAAAATCGACTAGGTTTAGGTGATTAATTCGATTGCCTACTTTGCAATCGACATCCAAAAATAAATGCCAATTTGATATCTCTTTCGGAAATGGCTGCGATTTTTGGGTTAGAAAGGGACAACAAGAGATATCTCGAGACGTCACCAATACAGTATCTATGGTTAGATGGAGAGCAGTACGCAATAGCACAACATAAGTTTAAAGTGTTTGTTTTTACATGCTTAAATAAATTTACATTTCTATGGTAAACATTTCACAAATGTATTGATTATGCTCATCAAAATAACCCCTTTCTTTTTTGTGCTAATAATCAAACACCCTATATATAAAAATGTCAGAGTTAAAAAATAACACATAATAATGGTAATTGATTAAAATATAAATGAAAATTTGTTGTACAAAATATAATATGTGAGCACTATAATAACTAGTATGTAAAAATTAAGTATATATCCTCAAATGAAGCTTACTCATATAATATCGATCAATCTTCACTTACAAGTTCGTTTGATCATACATTATTGAGAAAAGAAGAGCAATCTAGTTTCGTTATATTCATTAATTCCTTTAAATCGTAGAAATCATTTCCAGAAAATGTTTGATTTTTCGTTTGAAGATATAGGGTTTTTAAAAATCATTCTTTATCATCACGGCTAAGAAGTACCTACACACTATGTTGGTACAAATACACTGTCTTGGAATGGAACAGTTATTAATATGCGGCTTACGTTATGAAATAAAAACTTCTCACAAAACCCACCAAACGTAAAATAACAAGAACTCTTTACTTGGTTGAATTCCCACACAAAAGTTTGAAACTAGGGGTTATTCTAACATTTCTGTACCGGAAAATCTTAAATTATAAAAAGCTATACAGCAAGTATAGCAATAACGATTCTAACGATGTATATGAGAAGATTGTTAGATCAATCGTAGAGCTTTGAAAGGTAACTGTATGCGTTATCATGTTTCAAAGATATCAGTTTACCATTTACTGTACAAACAGCTGAGTCCTTTCCGATAACAGAGCTATAAAGCTATCATAGTTCAACCGTCTCAATTCCTATTATGGTATTAGATACAACTTTGCATGGATAATTGAGTTGGTTAGTAAACACCATTTAATCGAATCTGACACACAAAACTAAACTTTATCGTCTTGAAGATAGAGGTGGTTGTACAAAACTCGGGAAATAACGAGCTCTTCAGACCAGTTTCCGCTGTTTACAAAGTCAGAAGTTTTCGGTTCAATTTCTATGCGAAGGTTTTCGAGTTAGGAACTAGTTATATAGGGCCATTTTTGGTTTTGTATCTGCGATGAAAAGTACTTAGATTTTATGTGTTCTACAATTTTTAGGGTTCTGTAGTCAAACTCCAGAACCCTTATAGTTTCGCTATGGTCGGACGGGACCAGTACAGTTGTAAAGCTGGACATGTTGATATCCTTTAGTGATACTTAGTAAGTTACGAACTAAACATAAAAAAAAACTAGTTTTTGGGTAATGAAATGTGTATATAAGTGGAGAGTAATTATTTTTTACTCCCTCACCCCATTGTACGGCATCGAATAGGTATTTCAAAAACATTTTAAGGTTCCTGGACTCTTTTTTGATATAAGAATCCGTTTACGAAATATAAAGCTTCAATGTGGCCATTTTTGTATTAGTGTACGAGGCATGCCTTTTAAGTTTTGTCGTTTGAAGAAAAAAACACATCTAGAACCTTATAGTACTTTTTATTGTTTTTCAAAGTATTCACAACATAGCTTAAAACAATTTTCCATTCGCTCAAACCAGTTATTATAACATTTATTCCACTCTAAAGTGGGGTGTTCAAAATGGCTGTCTTGAAAGCGTCGACTGCTTCTTCACCGGACTGGAACCTTTGACCACGAAGACTTTTCTTAATTTTAGGAAATGTAAAGAAATCGTTAGGGCTTAGGTCAGGACTGTATGGAGGATGGTCAAGAATTTCTACTTTTTCCTGCTTCAAATACTCAATCGTTTGACGAGCGCTGTGTGAGCTTGCGTTGTCGTGGTGCAGGATGATGCGTCGCTTTGAGTTAGATTTTCGAAGTTCGGCGATGACTTGTGGTAAACAAACTGTAGTATACCACTCTGCGTTAACCGTTCTACGATCTTCAAGTGCAATAGTCGCAACATGGCCGGTTTTTCCAACGAACGTGGCCACCATCTTCTTTGAAGTGCTTCGAGAACGAACAACTTTAGTCGGCTTTGGCTCGTCTTGAAAGACCCAGATTGTAGATTGTTGTTTGGTATCAGGATCGTAGGCATAGATCCAAGATTCGTCACCACTTATGATGTCGTAGACGTGATTTGACTTTCCTCGGTTGAACCTTTGCAGAGTTTTCTTACACCATCTGACGCGGGCCGCCTTGTGATCGTCGGAAAGCAGATGCGGTATCCAACGGCAAACTAGCTTTCTCACACCAAGCGCTTCATGCAAGATCTTCTGAATGGTTGTCCCTGAGATGCCTAATAGAGCCTCTATCTCTCGATACGTCACATGACGATCTTCGAGAATTAGTTGTCTCACAGCAATGATGTTATCTTCAGTGAAGGCGGATTTTGGGCGTCCTTCGCGAAATCTGTCACTAACACTAGTATGTCCACGCTGGAATTCTAAATACCAGCGTTCGACAGTCCGCAGACATGGGGCTACATCACTGAACACAGATGTTAGCTCTTCTAAACACTGAAGCCGTGTCAGGCCTCTTCTAAAGTTGTAGAAAATTATTGCACGAACATTTTCCTTAGAAAGATTCATTTTCGTACGTGACCTGACAGATTCAAATCGAAACTGTGACTAAACAATAGCATTAATCCTAATACTTTCAACTGTTTTGAGATTCAAAATGTAAACACATTCGAATATAGAACAGTTCCAAATTCAAAATTGCCGGAAAATATGGAAACGACAGAACTTAAAAGGCATGCCTCGTATAGGTACGTATGTGGATACTTTTTAGGTATCCATCAAAAGCGGTTTGGCTGGAAGGGGGTGAGGGAGGGGAGGGGGGAGGAACACTATTATTAATTCCAAGATTTTTGAAACCATCTCAAAAATTTCAAGCCTATACGGGACTTAAACCTTCCTCTTAATACGAGGAAGCACTATCCAATTGTGCCACCAGGCCATGTCATTACATTCATGTAATGGCCATGTAATTTCGACATTGACGTGACATGACCTGGTGGCACAATTGCATAGTGGGTCCTCTTATCAAGAGAAAGATTACAGGTTTAAGTCCTGTCTAGGCATCACATTTTCAATTTGTTTTATAAATCTTGGAGTTCATATAATGTTCATATAAAATGACCAAAATCAACTGCAAACCTAGCTTAGTATTTTAAAATGACTAAGATACAGCTGTAATAACGCGCGCTTGACCAATTATTTTAATATGAAGGAATGTTGTGCGCGTACGGATTCGAGACACAATAGAAATCCTATTAAGTCTCTATTCCGTCATACCAAAGGTAAAGATTGGCTAATCACAGGTATTTTTATTCATCTGTCTTTAGTAAGTGATTCGACGACCCAGACCTGAAACAAATATGTGCAGCTCATGCAAATATTTGTTCGTCGCAACATGTTCCGCCTTTAGGCAACTCGCCCACGTCATCAAAATAAGGACAGCAGTGAAACAAAATAGCCACTTAAAATGATAAGATGTTGTACTTCAAAGTAAATTGAAAACTTTCATATTTATTCCAAAAACTCCTTTTGGCACGCCACATTTAGATAAATAAGTATTGATACTTGATATTTATTCACGTCGCAAACAAATAAATTGGCACTAAGCCAGTGGCCGCATGTGGTGCATTCACCATTACAACCGCTAGGATTACATATATGGTGTATTGCATGTATCAGAATGTACGGGCACAATAAAAATAAAATTTGCTATATTTTTTTGTAGATTTACTAGCTGACCCGCCCGCGGCTTCGTACGCGTGGTTTGACATTAATAACATTACCCTCTTTCTGCACAGTCGAATAAAAAGTAGCCTATGTCCCAATCATATGTCCTATGTCAATGTATATTAGTCAGTATTGGTAGTTTACGTAGGTTTATGAACATAGTCCATCCAAAGGTTGTTTGGAAGAGATCGCTTTTAGCGATAAGACCTCTCATTGTACTTAGCTTTATTTTTGTGTATTTCTTTGTAAGTTTAATTTTGTTTGGTATGCAATAAAGAGTATATCTATCTATCTATCAATCCCGGTCATAACCTATCTGTATACCTAATTTAATCGCTCCAGCCAAACGGCAAATGACTAAACAGTCATGCAAACAAACAGCGTAACAAACAGAAAGGGAGACAGAATTACTTTCGAATTTATAATAATAGTATTGACAGAAAGAACTTAGTTTTGGGGTACTACTACCTACGTACTTAGCGCTGAGTAGTAGGTCATAAATGGAGCCACAGACAGTGCGATTCAGGTGACTACGTTTTGTTATGCGATCTGTAGATGGATCAAACTTATGCCCCACCTGATGTTAAGTGTTAACCATCGCCTGTAACTAAATATTAGTAGGTCACGCACCTTAGATAAGTGCTCTACGATGCACTGCTCTGCGGCCATCAACTTGAGGCATACAGGTGTACAATCGCATGCACCTGTAAATGCACCATATCCTTCAAACCGAAACACAGCAATGCTGCTTGGCGGCAGAAATAGATATAGTGGTAATACCTCCCCGGGCAAGACCCTACTTTAAAAATAATAATCTTTGTTTATGAAGCATCTACATGCAAGAAGGTTCCTTTGTACATGTCCTCTATTTATGTACTTATTATTATATTTTCTTGTAACCGAATAAATACAGAATAAAAAAAGAAAGAAGGATTTCTTATTATTAATAATTATTTATATCTCTAAGAAAATACATGAGAAACAGTTGAATCATCTAAAGTCGATAGCACAACTGCTCCAGGCGGAAGTGTCCCCAAGTAATGGCATAAGCATTACTCATTACAATGCTTATGCGTTGACCCAGATAAGCGCCAGCTCGCGGTTCACACGTCACTTTGACCAGACGCCCAAAAATAATGTTGAAAACATGAAAGAACCAGGTACCTCGTTGACCAATTATTATTATTTTTACTAAAAACGGGATATTTACCATGATTTGTGAGTATTTGAGAGTTCTTGTGAGATTTTTCAGTTTACCCGTGATCGTGGCGCATGCAACTGCGTCGAAATATCGGGATACTCCAAACCGTATAACCATGATAGTTTCAAAAGTTATAGAATCTGTTTTGTTATGTACAACATTAATTTAAAACACACATCCGGAATCATATTAACTGATTTTAGAGGTGGGTTTAATACTGGTAGCTTGAGTATTTATCCAGTAGTCGATACATTTTCAATAAACAATTTTTAACTTAAATCGGTGGCGCCTTTGCGACGATGCCGGTTAGTCAGTTTAACAGGTACCTACTTACGTGATGAATGAATATAATTTATTTACCTATTTTGCACAGGCTATTTCATTGATATTTTAGAACTTGATATTAAGGTTGTCTGAAATTTTAAATTTTTCTAGGGTAACTAATTTCAAAAAAACAATTTTACATCAATACTAGCCATTGTCCATATCCGTGTAATGTCGTACATAACAAAACACGTAGTATAATAATTATTAATGGAATAATACTACATTTCCTCACGAGAGTTTGTCTTCGGGGTAAAAAAATGCAGCCGGTGCAATGCCAGGGGTTTATCGTCCACCAATCAATAAAATCAAGAGTGAGTGACATCCAATTAAAACTTTTTGTACCAGTTTTTATCGGGTTTCCATTAAAAATGGAAGTTTTCAATTTACCGCGCATAAAAGCTTCAATTGTATGAATCTGATGTTCACGGATAAATGCATTGCATACGATAAATTAATGAAAGTTATTGGGAGCCGTTGAGAGCGGGCCGGAAAAGACAGGTTGCTTTAAGAGTATAGGGGAGGCCTTTGTCTAGTTGACGTCCTATGACTGATAATAATGATGCCAAAATTAATGTAATCATCACAAAAAATTAAAGATACTGAAAAATGTATAATTTTAAATTCAGCGATAAAATTACCAATAAATGCCGATAAATATAAACGGCGGAGTTCAATTTAACGAGAGTGCACCGGTTAAATTGTTAA
Source organism: Philereme transversata (assembly GCA_963924445.1). Taxonomy (NCBI): domain Eukaryota; kingdom Metazoa; phylum Arthropoda; class Insecta; order Lepidoptera; family Geometridae; genus Philereme; species Philereme transversata. The sequence goes on along the minus strand of OZ004345.1, from coordinate 26,041,962 downwards.
CGCCAGCTCAGTAGATTCGGTAAAGCCACTTAACATCCAGCTGGAAAATAATTTCCAAAACCGCTCACCACAAATTGTATTCAGTTTTCAATTTACGAGCGTATCTACACTGTACAGGTTGAACGGTATGAACAGTTATAAGAAATATTCTACAAGCGGACCCAACTCGGATTCTCACGGATTTTTAAATAAAATATAGTCATTATGATCTCGAGCTTATATAAAACCCCTCATAAAAAAGTGGCACTCCGGGAGTGCCGACAGAAGTGAAAAATTTAGTGCTCAATGTTTGGGTATTCAAAATTTAAAAGCAGACTACACTACAAATACTTATATACAGAGGTGTCGGTAACGGTGATTGTGACGCGAGTTCAATGGGTTTTTACTTCAAAAAGCACTTTCAGTGTTTCCAATTTTCCGGCCCTTAAAAAGTATGATGAGAAAATAATCTCGCAGCAGTGTCAAAATTCGTTTAAATTATGGTGCGCACAACAGGTAGACCTAGTAGAGATATCTAACAGGATGTTTTTATCACATGTGTTTTGTTCCGCAAGTATCATTTTTCTGATACGGTGGAATGATCAATCGTCCTGCATCTTATACCCTCATACATATTAATATATTTTCGAATAATTAAGCTGTAAATGTAGACACGACCTTTCATACCGACTAAACAGGGTCGCTAAGGGATAACTTGCGACGGTTAAATTATATTAATCACACTAATATTATAAATGCGAAATTTGACTCAATCACGTCGGCTAAACCAATTTTGATGAAATTTAGTATGTACCGTAGGCTATAACCTGGATTAATACATATACTACTTTTTATCTGATAAATCAGGTCCCATGGGATAAAAATAGGATGTCAAGTCAAGTTGCAACATCGAGTTTGGCTCTATTTCTAGGCTACCTACACATTTAGTAGTGTGACTCGTACGAAGTCGCGGCCAACAGCTAGTATTATAAATATAAAAGTTTGGATATTTGTTTATTTGTTGGTGTGTTGGTAGATTATGACCTGGATTCAAACATAGACTACTTTTTATTGTCAAACAACGTGTGCGAAGCCGCTGGTGGAAGCTAGTATCACATATTTCTTTTAGTATCAATACTGCTTGATAATTTTTATTGTGGTCTGTTTCTCGCGATACAACGCGATAATTGCAAGCAATAAAAGCTGTGTATCGATTCATTGGAGAAGTGCCAAAAAACGCCCCTACCACCGGTATCCAGACGAGAGATATTCAGACATTATAATAAACCAAATGGGCGACTGACAAGAGAGAGATCATAAACTCTGGAAGTTATGTCAGTATTAACCTAGAAGATGTCACATGTTACCTGGGTAGAGGTCAGAATTTTTTTAATAATGTTTCTTTTGTCAGTTGCAAAATCGTTAAATTAATTTAGATGATATAAAAGTGTTAGAGAGTAGAAATAACTTTCGCGAAGACATTTTTTATGGGTTTCCGCGTGTTTTTAAATTTATAAAAAACTAAAGTGAATGTATAACCCTAAATAACTCCCGAATTATTTTTGGCTGGTGAAAATATAGTTTTGATTTAGAACACGGTCAAGGAGTACCCGGCAGTTTTTAAAGATAAAAATAAACATAATTTGATCTGAATGCGGTCGATATATTGTTAGACCTTTATTATTGCGCACCGCCAAAGAGTGGAACGCCTTGCTGGAGTCTGAGTTTCCTGATAATTACAACCTGGGTGTCTTCAAGTCGTGAGTGAATAGGTTTCTTCTAGGCAAGCGTGATCCATCGTAGACTGCATCATCGACATCGCTTACCATCAGGTGAGATCGTGGTCAAACGCAAGCCTATAATGTTGTTAATAGGTGACGGTGACCACTTACCTTCAGGTGTGCCGTAAGCCTGTTTCACCAAAACAAACAAAAAAAAATTATGTAGTGGGCGTCTGGATAAAAGCATGAATGTTGCTGATTTGCTCAGATCTTGTGTTTGTACATAGTTTATTACATTTAATCATTATATCTGTAGACAAACCAAGGTCACAGACATAGCCAGGAGGATTAGCAATTAAAGTAGCAGTGGGCGGGGCATATAGCTCGAAGAACTGACGACCGTTGGGGCAGAAGGGTCTAGAGTGGAAATCGCGCACTGGAAAGCAAAGCATAAGACGGCCCTCCACTAGATGGAAAGACGACCTAATAAAGGAGCCGATGGGTGCCTCACGAGATCAATCATTCTGGAAATCTATGAGGGAGGCATCATGATGAACCATTAACATTTTCAGAGTATTCAAGTATCTAGGTGATTTAGTGGTCAAGCGCATGACTTTTCTCAATAAAAAAAATATATAACCAGCCTCTCACAAAACAGATTTGTACTACTGCTTTACCTAAAACTTGTATATCCATCCTTACCTCTGTGAGAGAAATACAGTATCATTAAAAAAGTGACTCCTTAGATGACAGCTGAAGGTAGGTATGAAATAATCTATCTTCTTTATTAATAATACATATCTTCAAAGTTTTGCGGAATGAAAACTCTTATTAGAGTTAAGCTCGTCTTATAATACTCGTAAATACATGTCCTTTTTAAGCAACTTCAAAAAATTAGGAGATTTTCCATTCGTCAGAACCCTTTTTTTATGTACGTTCTCCGATTACTCGAAGACGCCTGAACCTATTCGAGAAATTATTTTTTTGTTTAAATGGGTATATTTTCCAGGTGGTCCCATTGGCATCTGATTATAGGATTCCAAAAAAATCGAGGGCAACCTTAAACTCTTGTAGGGACGCAATTCGGTTTTATGTTTAATATTGCTTGTCTATAAAAAAAACTATTCAAATATTTGCGTCATGTACTGATCATCCATGTTGCTGAGCTGATGATGGAAAATATAACTCCTTAACTATTAGTAGTTAGTGGATAATTCTTTATATATTATAGACCGCTACTTATGTTCCTTTGAGTTATTTAGGTGAGCTGATGATGGAAGGTACAACTCCTTATTTATTTGAAAGAATATACTTTCAGATTGGTCTTATAGAAATTTCATCAAAATCGGTTAAGTAGTTTGGTTTTTGTTGTTATCAGAAGTCGTTTATATTTTTGTTAACAAGTAACTTGTTGTAAGCATTTGTTCTGCAATCTAGTTGTATACAAGCATCGACGACCTCTGTGGCGCAGTGAGCGAATAGCCAGCTGAGACGCAGGGTGCGGGTTCGATGCTTCGGGACAAATGTGTGCATCGTCTACAGATTCCGGGTTTGGGTATTTTTTTATACATGTATTTACAAAAAAAACGTGTTTATACATATATATGCATTGTATTTATTATCTAGTTCCCTTAGTACAAGCTTTGCTTAGTTTGGGGCTAGTTAGCGCTGTGTGAAATGTCCAGCATTATTTATTTATAAAAAGAAAAAAGAAAGAAAAAAAATCCACGTAATATGAGAAAAAAACAGAAAGATGATGATGTCATAACTCTTCGAAAGTAAGTTCATTATAACAAATGAGCGATTATATTCAGTCGAGAACATTCCGTACGGGATTGATGCGAAAATCACGTACTCGTACTACGCTCTCGAGGCAAGTGAAAATATTTGGGGGCTCACTGGATTAGCGCCAGATTAGAAACTCCCCATGGCCACCGTAGATTACCCTACATCATCTAATCATCAACATTATCATCATATCATTCAAAGGACGCCCACTGCTAAGCATAGGTTTTCCCCATAGATTTCCAGTGCGACGATCTTTCGCGGCCTGCACCCAACGGCTCCCAGAAACCTCACGTCGTCTTTCCATCTAGTGGGGGGCCGTCCTATGCTGCGCTTTCCAGGGCGTGGTCTCCACTCGAGGACCACTCAAAAACTACTTAAATAATTTCGTTCAATATCGATGAATCCGTACGTAATGAGGTTACGTAGTGTTACGCCGAGACTGTTAAACAATGAATGGTAATCGAGGTTTCTCGAGCGCTTTTGTCTGTTATTGTTTGTGGTTTCGCAGAATGGAGAGTGGCCATTGTGTCGAGGGACCGACCCTTTCCTGGAGCGATCGAGATCGTTCTCGAACAATCGAAATATGCGCGATATAAATAGGCCGGAGAGATGGCCGGACAGTCAGTCTGGATTTAGCTATACGTGCGAACATTTCGGTGACTTTAAGTGGTGCACCAGTGGTGTGAAGTGGTGTGTTGTGATTACGTGTGACCAAGTTCGTGTATTCATCGTTTAGTGCTGAATAAAAGTGTTATTTTGGTCAGACTGATTCCCATTATTTTATCCCGAACCCTCAGCTCGTAACAATTTGGTGTCAGAAGTGGGATAAAATAATGCCGGTTCTGCCAAAGGATAACGTGGACGGTGTAAGGACGAGAGGTCAACGACAACAGGAAGTCCATGAAAGGCGGTTTGGAGATTCCCCGGTTCAAGAAGATCAACAGAGTCGTCAGCCGATACAGATGGAATCAGCCGCCCCCGAATCAATTGGAGCTTCATCATCATCATCCGTGGGCCAAGCTCCTGTGACAGGCGATCTTGCTGCTATTATGGCCATGCTTTGTCGTCAAGAAGAGCAGGCTCGGTTGCAGGAGGAGCAGCGCCGTCAGGAAAAAGAAGAGCAGCGTCGTCATCAGGAAGAGCAGGCTCGGTTGCAGGAGGAGCAGCGCCGTCAGGAAAAAGAAGAGCAGCGTCGTCATCAGGAAGAGCAGGCTCGGTTGCAGGAGGAGCAGCGCCGTCAGGAAAAAGAAGAGCAGCGTCGTCATCAGGAAGAGCAGGCTCGGTTGCAGGAGGAGCAGCGCCGTCAGGAAAAAGAAGAGCAGCGTCGTCATCAGGAAGAGCAGCGACGTTGGCAGGAGGAACAGCGTCGTCAACGGGAAGAACAGCGCCGTCAACAGGAAGAACAGCGCCGTCAGGACAAAGAAGAGCAGGCTCGGCTGATGAAAGAATTGTTCGGTTCAATTGGAAAGGAATTCCAGGAAGTGAAAGAACAGATAGAACATCATGAGAGCCGTATGTCGGAAGTTGAAATTCAGATCGCCAAGATAAAAAAAGCTCTGGATGCCCTGAGTTCTGGAGACAGCAATGTGGCTCCTACAATTGGTACACCTTCAGCGCGAGATTTTAAAATGCCACCATATGATGGAAGTTCTTCGTGGTCAGCCTACAAGATTCAGTTTGAGGCTGTGGTCAAGGCCAACGGATGGACAACGGTACAGGCCATGACGGCTTTAACACTGGGCCTTCGTGACAAGGCACTTACGGTTTTAGAGGCTCTTGGAAAGGATTTCACCTATGAACAGCTATTGGAGGCACTGGAGTCACGCTATGGTGACGCACATCTGGACCATGTTTTTCGAGCGCAGTTAAAGGACCGGAGCCAGCGTAACTCGGAGAATTTACAGCAGTGGGCTCTTGAGATAGAAAAGCTGGTTCGAAAGGCATACCAAACCTCTCCAGCACCCCTTGACAGTTATTTGGTTCAGGCATTCGTAGACGGAATACGTGATTTGGAAGTGAGAGCTGCTGTAAGGCTTGGACATCCTGATTCTTTGAAAAATGCCTTGGCCCATGCATTGGAGGTGGAGGCTGTACGTCAGGACCACCGAGCTCACCGCATCAGAGAAGTAAAGGACTCTTACACTCACGACAGTCGTCCGAAGTTTAGCACTAGATGCTGTGGGTGTGGAGAAAGAAGACATCTGAGGTCAAGCTGCCCAAAGAAGGTGGAGGCCGTGCGTCAGGACCACCGAGCTCACCACATCAGAGAAGTGAAGGACTCTTATACTGGGTACAATCGTCCAAAATTTAGTCCTAGATGCTACGGGTGTGGAGAGAAAGGGCATCTGAAGTCAAATTGCCCAAAAAGAGAAGAGAGCATGGATGTGTTATCACGACGACCATGCCCTGAAAACTGGAAACATTGTGCCAAATATGAGTCTAAGGAAGCAGAACCTGTCAGGCTGCTGAGAACGGACCTAAGTGACGAATGGAAAGAAACTTTGCAGCAGGCACAACAGGATGACAAAGACCTTAAACCCATCATTGAAAGGATCACAGCGGGTAGCACTAAGCCTTTGTGGAGTGACATTGCTGCTCTGAGTTCAACAACGAAGAGTTATTGGGCACAGTGGGAGAGCCTGGTTATCCACGACGGGGTGCTGTGTCGCAAATGGGAAAACGCTCGTGGAGATCACTGTCATCTGCAAATGGTGGTTCCCAAAGCCAAGGTCCCTAACGTGCTACAACTCTACCATGAAGGATGTTCGGGAGGCCACATGGGAGTAAAAAGGACACTGTTAAAAATAAGGGAGCGGTTTTACTGGATACATTGTAGAGAAGATGTTGAAGACTGGTGCCGAAAATGCACTACCTGTGCGGCAGTGAAAGGACCCCATACACGCAGCAGAGGAGCACTAAAACTGTATAACGTTGGAGCCCCATGGGAGCGTATAGCCCTGGATATTGCAGGAATAAGTACTTCATGGTCGTTATGGACTACTTCACGAAATGGCCCGAAGTTTTCGCCATTCCTAATCAAGAAGCTTCGACGGTAGCAGATAAACTAGTCCACGAAGTTTTCTGTCGTTTTGGAGTTCCCCTGGAAATTCACAGTGATCAAGGAAGGAATTTTGAATCACTAGTATTTCAGGAGACATGCCGAATAATGGGGACTCATAAAACAAGAACCACTTCTTATCATCCTCAGTCTGATGGAATGGTGGAAAGATTCAATCAGACGTTGGAGAGATATCTGGCCAAAGTGGTCGAAAATAAGCAAAACGATTGGGACCAACACATACAGCCGTTTTTACTGTCATACAGAAGTGCAGTCCATGAGAGTACAGGCGCCACTCCTGCGTTGGCAAATTTTGGAAGAGAACTGCGGTTGCCTGCAGACCTGATAACTGGCATTCCTCCAGATTCTCCGCGTGCCATCACAGATTATGCAAACGACCTGCGCAATAAAATGAACGACATAAATGAACACATTCGACTAAGTGGTCAACAAATGTCTGAGAAAATGAAGACCCGTTATGACCGAAATTCAAACAACTTGCGATTTGATGAGGGGATACAGGTCTGGTTGCACAATCCAATACGGAAAAAGGGAAAATCCCCTAAACTACAAGCAAAATGGGATGGACCATACCGTGTGTTGACCAGGATCAATGACGTCACATACCGAATTCAGAAGGGAACGCGAGGAGCGCCTAAAATTGTTCATGTTGATCGGCTGGCGCGATATTACGGGGCTAACAATGCTCGGGACGAGCATGTTTTAGGAGGGGGCAGTGTTACGCCGAGACTGTTAAACAATGAATGGTAATCGAGGTTTCTCGAGCGCTTTTGTCTGTTATTGTTTGTGGTTTCGCAGAATGGAGAGTGGCCATTGTGTCGAGGGATCGACCCTTTCCTGGAGCGATCGAGATCGTTCTCGAACAATCGAAATATGCGCGATATAAATAGGCCGGAGAGATGGCCCGACAGTCAGTCTGGATTTAGCTATACGTGCGAACATTTCGGTGACTTTAAGTGGTGCACCAGTGGTGTGAAGTGGTGTGTTGTGATTACGTGTGACCAAGTTCGTGTATTCATCGTTTAGTGCTGAATAAAAGTGTTATTTTGGTCAGACTGATTCCCATTATTTTATCCCGAACCCTCAGCTCGTAACAGTATATAATTGCGCATGTGTTAGTAAAACTATGAGTATGGCTCGCCTGCCTTCCTAAGTTAAAGCAACTGTACCGATATAGGTACTTTAATTTGAGTGCTATAGAATGAGTATACCGCTTGTCAGTAACTTAGTCAACTTTTTAAACGCGGGATTTATCAGTAAATAAATGTACCAGATAATTATTGTTTTCTAATGAAAGGCTATGCTCAGAATTTATCTGCAGGATAGAATCCGAAATGAGATTGTCCGACAGAGAACCAAGGTGATCGACATAGCTCAGAGTGTCAGCAAGCTGAAGTGGCAGTGGGCCGGTCATATCTGCCGCAGAACCGATAACCGTTTGGGTAAACGTGTTCTGGAGTGGAGACCACGTCTGGGCAAGTGAAGTGTAGGACACCCTCCGGCTAGACAGAGTGACGATTTGCGCGCTATGTCTGGCAAGGATTGGATGAGAAGAGCTGAGGATCGGGCTCAATGGCGCACCCTGGGAGAGACGTCAAGCAGTGGACTGTTATAGGTTTATGATGATGATGAATTATTGTTTTAGCTATTCTTATTATTTGCGTGTGTGACACTGAAACATCTTATCAGTAACATGACATATATTTCAAGCAGTGAATACATTTAATTTGATTTGAATGCCATCGGGTTAGTTCTCGATGTGATAAGATTTGCTAACAATGCTCTCTGTCTATAAAACCTGGTAGTTGTTTTTCCGTTTAGGTTATCTGTTTTTGTCATGTATTTATGTACGCGGATACACATGTAATGTATGGTTATGCTTTGCCTAATGTATTGCAATTTGACGGTGTCTTGTTATTATTAGCCTTTGTAAAGTTCACTAATACGTTGTAGTCCGTATATTATCTCTTCATAGTAATACGAGTAATAATTGGTTAAGCGCGCGTCGAACCACGCACAATAAGGGTTCCGTGGCTTGTAGGTGTGTATCTTAGTAATTTTTAAGTGCAAAGTCACTTTGTATCAACTGATTTTGTGTATTTTGTTTTTGTTTACAAACCCAACTACAGACATAAGTTGGTCCAATATGCTCATTAATTAGTAAGATAAGATAAGATAACTTGTATTTGCGAGAACATAGTAAATACATTAGTAGGACTGTAATTATAATATATATTAAGCACATTTATGTACCCTAATAAGGCATGCAAATGTTCAAATTAAATACAAAATAACTACCTAAATCAGAGCAACTGAACACAAAATAAATTTACACGATTTTTAAAACAATCTCAAAAATGGTCAAGCCTAGACGGGACTTGAACAAAATTATTCGAATGTTCGAATATTGCAAGCCATGGCAGACAGACGGTAAATACTTTAGACTTTGAAAAGTTATGCAGCATTAACACATATTCGGGGTCGTCATTAGCTCGAGTCAGCTCGTCGTAATAATCGCGAAGATGAGCTGATGAATGCCGAGCACGTTCGATTCGCCTTGTCGCTCGCGTGAATGTGTAATCCGTATGTGTTCGGATAACACTATAAAAATAAAAATATGTGCTATTTAAAATAAAGTCAGCTAATATCTAAACATTATTTACTAGCTTCCGCCAGCGGCCTATGTGTTAATCCAGGTTAATCTACTTGCATACCAAATTTAATCGAAATCGGTTCAGCCGTTACGACGTGATTGAGCAACAAACAAACATCCAAACTTTCGCATTTATAATATTAGTGGTAGTAGGTAATTTTTGTACGAAAAATTATATTATACTAGCCGAACCGCCCGCGGCTTCGTACGCTTGAAATTTCCCGTTCCCGTAGAACTTCGGGATAAAAACTATATATACCTAACACTTGTCAAAGTGACGCGATACTTCATTTAAATGACTTCGCGTCGTTCATGTAAATTTTATTATTTTTCAAATGGACATCGTAAAAACCAAAGCCCCAATTCTCATAGTTTATACTTCATTACGACCAATGCCGGGCCAATTACGTAATAGAATTTTAAAAACATAATGACAGTTGACCCAAGCGAGATTGGATAATGAATTGAATATATTTTGGCATTATACTCCATTAATATTGCAATATTAGCGTGATTTATATAAAGTATTTAATCGCATGCCAGTCAACTTATACCATTGTATTGCCAGTTACGTGAATACCGTTCAGAACATTTAACTTAACGAGACTAGATCGAAGCTTGAATTTTACTATTTTAAGTAACTTTGCCTTCTGTAGAGGCAACATCTATCATACTAACGTTACATTTGACATCCGAAAGGTAACTGTGTAAAGATTGTGTAGAGATAAAACCCCATTAAAATATGCCCCTCCTCACACGTGCCACGCGCCACAGCCACGAAACGCCACCACATAAAGTTGAAAGCGGACAATTAGTAACGGAAGCGCGCTACAGCCACTTTCTTTACTCTTTTCCTTTACTTTCGGTCGGTGGCGGCCAAACTACCAAATGAAGCGATAAGCGGCGGCTCGTGGCGTGTAGCGACCACTGGCGTCAACCGTGGCGAGTTCATATCATATGTACGAATAATGCGACCGCGTGCGGTGGCGGCGTTGTTTGGAACGTGCTCTACGATGCACGACCGTTCGTCCATACACTTGAGGCATAAAGGTTTAAAGCCTCACGCACCTGTATTTTTACTGGTACCCTTCAAACCGAAACAGCAATGCTGCTTGGCGGCTGAAATAGATATGGTAGTACTATTTCCCCGAGTAAGCTCTTTTACAAAGAACTCTACTATATATACATATGTACGTGTACAAAAACAACCATAATTATAACTTCGGCTTTCTCAAATCTTTTCTTCAAATCTCTAACTTTCAAGGATCACATTACAGCATTACACGTGCCATTTATTACCACATATTTCGTTGTTTTCGTCCATTTCGTTCTATCAGTTGGCAGGATTGGCGCTCGGGGATTAGAGTCGGCCTGTGCCAAGTGCCTGACGGAATCTCGTACGTTACGGAATCGTTTTCGATTCCACCGGTCTTAGACCGGTCGTAGACTTCAATTTGATTGTGGTTTATGTCTTTGGATTCATTCCCCTTTTCCTGAATACAAAATATATGTAGGTACGTAAAATTAAAAAAAGGAAATACACTATTTCTGCATTTAAAGATTGCGGTCTATACTCAATTAACGCCTTTGTCCACCTCTCATCTCTATGTCTGGTCATGTGTCCTACCCAAATCCATTTGAGCAATAATATTCGCTTGCTGACTTGTCTTAAACTTTAGTCCACTTGTGAATTTCAGTATTGTGGATTCGTTGGGTATTACCTAAAAATAGAGAGAGACAGCAACGCGACAGCAATCGGTGACAAAACGTCAAATTTACAATGGAAAAATAGTTATATCTGTTGCCGTTCCTTTAATTATGTAATATCAGATAACACCCCTTCGATCATACCGCGCTCCATGGCTAGTATGGCTACACAAATTTTGGGCACAGACTCGGTCGTGCATGAGCCGTGGTGAGCAATTTCTGCCCACCATAAATCATATCCAATATGGCCAGCCAACTATGACTTATAGACTTATGAAGCACTCAGTATTAGGTATTAATTCAAAACTGTATATTTCAGGCAACGGCTACATCCCCACATCGAGCCTGCGTGAGATCCTGGCAGCACTAGATGATCAGCTTACCCCCGACCAGCTAAATGAGATGATAGCCGAAATCGACACCGACTCTTCGGGAACCGTTGATTTTGACGGTAAGTTTAAGACAGAGAGAGAGAGAGAAGAAAGAGTAAGTAAATTTTGAAGTAGAATGACTAAACGTTTCGTGGATGTTGATGGTATAATTAAGAATGAATGGTTGACAGAGTCGGGATATGAAGGCTACATTGAATAATACTGTCCCACCACACCATCCCACCATTTAAAAAGTAATGTCTCGGCACTTAAGCTCACAACTCAATGAACCATTGTCTTCAAATCAACTGTTTTTTTTTTTACGTCTCTTTTTATTTTACCGCTAAAAGTGGCAACCCACTAAACGCCAAAAATGTATTAAACTACTAGCTGTTGCTCGCGACTTCGTACGCGTTACACTACTAAATGAGTGGGTAACCTAGATAGAAAGCTAATCTCGCTGTTGCAATTTGACTTGACAACCCATTTTTATCCAATGGGACCTGATTTATGAGATAAAAAGTAGCCTTTATGTTAATCTAGGTTATAATTTACGTACATACTAAATTTCATCGAAATTGGTTCAGCCGTTGATTGAGTTACAAACAAACATCAAAACTTTCGCATTTATAATATTAGTGTGGTCTGTCAGACTTTAAGAGCGATATATACCCAGCACTGGGTAAAGCACAGGCTGCGGATGATGACAAACCAAAAAAAAACATATGTTTTTTGTGCAAAACAAAATTAATTAAACACAGTCGAGATAGTCATTGTCTCCCAAAAGCGAAAATAAATCCCTCATTTAATTTCACCTCACAAAAGAAGGTTGGAGACAGCTCATTTTACGTTTAATTAACTTTGAATGATTCCTTTAAATGAGATTGTTATTTTTCAAGCTTTTTCTTGTTACAGAGTTCATGGAAATGATGACCGGCGATTAGTATGAAACCTGGAAATGGGAGATGTTTTTGACAATAAATAACCTTTGTTATAGAGCTATTTTCTTTCTTGTTTTATTTTAATAAGTTACGACAAATTTAGCATTGTTATCCTGTGAAATAAAGACCTCTATGCTAACAGATAAGAACAATACTTGTTTGTGATTTTATTTATACTACATGGAGATGGGACAAGCTTATGCCCCACTTGATGGCCTCTCAACTGTCAGCCTGCCTTTAAAGGCAGACACGGTTTCCCTCGAAACGCTAGTCTGTCTTTAAGGACAGGTTGACAGTAGAGTATTTAAGTGGTAACCATCGCCTATGACAAAGACGTGCTTAATATAAATAGTTTGAAATAGATTCATTATTGATCAAAGGCCGCGGGTTCAATTTCCGCCTGGTCCGTAAATATTTTAACCTTATGGTTGATTTTATACAAAATCCCTTCACCTAAATTTGGACCACAAAAAAGTGACCTCGTCATTTGTCTTCTTGTTAGTTTTTTGTAATTGTAATTTTCTAATTTCATGTCAACATAAATTCAAAGATCAACATCATCATTAAACAACCAAAAGTCGTCCACTGATGAACATAGGGCTCCCCCATAGATTTCCAAAGTGACTGACCTCCTCGAGAATTTTTCTTCCATTCCACATCATAAAGTAATTCTTTAAACATCTCACAAAGAACATGTTTTATTATTTAAACATGCTGATGTACATTCCACAGGCAAGACGAAGGATACTTTAATTAACAAGCAAAGGCTTTAAGAACTTTACATTCGTTGGTTTGCGGAGACTTTGGAGTATTAAGGCTGCTGACTGAGCAAGTCATAAAGTCATTAGAAATCACGTGTTTATTGCCTCTCTAGATAGAAAAAAGGTTGTTGGGAACTGTTTGATGCAGGCCACACAAGGTCAATCTTATAAATCTATGCGAGAGGCCTATGAGCAATGGACGTTTTATGGCTGATATGATAAAGATAATGACGTGTTCATAAAACAAGTCCGTTTTTAACATACTCCAAAAAAGAAGGAGATTCTCAATTCGACTATATTTTTTTTAATATTTGTTACCTCAGTACTTTCGAATGCGTCAACCGATTTTGATGATTCTTTTTCTATTTGAAAGCTGGTGCTTCCCGTGTGGTCCCATTTAGATTTGTCTGGTTCTGATAACGCCATCCATGAGAAAACCATATAAGTCTTAAATTTGCATTAAGTATGTGCGCGACAAATGGACGAATAACTCAATATCACGTCACAATATTTCGATAATTCTTTTTTTGTTGGAAAGGGTGTACTTCAAAAGTAGTTTGATGAGAGTTTGCTTAGGTTAACCGACTTCAAAAAAGGAGGAGGTTTTTAATTCGACTGTATTTTTCAGTGTGAATCATCCAGGTAACTTTGAAGTCAGTTGTTAGATTTTTGTAAAAATTATATTATTCTACACAAGACTAAATCAAATTATACTCGACTACATCAGCAAGACCTACACAAAATCGTTAAATGTACAATTTAACAATAGGACAAAACAAGTCTTCTCACTGAATTTCATTTGTGAAAGATATCATCAAAGTCTCAATAAATACTGAATAAGATGATAATTTGATAAGTGGGTAAATAATATTTACTTTTTATGTTAAAAATATAACTATATTCGGTTTTAAAAGTAGATATCAGATCGTTTATAAAATTTTGATACAGCTTCCTATTTTGGGCCAGCGTTTTATTGAAACTTATCGGATCGGTCCAACAGTTTTAAACAAATTCGATTTCGAATCCAAAATGCTATTTTAAAACTATTTCTCATTGACCATAAAGCTCGGGTACCTTTCTGACACGGATTTAAATCTTGATAGTTTACATAATAGCGGTCTCGGATTCGTAATCGAATCCGACAAAAACTGTCTGACCGATCCGATAGCTACCAATATACCAGACGCAAATAATAAATAAAAATAAATAAATATTGCTGGACATTTCACAGAGCGCAATCTATCCCCAAACTAAGCAGAGCTTGTACTATGGGAACCAGATAACTGATAGAATACTTATATACATTTTTTTTTGTAAATACATACTTATAATGTATAGAGAAACAACCAAACCCAGAACAAATATCTGAAGATCATGCAAACATTTGTTCCGCGGCGGGGATCGAACCCGCTACCTCCTGCGTCTCAGCCGGCTATTCGCCCACTCCACCACAGAGTTACTATACCAATAGTTAATTTAAAATTGCCTTTGAATCAACTGCACTGCTTTGGTTACAGCCCTGTTAACGCACTCTACATCTCGTAGCAAAGGAGGCCTCCAGGCACCGACTTTGCCAAAGCTCGAATGGAAAGCCCGTGGGCATTTCCATAAAGCTTAGTGGTTCTATGCTCTTTGTGTCTGATGTAAATCTATGACCCGACGCTTGGAATCTGCTTTGAAACCGTAGCATTTAGCATTTTTATGAATATTACTGTAGGGAACACCCTACTTTCCCGATATTAATACGTCTAGCTATTTACATTATGTATATACATCCTACCAATATTACATTTATTTAATCTAACTTACTGAACTACTATCATAAACCAAACAAATAAATAGTACACTAAAATAATAAATTCCCAAGCATAGTCAGGCGTAACCCGTAGTATGCGCTGGACATTGTATTTTAGGCATTCCTTTGTGCGAACCGGGCCCGCTCGAACTTCAGAGCAATGCGCGGCCGCCACGCCAGGCTAGTCTAAAGCCAACCTCACGACAGGGTATCCGTGGCCGACGCTCAGCCTCCCGCGTCCTTTCCGGTAATCATCCTCCGCTTAACGAATCTTTCTCCTGTGGACTTGCTAATATCATTCCTTCGATGTGCTAGTGTTCATATCTTTTGGCTATCGACCTCTTGTGCTTGTGTTCTATCTAACATTATATGCTGGTGGATTTGACTTGTGTTAAGTGTATTATTTACCTGGCGAACCCATTCATTTACCCTGGGGCTAATCCCCATAACTGGTGACCCCGAAATTGTTCACGTAGAATCATATATATAAAAAAAAATGAGCACTGATGGTGACAAGTCGGATTCGTACGTTAATACTAGACCGCGGCAGCACACCAAAATGTCCGATCCTGTTTTGGATCCACCAGCACCTGCACCAGCGCCACCGACTTCGGTCCACCACATAAAAATTCCTCCGTTTTGGCCCGAGAAACCGGCCATTTGGTTTGCTCAAATAGAAGGTATATTTGCCATATACAAGATCACTGACGAGACAACCAAATTCTATCATATTCTTGGTAACTTGGACAGACAATATGCCACAGAAGTGGAGGATATTCTCATCGGACCTCCTAACTATAACCGATTAAAAGCCGAATTAATTAAGCGATTATCGGTCTCTAAAGAAAATAAAATTAAGCAACTACTGATGCATGAGGAGCTGGGAAGCCGCAAGCCCTCACAATTTCTCCGACACTTGCAACATTTAGCAGGACCGCAAGTACCAGAAGACTTCATAAAAACTGTCTGGACCAGCCGACTACCTAAAGGGATACAACCTATTGTGGCGTCCCAGACCTTACTGTCCCTAGAAGCACTGGCAGAACTCGCCGACCACATAAATGACATGGCGCCAACCACACAGCACGTGACCGCAGTTTCATCATCATCATCACCAATCGACGAGTTGACACGGCAGGTCGCCGAGCTAACTAAACAAGTCAGCGCTCTCACCGCCCAGTCTAACAACAGGTCACGATCGCGAGAACGAGGGCAAGGGAACCGTAACCGATCGCCTTCAAGCAGATCCGACTCTTGCTATCGAAGATTCCCGGTATGTTGGTACCATTCCAACTTTGGTACGGACGCACGCAAATGTTTAAAGCCATGCGACTACAAGGCGGGAAAAGCTCCCGGCAATCAGTAATGGCGACTAACGATTGCCGGAACTCCACGGGTCGCTTGTTCATCTCAGATCGTGCCTCCAAAGAACAATTTTTAGTGGACACTGGTAGTGACATTTGTGTTTACCCTGTATCCGCGTTTCGAGAGCGCCGTAGCAAAACATCATACCAACTTACCGCTGCTAATGGTTCCGCTATCGACACTTACGGTTATTTAACACTTAGCTTAAATTTGGGCTTACGTCGCGCTTTTCCATGGCGTTTTGTCGTTGCCGACGTCACGAAAGCCATTATTGGGGTAGACTTTCTTTCACATTACCGTCTAATCGTTGACATCGCCAATCAAAGACTCATCGATAGCTTAACCAATATCAGCACCATAGCCTCTATCGCCGGATCGGATAGCCTAGTTCTAAGTGTGAAGGTTTCACCTGGCGGTAACGACAGCTATTTTGCTATATTAGCCCAGTATCCAGAAATCACACGTCCAGCTGGTACTCCGGGTATCGTCAAACACCACACTACACACCACATACGAACCACACCAGGCCCCCCAGTTTCATGTTCTCCCCGCAGATTGGCCCCTGACAAGCTTAAAATAGCCAAACAAGAATTCGAGGGCATGCTTGCCAGTGGGACAGCTCGCCCATCTGATAGCCCCTGGTCGGCTCCTCTTCATCTAGCGCCCAAAAAAGATAACAGTTGGCGTCCATGTGGCGACTACAGGTTGCTAAATGCCAGAACCATACCTGACAAATACCCAATTCGCCATATTCATGACTTTTCACATTGTTTATCTGGTTGTAAATTTTTCTCTACCATAGACCTAGTCAAGGCGTACAACCAGATCCCCGTAGCTGAAGAGGATATACACAAAACAGCGATTACGACTCCTTTCGGCCTCTACGAATTCCCATCCATGTCATTCGGGCTGCGGAACGCTGGGCAAACTTTTCAGAGATTCGTGGACCAGATGACTCGTGGCCTAGACTTTGTTTACCCATATCTAGACGATTTTTTAATATTCTCTAGAACACACGAACAGCATGAAGACCATTTGCACCAAATCTTTAGCCGTATGAGAGAGTATGGCGTACTCGTCAACACGGCGAAGTGTGTCTTTGGGGCACCCGAAGTTAAATTTTTGGGATACAGCATCTCCGAAAAGGGCACCAAACCTCTGGACAACAAGGTACAGGCTATCTCAGATTTCCCAGCCCCGAAAACGGTTCGTGAGCTCAGGCGCTTTTTGGGTATGATTAACTTCTACAGAAGGTTCATACCCAAAGCAGCTCAAATTCAAGCTCCTTTAAACGCCCTCCTCACCGGTTCAGTTAAAGCTTCTCATCCAGTCGACTTACAAGGGCATTCACTTCAAGCTTTTGAAGATTGCAAAAAGAGTCTGTGCACCGCGGCATTGCTGGCTCATCCTGACTCTAAAGCCAAATTAGGACTTTTCACTGACGCCTCAGATATGGCGATAGGTGCGGTCCTACAGCAGTACAAAGAAGGCGCTTGGCAACCTTTAGCATTCTTCTCCCGCAAATTGAGCCCATCTCAAATTAAATACTCTCCATATGATCGTGAGCTTTTAGCGATCTACGAGAGCATTAAATACTTTCGCTACATGCTAGAGGCAACCCACTTTACTATCTATACTGACCATAAACCGCTCTGCTTTGCCTTCCACGAACGGAAAAATAGCTGCTCACCTCGTCAGTATAGACACCTTGACCTCATCGCGCAGTTCACTACAGACATCCAACACATTGCGGGCAGCAACAACGTTGTCGCTGACACACTCTCCCGTATCGATGAACTGCAGGCGCCAGTTGATCTAGAGGCCCTAGCCAAGTATCAAGCTACAGATCCGGAGCTCCTTCAACTCCTCCATAGCGACACTTCTCTACGTTTAACCAAAATGAACCTCCCTGGAAGTCGTACCGAATTGTACTGCGACGTCAGCACACCAACTTCCAGGCCATACGTCTCAAAACCCTTTCGCCAGCAGATTTTCAAATGTCTTCACTCACTAAGCCATCCAGGTGCCAACGCAACTGCTAATCTCATTGCCCAACGCTTCGTCTGGCCCAGCATGCGCAAGGAGTGCCGTGAATGGTCTAAGGCATGTTTAACCTGTCAGCGCACGAAGGTAACTCGCCACGTGTCCTCACCTTTGGGTACACTTGATTTACCATCCGCGCGTTTTAAATATGTCCACATAGACCTGATCGGCCCGCTGCCTCCTTCGGGTGAATACCGATACTGTTTGACGGCCGTCGATCGCTTTACGCGATGGCCTGAAGCTGTCCCACTAACCGATATCACAGCAGAAACTGTAGCCAAAGCATTAATCTCCTGTTGGGTGTCTCGCTTTGGTTGCCCTTCCGATGTTGTAACTGATCAAGGTAGACAATTCGAATCAGCATTATTCCAGCAATTGTCTAAAACTATCGGCTTCCAGCACCGAAGAACAACCGCTTACCACCCCCAGTGCAACGGCTTGGTTGAGCGATTTCACCGGCAACTTAAAGCAGCTATTACATGCCATGCTGATGGAAAGTGGACCGAGACTTTACCACTCGTCCTCCTCGGCATTAGGAGCGCCTATAAACAAGACTTAAAAACCTCGTCAGCCGAGTTAGTCTATGGAGAACCACTCCGACTTCCGGGTGAGTTTTTCGATCACAGCATTGCTAACTACACTAGCGACGTTACTGATTTTACGGCTCGCTTGAAATCTTTCGCCGAGAAACTCCGCCCAGTTCCAACCCAACACCACTCCACTAAAAAAGTATTCGTGTTCAAGGACCTTGCCACTTGCAGCCACGTATTCCTAAGAGAAGACGCGCTTCGTGGTTCATTTCAGCCCGCTTATACAGGGCCTCATGAAGTTCTTACGAGAAAAACCAAATTTTTTAAAATCCGCCTAAAAGACAACGACGTCACAGTATCAGTAGACCGCCTTAAGCCGGCCTACATATTGTTTGACGAGGAGGTTTTACCTCGACACTCCCAACCTCATCTAGAGCCAGCTCAGCCACAAGCGACCCAGCAACTTCAAAACCACGTACGAACAACACGATCGGGAAGACGTGTCCACTTTCCAGACTATTATCGACCGTAGACACGGTCTCTGGGAGGGAGTGATGTAGGGAACACCCTACTTTCCCGATATTAATACGTCTAGCTATTTACATTATGTATATACATCCTACCAATATTACATTTATTTAATCTAACTTACTGAACTACTATCATAAACCAAACAAATAAATAGTACACTAAAATAATAAATTCCCAAGCATAGTCAGGCGTAACCCGTAGTATGCGCTGGACATTGTATTTTAGGCATTCCTTTGTGCGAACCGGGCCCGCTCGAACTTCAGAGCAATGCGCGGCCGCCACGCCAGGCTAGTCTAAAGCCAACCTCACGACAGGGTATCCGTGGCCGACGCTCAGCCTCCCGCGTCCTTTCCGGTAATCATCCTCCGCTTAACGAATCTTTCTCCTGTGGACTTGCTAATATCATTCCTTCGATGTGCTAGTGTTCATATCTTTTGGCTATCGACCTCTTGTGCTTGTGTTCTATCTAACATTATATGCTGGTGGATTTGACTTGTGTTAAGTGTATTATTTACCTGGCGAACCCATTCATTTACCCTGGGGCTAATCCCCATAATTACGAAAACGCGAATAGCATTTCCTTCTAATGCTATTAAAAATGCGGCGTTGATGCCTGCGAACAGAATTTTACTCCTGAGGTTGTCTGGTAGAGATCGCTGTTTAGCGATAAAATCGCCAATTGCATCCATAGATTTACGTTATTTTTATAGTATTGTTTTATGGTGTGCCATAAAGAATTGTTTAATCTAATATATCACCGCTTTCATTTTGTTTCTATAGTAAAGATGTTTGAAATGCATTCTTGTATTTTAAAAAGTATGGAACTATCGATCTATCCAACCAACAGTATTCAACAAATATATTAATGAGTTTAGGGCCCTACCAAGACCATAAGTAGGTACATATTTCCTACTTTTTACAAATACTTCTCGCCAAGATTGTCTGGAAGAGATAGCTTAATACTGTTACTTGTTTTTCATTGTGTTGGGATCAGCTTGTATGCGCGCGCGTTCAAGTATTACGTAACACAACTTTTGAAGATTTTTGAAATGTAACGCGCCGTAACGTTTTTCTGTACCTCCCCCCCCCTCCCTCTTCCTAAACGTCGACGCTGACGTATGACGTACCAAACAATCGAGATTCCCCTTCACATAAACGAAAAGGGTTGCCACCTTGGGAGATTTTAATTCCCTAGATACGTTTTAGTTTACGTTTTACAAGACCCCCTTCCCCCAAATTGCGTAACGCAATACTTGAACGATCATGGTATAAATAACCAATTTACATTTATTTATTTAAGTTATGTGGAAAGGCATTGTTTGCGCTTGGCACAAGTCGAGATAGTGGTGTGATAATGATAGAATTATAAGAAAACATACCTACATTGAAATAGTCTGAACGGATTTTAAAAACGTTAAAGTTTAGATTATTTACCAGCTTTAAAACCCCATTTTTTAATAGGTAATATATACAATTATAATAGATAAGTAACCATAACTCCTTCTGAACTAATTTGCTTGAAAACGGAAATGTAACAGCTGAATAATCTTTATCCTAAGTACACAGAAACAAATCCATTCGTACCCGTATCGAAATCAAGTTTTGTTGAGTCAGGGGCAGTCAGCGTTTCGTAGATATCTGCGTATTTACATACAGATGATAAGGGTCTTTTAGTTAAGTTGTTTGCCTGTAAAAAGGTCTATTTTCTTGTATTTTTCAGTGAGATAAAACACTGATTAGTACACGTTTGTCTCTCCTAAGTTACTTAGTATTGAAAGTAAAAAAATGCAGTTGTATCTTAGGGACACTTCGGCCTGGTAGTGATCTGGAGTAGGTGACCTACAGATTGTTTGATAGTTCTTTAAATGATTCAACTGTTTCTTTTGTATTTTGAAGAGATAAGATAATAATAATGTGTATTCTGCCCGTCCTTACCTATGATGTCCAAACTTGGTCATTGACAGAATATCAAAAATCAAAACTCAAGGTTTGCCGAAGAGCCATGGAACGCAGCGTGTTAGGGGTAAAGAGAATCACAGGATCCGCAATACCACACTGCGCCCGAAGACCGGCATCGCAGATGTTGGCGAGAAGACTGCCAGGCTGAAGTGGGAGTGGGCGGGTCACGTCAGTCGTATGCTTACAGACTAATGGGCAACAGTCGTGACACAATGGGTGCATGCAGATGTGCGTCGAAGCCGGGGCATGCCGAGGAAGCGTTGGCGTGACAACCTCGGTGCATTCCAAGATGGCTGGGGGGTCGTGGCGAGTTATCGTGAGATATGGATGAACATGAGGGAGACTTTTACTCAGCAGTAGGAAAGTATAGGTTAAAGAAAAGGTAAATAATTGTATAATTTTCTAATAATTAATGTAGTTATTTAGGAAATCTTAAATTAGTTTTTAGTTCCTTCGGCAATTTATAAATAGTGATATTTACTGCCAACAGAAATAAAGAGAGATTGAGAATTCAGTCATGATATAAAAATTTTAAACAATGTTTTGATTAAAATCCTATAAAAAATCTCTTATAAAAAAGGTTTAAAAAGTATTACAGGATTAAATATTATTTCGTATAGATTTACGATAATTTAGACATTTTGTTAGCAGTTAAATGAATTTTACTTGCTAAATTTTAAAAATGCAAATTTAACATCCAATGTGTATGATAATGAACAGTTTTTATATTCATACGGCCTTTATCGTGTACCGTTTGATTGGTGAAGAAGACTTTTATTAGTGCGAGGCGACTTTTTATAAGGCGCGGTATGGAACGGATCGCACACACACATCGAACATTTACAAATTGAACCGAATCATTGTCGTTCTTAACACCGATAAAACGGTACGTGATAAATCCTGTATTTATAATAATACTAAGTAACTCGCCCGCGGTTTCACACACTCGAGATTTGTCAATAAAAACATTACCCTCCTTCTGCGTAGTCGAGTAAAAAGTAGCCTACGTCTCAATTCCGGTTATAATATATCTAAATAGGTACACACGGATACACCTCAAGCTATACATTTCCAGTATAAGCTGACCTCGCATTGTGTAGGTTTTCCGAACAATGAGAGGTCAGCATAGACTGGAAATGTATAGCTTGATGTGTAGCCGTGTGTACCAAATTTCATCGAAATTGGTTAAGCCGTTTTGTCGTGAAACGCAACGAACAGACAGACAGAGAGAAAGACAGTGTTTAATATAGAATGGAAATTTCTACCTAGTGTTTTGTGGTGTTTCATTGACCAATTCCCTCCCCGCCCGACATACAGATACTTTTGAATTTATAATATTAGTAAGGATTTTATATTATATGTATTATACATATAAACCTTCCTCTTGAATTCCTTCCACTCTGTATATTGCTGAAACAGCATTAAAATCCGTTGAGTAATTTAAAAGATCTAAGGGGACAGACAGCGGAAGCGACTTCATTTTATACTATGTAAAGATGATAATGATCGGAATAAACTACGAACATTTTCGTAGTTTTTATAGGTATGGCTTGGGCCTTTTTTGTAGACCAACGTGACATAATCATTTATCGAATAATTATCGTCATTATTGTCATTTAGCTCTCGCTTAGCGCACGACTGTACCGTAATTAAAGAGCTTAAATTACTACTCTTCAATATTTCGACGAAATCAAACCTTAAATCTGGCCATAATTTTCATCCTGGCCATAATCAGGTTTCGCAACCCAAATCACAAAGTCAATTAAAGACTCGCCGACAGTTTCTCTGGAGACTGCAAAGCAATTTTCATAGTTTAATTTGACCTGCCCTTCGAATGGAACTTCGCACTTTTAGATAGAGTGGCCCGAAGGCATGTTTTAGCCGTAAAACAGTTGAGGGTTTTGATGTTGACCGGCGTAAACCAATGTTCAACCGACTTCTTCCTTTTTTAAAGTCGGTTGAAAATTGGTCGACTCAAGTCGACTGTATGTTTGTTACCTCAGCACTTTCGACTGGGTGAACCGATTTTGATGATTCTTTTTTTAATTGAAAGCTGGTATTTCTCGTGTGGTCCGATTTCAATTTGGTTCAGTTTTGATACTGGCATCTATGAGAAAATCATATAAGTCTTAAATTTGCATTATGTATGTGCTCAACATATGGACGAATAACTCAATATCACGCCAACCAATTTCGATAATTCTTTTTTTATTGGAAAGGATGTACTTTAAGGGTAGTTTGATGAGAGTTTGGTTAACCGACTTCAAAAAAGGAGGAGGTTCTCAATTAGACTGTATTTTTCAATGTCAATATTCCAGGTAACTTTGAAGTCGGTTGTTAGATTTTTGTAAAAATTATATTAAATCAAACTAAATCCTAATCAATAGGTTTACTTAAACAGAACGCCACGTAAGTATAATTTAACACAAATTGGAATTGTCCACGCTGACTGCACAGGCACCATGGTTTGCCTACGAGCCAATAACACAACTTTCCTGTTATTATTTAGATAGATGATAACTATTTATAGTTTCCCCAAGATTACAAGAAATACTTAGGGAACTTAGACTAATAAGCGGTGGTTTAATGGGTGGCCTTATCGCTTAAAGCGATCTCTTCCAGGCAACCTATATTAAATTATATAAGAAAGGGCAACGTTTTACTTTAAAGAAGCAGCTAAATACAGTTCGTAGATCTCATTTTTATTAAAAATAGGCAAAGATTTGGAATATCTGATGGACACAGGCAAATCGTTCCATAATCGGACAGCTCGTGCCGTAAACGACTTTACGATGTGTACAATTCTAATTAGTTTTCCTTTCTACACAAAATAATATATTTGGCTTTGTTGTGAGGCGGTAGGCGCGGAGCCGCTATATCTTTTTCAGCTTCTCCATTCGTTCAGAAAATCGATTATGATAACAATCAAGATTACAGACAGAATTGATTTTCGGTGTTCTACTTGTCATAATAAATGATTAGGAACTTTTTCTAGAGTTGATTCGTGAAAGGTTGCTGGTAGCCGTTGGGTGCAAGCCGCACAAGATCGATCACTCTGGAATTATGTATGATGATGATAATCGATTTTAAACGTCGTTGGTCGATTGTATCTACAATTGTAAATAATTTATTCTAAACTTACATATCAAAGAAGTATGAGCAAAATAGAAGAATATTCATTATTTGGTACACACAAAATGAACGTGTGAAACAATTATGAAGAATAATAGGTACAATTTCATTAACAATTCGACTCCTGTGTCAGCGTACCAAAATGACGTTCAGCTCAGAATAATATTGGATGTTATACACCCAACGCTGATTGTCAGCTAATAATATATTAAAACAAAGTATTCCAATACCGTCCGGTTATTCCGACTTATAGATGGTTAAGGCATCACTACATATGAAAGTCACAATCCGACAGAATCCAGGGGAATTAGGTTTGTGGGTCGCAGGACGATTGCGTAAGATACCGCGACAGATGTGGCATGTTTTCGACTACTTGTAAGTGCGCATAGTTTCAATGTATGCAAATTGAATCTCTGTGGAACAATTACGTAACATTCTTTGCAATCAGTTTAAGTTTTATGCCTCTAAATATAGATGATACCAGCTCAAAAGATGATCTTAAGCTATGAATGCAGTAGACGTGGCCAGATTCTACTCATCATAAGCATAGAAGAACTAACGGCCGTTGGGGCAGAAAGATTTTCAAGTGGAGACTGGACTGGAAAACGCAGTGTAGGACTAGATGGAAAGAGCATCTGATAAAACTTGCTAGGAGCCGTTGGGTGCAGAACGCACAAGATCGGTCGTTCTGGAAATGTATGGGGGAGGCCTATGTCAAGCAGTGGATTAATTAAATCATAATATAAATTATTTTAAACAATCCGTTTAAAAGTTAGGTAATAATTTATCCCACTAATATTACAAACGTGAAAGTTTGTATGGATGTATGTGTGGATGTTTGTTACTCTTTCACGTCGTAACGGCTGAACCGATTTCAATGAAATTTGGTATGTACGTAGATTATAACTTGAACTAACACACAGGTTACTTTTTGTTGACAACCCATGCGTGCGAAGCCGCTGGCGGAAGCTAGTAATTAATAATTTTTTCAGACTTTACGAGAGTGATTTCTTAGGATGACTTGCGCAACAATGCACCAAATTTTATATTGTTTCATTTTTTTATTTTTATTCTATTTTTTATATATTATTAAGTAATTATAACGTAATGCATACTCATGATAATTGTATTAATAAGTTTTTTTTTCAATAATATTGCTGTTCGAGCAATTCTGTAGTGGTTTTGTAATTAAATTCGTACTCTGAGCCTCAAAACACAAGATTATTGTTTAAGCTTGGCTCTCTGTAATTTGTTAACAAGAAAATTTGTGAATTTGTTTTTTTGTGAATGCCTAAACGTATTTAGTGGCTAAATAGAATTTAGAGTGTTGTCAACTCATACAAATACGTCAAAAAACATATTTAGTCGCTAAATACGTTTAGGGATTGTACGCAAGCCGGACTTAATGAATGGGTCTGGATTCCAAGTTCGTGGAGTGTCGAATTGTTCGTCGATCTCTTTTATTCAAAAATAGCTTTTAAGAAATCCGCTCTACTACCTACGAGTATTCTCGACAGAGCACGAAAACAACTTCGATTCACTAATGCCAAGGGTTTTTAAGGTAGCAGTAGCCGTCATAAACTAACCGTAAAGTATTGTTGCAAATTTAGCTTACGGTAGGCAGTTACCATTACGTTCACCAGTAGAGATGGCGGTTAGAGTCGAGACAGAGACAAGAGATCAAGACTGGAAACAGAGACGGAAGACCAACACCGTTATAAGTAGCGATACAAGTATCAGCCATTGGACGTCCACTGCTAAACATAGGCCTCCCCCACACATTTTCACAGCGACCGACCTTGTATGGCCTGCACCCACAGCATAGAAGGCATACTAGACGGAGGAGAGACGACCTGATAAGGATTACGTCACCGTAATCCTTATCAGATCGTCTCTCCTCCGTCTAGTATGCCTTCTATGCTGTGCCTTCCAGAGCCAACTCGAGAACCTTTCTGCCTCAACGGCCGTCAATTCTTCGAGCTATGTGTCCCGCCCACTTCAGCTTGCTAATTTTCTTTTGGTTTGTCTACTAATCTCCTCATTTCTGATTCGATTTTGTAGAAAAACACCAAGCGCGTTGAGCGACTTGCCTTTTGGCTTCTTTATTATCAAACAGCGAGAGAATCTTAGACGTCACAAGGTGTCGTGTTCGTGGTCTCAGTCTTTTGTCTCTATCTCTATCTCCTGTATATGTATCCTGTCTCTGTCTCTGTCTCTTGTCTCTATCCCCTGTCTCTGTCTCCTGTCTCTGTCTCATGTCTCTGTCTCCTGTTTCTATTTCCTGTCTCTGTCTCTGTCTCCTGTTTCTATCTTGAACTAAGCCGCTACTTTAAGTCGCCGCTTTCTTTAGAACAAGTCACCGTTTATCAGCGTTATCAGTAGAAACGAGAATCGAGCCGAGCCCAAGTTGAATGAATATCGGGTTCGAAGAAACTTAGATTGTATTCGTAAGGGTTGTTTTTAGGCAGTCAAGGTCTCACAAGTTTGGAAATGTTTATCAGCGACTATCAGACGCAATCGTATTTGATGGAGGTTAATGAAGCAAGTTTATGAAGGAACATCAAGCTCATTGGAATAAACGACTTGATAAGAATATGATTTAGGTATTATTCATTTTGATATTGAACATTATTTGAAAACTAACCTGTAAAAAAACTTAGGCTTTGCTAACATGCCATATATCTTCTGTGCTTTTTACTATTATGCATTCGATACTCCATTATCGGTAGCTTTGATTAAGTTCGCTCGTTATCAATTATTTAAGCTACACCAATGTTCATATACAATGACAAAACCACTTTTATCGCCTCTTTATTCTGCGTTTTCTATACATCTTAGGCAGAAACCAATCATAATGCCCACCTTATTAGCAGTTACCGTAGCAGTTACCTTAGCCTATGGATTTGTAACGCCACAGGGGAAGTCGCGTTGCTAACCCTTTAAAATTCTGTAACGCCCTTTGAAGAACACCATACGTCTCTGGGAAAGTGTCTTGTAGATTGAAAATCTAGTTGGTAGGTATGTTGTAATGTTGCTCCATGATGCATGTCACTTACCGTCACTCAAATCTCTACAGCTGAAGATGATCATGTATCTACAGCTACAGCTAAAACAAACTACAATAGATTACGCGAATGAGACATGACGGAATAAATTTAATGCTGGCAATGATTTTTATCAACACCTTGTCTGTTTCGGAGAGTTCTCCCATTACTTATGAGGCCAATCGGTTACATAAATCTGAATTCTTTTTATTTATGCTCATCTTTTTACTTATAAGATAAATAAGAATCGATATAAATCTAACTTTTATATTTTTTGTGTAACATTTAATTCATATAAATACGTAAATGTTTAAGCCAAAATATAACTTTCACTTCATCACTACGAATTAGTTCGCAAATTTATAAATATCTAAAATATTATGTAATTTTAACTTTTTTATTGTTTACTTATACCGATCGAAACAAATTTTTGAGCTATTATGTATGTCTTTTTTTTTTTAATTCAAATGGCAATTCAAAGACATTTTATGAAAAAATCATTGCCGACCAAAACAACCGACCCAATTTGATGGACTGGCGTGATAAGCATTACATCTTTACCTGACTTACGCTCCTAAAGCTACTGGTGCTAGCGCTCCGAGCCTGTAAGAAGAAATATTCGTTCCTATACACGAGCACACAGAGCCAGTACCAACCAAGAAGATCGACATGCTTGCTGCTAGCTACTAAAACCGTCAAACTATTATTTAATATAAAAAATCCATCCTCTCTACTGATCAGGAACATGCCCTGTAAGTTTCAAGTCTATCCGAATAGGATCAGTGGTTTAGGCAGTGCGTTGTAATATCAGTCAGTCAGGAATTATTGTTTCTTAATAAATTAATTAACATTTTTTTGCACATGATAATGTACAAATAGGTAGGCTTAATGATTACACATTTTCTACCATGTCGTTTTATTTAGTTTTTATAATTATTTTTTATAACTTCAACATTGCTCTAAAAACTAGTAATGACCACTCATGTGCGTATAACTTGGGGTTATGTTTTTGTCTAAATACCTATTCCACTAAAGTTTGCAAATAAACTTTTGAATTCTGGAATTATTTCACATATTTCCATAAATATTGATGCATAAATGGTTTAAACTTATATTAAAATATTCCAGCATTATAAATAACTTCAATTTATCTTTTTAAGAGGAAATTGAGTCTGCAACTTTTAGTTGCTTATTTTGCATTTCTTTGGAGAACCTATTAAAACTCAGCGGAGAAGATAAATTTATTCCGAGCATGAGGCTTGTTTTCTTTGAAGGGATCAAAATAAAATCGCTTAGAGCTATTACAGAATTAAAATATTTTAACACTGGACTAAATTTCTAAATTTTAGTAATAGTATTAATAAAACTTATTAAGAATTTGAGGGTAAGTTTATGGAATTACTTCCGAGAATTCTATATTTATTCAAATTCATAAACAACTAGCAGATATAAACTAACTCGTATAATAACATTGATAAATAGGAAATCGGAAATGACAGTTTTAGTATCTAAGCAGCTCTTGTGCAGTTTTGTGCTACAGCAAGTAGAAGAGATAGGTAGAGACAGATCGTGCATATCTAATCTTATTGGTTAGGTACACATATAAAACAGTCAATATATATGCACATATAGATTCGGAGCAAAATATGAATTTCAAAATTCGAAACAGTCAAAAATCAAATACAAATTGCCAAAGAAAATTCAGTAAACATGAGATTACTATATATTTAGTAAATCAATTCCCAAGTATTATTTCAAGTAGCTGAAATATTTAATTTAAAATTCATATTGAGCTCCAAAACACACAGAACAAATCCAATAATGCAAGCATTGTTATTGTGTAAAGATATATATAATTTGAAAAGTGTTGACCATTCATACCGCCAGAAAAAGCTAGATAGATTGCATCAACATTTGAAGCAGCCCTTTACAAAAAAAACACCAATTAAAGTTTTCCTTCATATTATCAAATAAAAAATAACAATAGATCATTTTATTATATTGTAAAGAGCACTTAACATAAAAAGCACTTGCAAAGACATTCAGCAACATCGATATATTTACAATAAAACAGTTACACATATACAACTAATTCTTGCACATGTAGGTATTTGTGTAGTGTGCAATTTAAACCGTATCTTAATAAATAAAATTCTCATTCCTGAAAAAAAACCAGCACAAACATATAATCTTAACTTTAGAAAATAACAATAAAATATGAAACGTTTTCACCTCACGTGAAGGTAGTACTCGTAAATTCTAGTCGTAAACCGGCTTGAATTCCCAATTTACAAAGGATTTTCGTAATATGAGATATATGTTATATATTCTTCGATTTTTCTTTTACCTATTCATAATTTATAAGTCACAGTATTCGTACCTTTTTTTTCTTACTAATAAACCTATGTTTGCGTCACTTCCGGTGCGTATATGAAATGTTTAGCTTATTTTATCGTCAATAATAAACACGCCGCCACTTATTTGCCAGAAAATTATCATAATAAAAAAAATAATGATAATATGTACCTTAAGAGATTCTCGCTAGGAAGTTGGGTCAGGGTCAGGTACAGAAGGCGGTACTCCTAGACCAGGGCCCGTAGCCAAATTACATTCGCTGCGAATCTATTCGATTTCTACATACATTTGTTGTCGCTGATTCACGTGGTATTTCTATAGCATGTGTCAAATCCCATACATTTTCTATAAAAATACCACGTGAATCAGCGACAACAAATGTATGTAGAAATCGAATAGATTCGTAGCGAATGTAATTTGGCTACGAGCTTATTTGACCCTAGCTACCGATCGCTTAGGCCTTGCTTCGCGATCGGTGGTTTACCGTTTTTAAATATATGTTTTACTAATGTTTATTTGAGATACTTTGAAGTGAAAAAAGTACTTTTATAACGAGTTTTAAAATATACATATGAGTATAATTAAAAAATACATATACTCTACAGTTTTTACTCTTTGAACTATTCAAAGTGTTTCAAACCGACAATGTTATACGGCAATAACGCCTGGGTCTCTTGGTAGGTATATCTGTGTATGTCCTAAAGTAAGATCTCGCCGTTGAGAGCTTTAGGTTTTTTTAGCTTTAATATTTTCAAAAACATAATAATTATCTCATAAATGAGAATCAGTAGACAGAAAAATTTTTGTAGTTCGTTCGAGTTATGGTAGGTAGGTACTGAATTAACGCATTCAGGCAGATAGTTCGTTAGTTACTTAATTACTTTATTGAGTCACCCGTGACACAGCCGCAACGTTGGGATAGCAAAAAAGGTACTTACGCGATAAATACCCGTTTTAATCAATAATTATGTACAGTGATCGCGGAAGTTTGAAAAATACTACTTTATTAGTAAAATTAAATTATAATATGTTGATGTTGCTTTTAGATAGTTTCTATTTAGAAGGATGAGAACATTTCAGGGCGAAAAGTCTATCTTAGACGAAGATGCTGTATGGGTGATCGAAAAGGCTTCATCCACACAGTATCTTTTTAACCCTAGAGTGGTCGCGTGGATTACCTATGTAATCCACACTTACGGAATTGTAAAATTCTCAAAAACCGCTAACGTAAATTACGAGCGCTTCTAGGTACTTTAAGTTAAATAATTGATAAACGCACTCAGTGCTGCGCGCGAGATTTTCTTGTAATTATCCAGAAACCACAGCGACAACGTCAGCACAGACACCAACTCGATCCATAGATCGCTGCCACAACTGCGGAAGAAGCCGCAATAAAAGCACTCGAAAACTATGCAACACGTGCAAAAAGTTTATTTGTGGCGATCATTCGAAGGTTGTTTGCCTGCCTTGTTTAGAAAACATTAATTAGTATTTTTGATTTTTTGTGCCATTTTAGAGGTTTTTTTTGTTTTGTTGATTTTTTTATATTCAGAGGTTGTGATTCGTTTTTATTGATTGCTTTTAATACAACAATACTTAATAACACTATTACAATAAGAATTAAACATAGTTGAAGCTCAAATGTATTTTTATTTGAATTTATAAATGGCATACAATAGTACTCCACGCGACCAATCAGGTCAGGTTTTAGTACGCGACCACTGTAGGGTTAAATTATTGTTTTAAATACGGGATTTATCACGTACCGTCTTATCGGTGTTTCGACCTACAATTTTTCGGTTTAATTTGTGAGTCAGGGTGAGTGCGATCCGCTCCCAATAACGTCTCGCCTCGCACTGATACCTTATTTATAATAATGATGGAAATCAATCACGAAAATTTTCTAAGTATCTTTTTCGTCTTGAAAATGAATGATTTGTATCCCTAGGCTCCCCTAAAATATGATCACACTACCATTCATTTTTTCCTTAACTCTATATCTAGAAATATATCACATACGAGTGATAAAATAGAACAATATATCGGTTCGTTCGGAAACGTGTATGGAGCGTAAAAGAATAATGAAATGTACAATTTATTTGTGTTTGTTGCTCAACTATAACTCTTTGCAAATGGGTTGTATCTAATAGTATTTACATACGCACTCATTAGACTCCCAAACAAGTATAAATTAAAAATTAAAAATCCCCGATCTTTTTGCGTTGCGGGTTAAAAACTGAACCATCCCAGTTGAAATAGCTTTCTATTAAAAAAAAGCCGCGTCTGAATCGGTCCATCCTTTGACAGACACACAGGCAGACATAGGGTCAAACTTATAATGCGTATTACCCGACAGTAAGCTAAGTTACTTCTCGTGTTCGGAATCAAGTCCCGGGTTATCTGAGTTCTTAGATTGCTCAACGTTTTGTTAGCAATTTATAATTCGACTAGATGACCCGCCCGCGGCTTCGTACGCGTGGTTTGTCAATAAAACATTATCCTCCTTCTGCGCAATCGTGTAAAGTATATCCTATGTAGTCCATTCATAATCTATCTAGGTATATAGCTACCAAATTCCATCGAAATCGTTTGAGCCTTTAAGTCGTGAAAAGGTGACAAACTGACAGAGAGACTAGAGTTACTTTCAAATCGGTATGTACGTAGATTATAACTTGGATAAGCACATTTTTTTTAATTTTGTTGACGAACAACGCGTGCGAAGCCGCTGGTGGAAGCTATTTATACATATTAACCTTCCTCTTGAATCACTCTATCTATTGCTGAAATTTGCATTAAATCCGTTTAGTACTTTAAAAGATCTAAGGTAGCAGACAGCGGAAACGACTTCATTTTATACTATGTAAAGATAGGTATATAGAAGTATGGAGAGGTATATTTTCTGTTATTCAATGTTGATACTTTCTTATTAAAATAGAAATTTCATTATTTATAATGGAAGACTTACAACATTAAATGATAAGGATGATTACAACGAAAAGCACCCAAGCTTTAACCGGTACTAAAATGAAGCAAAAAAACTCTCACAAAGGATAGAATTTCGCAATCCCAGCTTTTGTGACAATTCTCAAGGGACAGCTGTGCTGACTGGCAGTCTCGGTCCCCATAGATTTGTAGCTCGACGTCAGTCACTCGATGCCACAAAACTGTTGGTAAATATTTTAGGGATTTTAGGGGTGTTGCAATTTTGTGGTGGTTTTTTGAAACTTTTCTATTGAACTCTGTACAATATTATTGAAGTAAAACTTCTTTAGGCGCGTTGGGCATTTTTTGAGATGGGAAAAAACCAACTCGCGGCACTGTTACCGTTACCGACACCTCTGTATATAAGCATCTGTAGTGTTATCTGCTTTTAAATTTTGAATACCCAAACACACACGTAATTGTTCAAGTTTACACTTCTGTCAGCACTCCTGGAGTGCTACTTTTTTGAAATAAAGAGTGAGGGTGAAAACAGCTTAAAACGGTTTAAATTTTGCACACGCACTGACTGTATTAGTATATTAGTAGCTAAACAACTGCAGACTAATTTGACTGCAAACTATGACTCAATATATAGGTAAAAATAGATATAGAAAATTAAATTCGAAAAGCGTAAATCAATGTGTCACAATTGACGGTCTTATCACTAAATAGCGATTTCTACCAGACAACCTTAGATTTTTTAGGTAACTGATGATAAAAATGTTTAAAAGTGAGGTTATGTTCAATATAATTAAATTCCTTAAATACAAACCTTTAATTCTGAACCTAAAAAAAAGTGGCACTCGGTGAGTGCCGATAGAAGTGAAAAATTTAGCGTTCAATGCTTGGGTACTGAAAATTTAAAAGCAAACTACACTACAGATACTTATATACAGAGGTGTCGGTAACGGTAACGGTAACAGTGTCGCGAGTACCACGGTTTTTTCCCATCTTAAAAATACCCAACGCGCCTAAAGAAGTTTTCACTTCAAAAAATATAATTTTAAAGCAAACTGTACAATGTTCATAAGAGAAATCGGTATTTCCTCGAAACCTATATTTCAAAGATCCATTCCCTGGAAGTAGTTATCCGTCAAGCCCCTAGAGGACGTCAACGGTCAGAGTCTCGATAACTTTTCTCAGCATCTGACTATCAGGAACTCCTGACGTCCACTGGGCGCATTCTAAGCATCACATATTAACTATTTTACCTTACTAGTTTGATCAAGTCATAATGCACTAGGTGCCAAAATTCCCTGGTAATAGACGGGCAGGGAAAAAGCGGTGCGGTTCGGTTTGCAACCGCCTCACCTGGTCAGGTGCAGTTTGACCAACCACAAAGTTCAGCAGCCACGGTAACAGCGTTTGGAGTATTTAGCTCCTGAGATAACGTTTGGAACGCGACGTGGTTTCAAACCGCTCCGCACGGTCAACTGCATTTTAAAACCGCGCCGCGTCTGGTGTATTGTCCCACAAATATAAGGACTTTCAATGTAAACAACGAAAAATGACGGCGCATATTTTTGAGACCTTAAATAAAAAATAGATAATTTTTTTTAATGCAAACATTTAATGTAATTGTGAATTGTAAAGCAGGCGGTTCCGTTGAACAGCTCGTAGTAACTTTTTAATAATCTTTGCTATCGCACGATTATTAAAAATATGTTTATTACGCTACAGTTCTGATAACATTTCGTCGAGCAACATTTATCGATATTCTCGAGATTTTTATAAAAAAGCATTTTTATAGATATTTTTGTTTTTTGTGTAGGAACCGTCTTTCAATATAATTAGTTTAAATTTCAAGACCATGTTTATTAGAGGCAACCAAAGTTCAGCCGCCGCGGTAATAGCGTTCGGCTCGGGTAAGTCTTGGATCTTGTCTCTCTCTACTCCACGTGAGTTATTTATGAGATTCTGTGACAATGAGACCAAGAAAAATTAATGTTATCTACGATCAAATAAACTACTATACAAATACAGTAGTTTTTCAATGTTGCCATTGTGTTTTTATTCTGTTAGTAGTTTTAAAACTACACTCCTATAAATAGGCTTGCTTCAACATTGCGTTAAAAACTGAGGCACAACTGGCAAGTTGAGGAATGTAGAGCCTAGATAAGTAAAGAGTTTTTTTATGCCACCTGGAGATGGAACAAGCATATAACCCACCCGATGTTAAGTGGTAACCATCGCCCATAACAAAGTGTTGCTTCATAGATCACGCGCCTCAGAAACGTGCCCTGGTGTACATCAACTTGAGGTATACAAGTGTAAAGCCTCATGTGCCTATAATTTCACCGGAAACCATACCCTTCAAACTGAAACACAGCAATGTTGCTTGGTGGCAGAAATAGGTATGGTAATACTTCCCCGGGTTAGACCTTTCATAAGAAACTACTATTCTTAACGAGATTAACTAGTAATTAAAACAAAAACATATTATTTGTAATTTTTGACTATCAAAATAGTGCCACGGAATAAATAACCAAATTACTTGACCTACAGTTTCATTCAAATTACAGGTAACGGGAGTTCATGTAAATTAGTTACTCTTTTTTGGGGTACAAATTGCAGTTATTCTTGATTTCAGACTTTTGACTATATTTGTGTCACTTAAGCTACGCGCATACCAAACTACAGCACTGTGTGGTCACCGATGTACAGTGTGAATTTTGTCAAAGTTCAGTTTTTATTATGGCTAATAACTCAAAAACTATAAAAACTTTACTAAAACTAAAAACGGTGTATATAATTATGTACTAATGAAGACCTTTTATATGACGTCCCACTTGACCTAATAAACTCATTGCCTTTTTTTTTACCCCTCTTGAACCCCGATATCTCAACAACCCCCCCACATTTTTAGCTCATTTAATCACACCAAAATTGTGCCATTACTACCTACCTATGTATCAAATTTCACGATGATCGGATCAACGTTTCGAAAGTTATCCTTGGAAAAACAAACATACATACGGCGCCGATTTGCCCAAGTTGATTTAGAGATCTCGCTTCACTCAATCAAATAGGCTTGCCTTGCGTCCATACCAATCCTTTTAGCTTAGTCAGACTACTGCAGAGAAGAGATTATGGTATTATCACTATTGATTTACAAGCAATATGCACATAATTAATCCCCAACCTCGTTTGTAAACGCATGTACATGTAAACAAATAGATACGACTTGCAATCCTAAAGCAATCACTGTATTAATTAGGCCAATGTATCAACGGTCTACGTCTAAAGTGGGTCAAGTTTGAGAGAAGGAAATCCTTGTAAATAAATATTATTTGCGGGAATATAATAATTCCATATAAAACAGAAGGACATCTGTAACCAAACTGTTAGACTAGACTATACATAGGTATCTGTATTGCACACCATTAAAAACAAACATGTAAAGAATACAACTGATAACGGAAGAACAATATAGATTTATTGACTACCTCCGTGGCGCAGTGGGTGAATAGCCGGCTGAGACGCAGGAGGTAGCAGGTTCGATTCCCGCCGCGGAACAAATGTTTGCATGATCTACAGATATTTGTTCCGGGTCTAGTTGTTTCTCTATATATTATAAGTATGTATTTACAAAAAAAATATATATAAGTATTCTATCAGTTATCTGATTCCCATAGTACAAGCTCTGCTTAGTTTGGGGCCAGATAGCGCTGTGTGAAATGTCCAGCAATATTTATTTATTTATTTACTTATATATGAATACTAACTGACCCGCCCGCAACTTCGCATGCTTGAAATTTCCCGTTCCCGTGAGAACTTCGGGATAAAAACTATATATTATAACACTCTTGTCAAAGTGACGTGACACTTCATGTAAATGACTTCACATCTATGAACGACGGTTAAATTATATGGATATTGCTCATACAAAAATACTATAATCGCGACTAAAAAATGAGGGTACGAGGGTGAAAAATACTTTACGACCTATTCTCATACCTATCAAATAAACAAAAAATTCATTAAAATCAGTCGACCCGCTTCGGAGGAGTGGGTGATACGGAAAACACAAACACCGTGACACGAGATTTTTGTATATTAGATATGAATGAAGACGACCGACGTCAATGTCAAGTATTAAAAAGTATAAATTAAAAATACTTGAACCATAAAAATCTCGGAATAAATTTTAATTTTAGAACTGAGATTCGTTCACTAAAAAGGAACACCGCTGATAATCTTGGGATAAGCTGACCTGATTTGTATCAAACATAGCTAAAAACCAATCCAGTTAAACTTGTTTCTTGATAAGAAAAACAGTGTCCGAATCTGTCCATCAGTTTGGGAACTGCGATGCTACAGACAGATAGACAGTCATAAGCGTCAAACTCATACGCCCCTCTTTTTGCGTTGGGGGCTAAAAACAGTTACAACTAGCACACTATAAAATAAAAAATAAAAATACGTTATTTCAGTCTGAGGATCCATAATTTATTAGTAAACTAGCTGACCCGCCCGCGGCTTTGCACGGGTGGTTTTTCAATGAAATATTACCTTCATTTTGCGCAGTCGGCTAAAATGTAGTCTATGTCCTTTCCCAGGATATAATCTATCCCTTGCAAAATTTCAATACGACCCGTTCAGCCATTTAGTCGTGTAAAGGTAACAAACAAATTAACAAACAAACAGAGTTATTTATGTATTATACATATAAACTTTCTTCTTGAATCACTCTATCTATTGCTGAAAACTTCATTGAAATCTGTTGAGTAGTTTAAAAGATCTAATCGAACAGACAGCAGAAGCGACTTCATTTTATACTATGTAAAGATACAGAGCCTAAAAAAAACCATTGTTAGTAGATTAGACAATGAATATGTATATAACTTAACTTACACTCTAATTAGTTCCTGAATAGAGATACCCCTCAGGTATAAGTAGTTACCACTGAGCGCATCCCTGTCCAGTGCTATATAAGGCTATGTGCGAGCCAGGAAGAATAGAAAGGTAAAAATAATATTCCTAAATAGACGTAGAGTAACCGCACTGAGTTGTTCAGAATGCTTACACTATGTCCGGAAGTGAGGCCGTACAACGGATATTGAATGGACGTGTCATTGGACAATCGAACGATATATCTACGAACACAGATTACTAAACTGTTAGTTGGGCTCCTGTGAACTGGCTGACTAATTTGAATATAATAAATAAATAAATAAATATTGCTGAACATTTCACACAGCGCTATCTAGCCCCAAATTAAGCAGAGCTTGTACTATGGGAACCAGATAACTGATAGAATACTTATATACATTTTTTTTTGTAAATACATACTTATAATACATAGAGAAACAACCAGACCCGGAACGAATATCTGTAGATCATGCAAACATTTGTTCCGCAGCGGGGATCGAACCCGCTACCTCATGCGTCTCAGCCGGCTATTCGCCCACTGCACCACTGAGGTCGTCAAATGCTTATATGCTTATGCTGGTATGCGCTTTATGGTTTATGCTGGACAAGTCTACTTCATCTGCCCCAGGAACTATATCCCAATCTAATCAAATAATATTTATTGCATGAAATACTTGTAAAAAGATGTCAGTATTAATTGATCGAGCGAAGCGAGATCTCTAAATCAACTTGGGCAAATCGGCGTTGTATGTATGTTTGTTGTTGGATAACTTTCGAAGCGTTTATCCGATCGTCGTGAAATTTTGTACATAGGTAGCTAGTGGTAACATAATTTTGGCGTGACTAAATGACGTAAAAAATTGGGGGGGGGAGGTTGTTGAGATATTGAGGTTCAAGAGGGGTTAAAATTAACAAAATTGGACTATCCGGTCAAGTGGCACGTTTAATAAAGTCTTTGTGAGTAATTTTTTACCTTTTAGTTCAAACCTTGTAGTTTTTGGGTTATAATGGTAAAAACTGAACTTTGACAACATTCACAGGGTACACCAGTGACTCCACAGTGCTGAAATTTGGAATACGTGTAGCTTTAGTGACACAAATATAGGGAAAAGTCTGAAATTTAGTATAACTGCAATTTCAACCCCAAAAAAGAAAACCAAATCACATGAACTTCCGTTTCTTGTAATTTGAATGAAACTGTAGGTCAAGTATATGGTTGACATTTCGTGGCACTATTTTATCAGTCAAAGATTAAGGCTAGCTAGCACAATGATCCCTAAATGTATTTAGCGACTAAAGATGTTTAAACTGTACGTATTTGTATGATTTGACAACTCAATCAATGACAAGACAATCAAATCACAAATCAATTGACAAGTGTTTTGGACTCGCGAGATCTCAGTTCGGGGCGAATCACTAGTTAAAGAGTTTCAATGTATTCTACCGTTTAGGGCCAATGCGTGTAAGCTCTCTTCTATTTTTGCACCCCTTGCCATGGACAGGGAATCCACCCTCACACCTTGGAGACGATGTAGTCGCACACCGTGAGGTTCTACAAGTATTTCCACCGGCCATTTAGATTACGGAATGGTGTCCTTGTCGAGTTATTTCCAGAGACTTCAGTAACCTTCACAATGCGTTCCACATTTTTTATTGCGTCGGAAATGCACGACTTTTAGTGTAACAAGCGTCCATAGGCTACGGTAACCCCTTACCATCAGGTTAGCCGAATAGTTGTTTGTCACCTGAGTGGTGTATAAAACACGTCACAAGCTTATCATCTGAGCCGTTATTCCAAGTTTCCGTTAGAAATGGTTACGTTGCCCATAATGATCGCATTTATATAGATACAATTGCTGGTCACTGCGCATTGAAGCGCGAAAGGGGTAAGACTAAAATCTTATCGAAATTTTGATTAGCAACTTACTGGTATCATAATAAAATAATAAATTAATTAATATTGCTGGACATTTGACACAGCGCTATCTAGCCCCAAACTAAGCAAAGCTGTAGATACTCTGGGAACCAGATAACTGATAGAATACTTATATATATTTATTTGCAAATACATACTTATGATACATAGAAAAACATCCACACCTGGAACATATATCTGTAGATCATGCACACATTTGTTCCACGGCGGGAATCGAACCCGCTACCTCCTGCGTCTTAGCTGGCTATTTACCCACTGAGCCACGGAGGTCGTCCTAAATAAGCTAATAAAACCTACTATCGACTGAAATTGCACTT
Source organism: Philereme transversata (assembly GCA_963924445.1). Lineage (NCBI taxonomy): Eukaryota > Metazoa > Arthropoda > Insecta > Lepidoptera > Geometridae > Philereme > Philereme transversata. The sequence goes on along the minus strand of OZ004345.1, from coordinate 26,002,101 downwards.
ACGTGTGGTTTTATTCGCTTACATAGTTATTTGTCTGTTTTTATATCGTACATACCAATTATATCATAATTACTGTTTTTGTTTCGTTATCAGAACTGTCAAGGCAAATTTTCCCTCAAAAACCTTCAATAGTCTCTACGGCGTAGAAGTCTACGGCGTAGAGGCCTATGACGTAGAGCTCTACGGCTTATCGTAGACCCTTATCGCACAGCTCGGAAGTGCGTCACGGGGCGGATATTCACCGGACATAAGAGTACTACCTTCGAACACGCCTCAGTTTGTTACACGTATCGACTGTAGCTACGCATGATCAATGTTAACATCGCAGTACCGCCTGAATACTTTTAACGTCTGCAGTACCAGAAAATCACTGTTAGGGGCACACTACATACAGAAAATCTGACTTATGCAAGTCATAAGTAGATGATTGCTACTGTAGTGAGCCCACGATAGTTGGTTCTCTCCACACATGAAAATTGCTGTGGAAAATAAATGAGTAACTTGATCATTGACAGATGGAATTCTTCGTATTTGTATCATGCTATTTACAAACTCAGGTAGGGAAGATACTTTGAACGCTACATTAGCGACCCCAACGTAAGATACGTAGACATAATCATTTAGTAGACATGAAGTCCTACTTGATAAGTTTCAATGCAGTCTAAGTTATTTTAAAGATAAAAAAACATAACGCTATCAAACTATCAAGTTAAATTATTATATTCATAATTTATTGTGTGAAGTGGAAAAAAATCATTTCTAGAATTTGCCTCAGAATTTTGTGACTTTTCAGCCAAAACTTAGCTACTATAGACAATTTTCGTTACTAAAATGGTAGTGAAGTCATGTTTTCAAATCAAGTTACCCAGGTGTGCCACGGCAGTTATAACCCGACAAGAGAGGTAATACGTATTCTGTCCGCATTACATCCTTTTCACGGTCCGGTAACTATACTCCCGGGACGAGAATAGCAGCGCAGGGAGAAAGCAGCTGGTTTTCCACTCTGTAAGTTCTGAGTGGCGTGATATCATAATGCCTCGTTGCAATATTTGAGTCGGCATCTATTGAACAATAAATGAACAATCTGTTGAACTGTTGCCGCGTGTCTTGATATTTTAAATTGTTATTGATTTAAGTGTGACGTACAATAAAGCATTATCTATCTATATAACTAACCAAAGCCGACCCAAAGCCATTGCTATTGGGTTTCCTATTATTCGGCACGTTCGGTTTTTTTTAGTTCTAATTGTACTGAAGATCTATCAACAAAGATCAATCGACATTAGTCAACAGTTGATTTCTATCATTCAGCTGTCCATTTAAACTAGTGAGTAAAAGCAACCCTAACCCACCAAAAGATAAAAATTCAGAATGTCAAGGAAAGCACGTAAAAATTAGCAATGTTGGAGGCTTTGGACGACCTGTTAACTTGTTAACTATTACTTAGGTACAACTAAAATGAGCCTGCCTAATTATTATCACTAATTAAAATTTCAATATACTTTAAAAAACTTGTCAGAATAAGTGTTCAGACCACAATATCACAGGGGTATTATTTTTTGTACTAATTTTTGTTTACCAGCAAATGTCTCAACTGTAACAACAAAAATGTCTAAGATCTAAGTGGTTCAGCTATCTTAGGCTGGCTGTGATCTGGTAGCGTTTCCCTAGTGCATATCTAAAGCCATTTAGAAAGCGCGATTTTCTGCGATTCCCAGACTGGCAAATTGGCTCGTTCAAAGAAGGAAATAATGCACATAATTTACTATAAATTCATGAATAGTTTACGTTTATTACGTTATTTTTTAGTTCAGTAAGATGAACTGCAGGAAATGTTTGAGAAAGTATAATTGCATTGCGTATAGCATAATGCATTTACATTTGTCTAGATTTTTGGTTGATACTAATGTATGTAGTCTCCTTATAACCTGTTTAAGAAAACTAGTCTTATTAGATTCACACCCTGTATAAGATCATATTGGTCTCCCTGCCGAAGTTTTCCACAGGTACTACAGGAAGGGGTTCTTCAAAAAGAGAGTTTTGAAAACTTTAAAGGGTTGGCAAAGCGCGAGTAATACTTTTGGTGTTACAAACGTCCATGGGCTTACTATTAGTAACCGCTTATTATTAAGTGGGTCGTATGCTTGTTTGCTAAATTAGTAGTATAAAAACAAAAAAAGAAATGGATTACTGATCATATACGGCCTGTACCCATCTATGGGTGTGCTGCAGTATCAGCAGTGGACGTCTTATGGCTAATGACGATGACAATGATTATAATAAAAGCATATTTCTAATGTTAGTTGCAATTTAGAAGCATATTTTCTCAAAAATCATCAATACTAATTAAACTAAATTAATTAATTGTTTATTGCTATAAATACCAGCCATCTAAAGTTAACTACAAAGTCTATCTTCAAAGTAATTTTATTGATAAGTTTTTAGCGGCAAATAAATATTTTTTTCGTTTTTTTCAAACACATAAAGTATTGAAAAAAGTAGAATTAATTAGTTATTTAGTTATTTTGTATAGAGACAAGCAGCATTATTGCTGATGTATCTACATCACACATTGCCGAAAATCTCTTAATGTTCACTTGTGTAGCAATGTTTTATTCATTCGCCAGTTATCGAATTATAACAGGCGAAGCTAATTTAAATATTGTAAATACTATAAACTAATATTTTCTGGCAAAAAACAGGCACCAAAAATATTTTGAATACCATTAAATGTGCTGAATTTGAGGGCAAAGCTGTTGGAAGAAAATAAATTTTCGCAATTCCCAAAGAAATGCCATTATGAGGCGAAACTCGTTAAAGTTTAATGATTTCCCAGTCGGCTGCGATCGAGAACAAGAGGGGTCGGTCGGCAGCAGTTACACAGAAATCAATCGCCTCCTTACTTTTTGCATTTTTTATTAAGTTTTTACCACTCAGATACCTAAAAAACAAACATACCTGGTAAGGAGCTATCGTAGCCTATGTACGTTTGTAACACTAAAGGCACCACTCGCATGCTGCTGACCTTTTTTGAAGGACCCTATAGATTCTGTTGTTTCTTATACTGGTTTTTCGTATGTCCCACTTGATGTTAAGTGGTACCCATCGCCTATATCAAAGTATTACCTCGTAGGTTACGCACCTTAGAAACGTGCCCTACGATGCACTGCGATCCATCAACTTGAGGCACACAGGTGTAAAGCCTCATGTGCCTGTAATTTCACCCGCAACCTTTCAAACCTAAACTTAGCAATACTGCTTGACGGCTTAAATAGTGATATTACTTCACCAGTTGAGCCATTTCGCAAGGAACTCTACTAAAGTATGACAATATTGAATTTGAATATGATATTATTTTTGTTAATAAAATGAATATTAGTTAATGCTCCTTGTACTCCGATTCTCGTAATTTTATAATAAGTTAACTTTAAATTCGTCAACATCTATAATCATAATGTAAAATACAAGTATTTGCATTTACATATAAAAATATAAAATAAACAGTTTACATATCTAAACACCGTTGCAAAAACGACCTATAATAAATAAAATTTATATTTTTATTAACTCAAAAACACTTTGTTACAGCCGTCCTATGAAGTCGTATAGAATAATGGTGGTACTTCAAATGTACCCCAGGTAAGGTCAACACAGTCCATTCCATCTAAAGGTGGTCTGGTAGAGATTTCTATTTAGCGATAAGACTGCCAATTCTATCACATAGATTTAACGTTGTTCTTTTTAATTCTATTGTTTTATGGTGTGAAATAAAGAGTTATCTACCTATCTTCGGATCTATCTATCTACTTGTAGTTTTTAAAATAATAAAATATTCAAAAAGTAAAATCTCCGTTAAATAAAGATAAATAAATTTTAACTGTTAGTCATCAACTTATCAGGAACCTCAATTTACTGATTGGCTAAAGTCTTCGAACTAATAGGTACACTAATTACCTTAAATCCAATATTATTATCTGATTCCAATTTCGTTTTAGCAATAATTTATACTTATTTTATTTTTATTTATATAGTGAGCATATTTTTAAGATTTCTATAACTATTTTAGTTACAGAACTAGTATTTCGCTAGACGTTAAAACTAGTGATCGGTAGCCTCATTACGTAAGCCGGTTAATGTTGCTGTCGGTGTCACCGAGTCAGGTCATCCCTTAAACCTGATACGCACGTAAGATACACTCTTCTTCCTACTCTTTTCCATATCGTTGGAACAACATGTATTTTTCTTCCATACCTCTCTATCAGCCGTCATCTCCGTTGTCACTTCTATCCTATCCATATCATTTTTCACACAGTCCATCGATCTCTTCTTCCACACTCAAATCAAGCGGTTTGAGTACTGTGTTATCTTGGCAGTGTGAGTGTGTACTGTATTGCGTAATGTGTAAAATGTATAATATCGATGAACGTGAGTACCCAGACAAACCTTACACGGTTTTTAGGGGTTTTATATTAGGGTTATATGTACTTAAATTGTATAAAATGAATAAAAAATAAAAAATCTAACACTCGCTTTTCTATCACACACTATACATACACTACTTTCAAACTTCCTCTAATATACTCATTCTTTATCTTATTAATTCATTACCTTTTACGTAAGATACGCAATATAGGTGTAAAAGGGGTGGCCTGTCTGAACGACACGCGGGTGACACTGACAACTGACTTACATGATAAGGGCACTGGTTCCGATACAGATTTGATCACGTTCAAAATGCAAATGTTACATGACCGTGTGATGTGGGCCCTACTTAGCAAGCGTCGGGCGTTGATAATGAGCAATTTCCGAACGAACCGAACTAACGAACTATTCCACCATCAAAGGTATAATTTGCGCTTTAGAATCCATTGTTTTATCTCGGAAACTCTTGATCTATTCAGCTTTAACTGATAACTGCGGAGTAAAGACTGCACGGTTGATTGGAGGTATTTTTATCTGTGTTTATTCGACATCATTAAAAGTAACTCAGTAACTAACGTAGGTAGGTATATGAAAATGATGGTGACTTATATAAGTGGTAAAATATAAGTGGACAACGAGCGTGTTTACAAAAAGTATGTACATTAATAATACCAAAATTGTATTATCAGAAGTTGATCACAAGTTTGAATTTCGCGAACCGGCCATGGTTCTACCCAAAAACGGTTTATCTGAAAACCTTAAAATTTTGGTAGTTTTAGATACTATGTTTATAATACTTACCATATATGTACATTATATCTGATATTTTGGCAGAGTTTTATGTAAAACATCCAATTATTATAGTTATATTTATCTAGTTTAAAAAAATATACATTTTCTAAAACAAATTATGTGGCCCACCTGGGAGACAATCGCGCTAATTTTGAGCGTGTCTAACGTTGGAACGTAACGTGTTTGGTTTTTTCACGTTGGTTCGAGTGATGTCACGTGAGTCAGCGTGATACGAAATGTAAATAACGTATCGTTTTTGTTTTGGTATTAACAAAATTAGCGCGATTGCCCCGTGAGGTTATGTAGCCTTTGCCTAAAATAAAGCATTGCCTCGCATTAAATCCAAAGCTTGTTGTTACTAGGTTATAATTTGCTTCAACTTCTACAGATTTATTTATTCATGGCACGTGTAGGCCTCTCAATCAATAGTTTACTTATTGAGTTGCATTTGACTAGAAACAAACTCAAGGTGAATGCTCAATTATATCGTTAATCATATACCTATTTAAGTGTTAAATTTTAAGGCGTATTTTAAGAAAATAATGAAAAATACGTGTGTGTGCACGTAAGAAGTTATACTTCTTTGGCGTGTCAGAAGAAAAATAGCTAAAGATTTCATCCCGTATGCCACAACTCTTTGTTTGCAGCTAACTTCATCGTCGCTTTCTGCCTGTCTGTCGGTGTGCGCACGCATCGTAAAAAATTTACGCACATATTTTTTTCCAAACGCGCCAAAAGAAGTATAACTTCAAAAAAATTAACCTACTTTTTTAAAACTAATTTGAAACCTCAAGTAAGAAATATTGTTGAGAGATTGTCAAAAAATCAAAGTTCACCTTTGGCCAATTTTTTGTGACATTTCAATGTATTTAAATTCCTTTTAGTATTTATCAAAAGATTGTATGTTATTTTATCACACCGTTTGACTTTTTTATGATATATCTTAGATTAGATGATACTATGTTTACACGAGAGGTACCCCATTGATTTCTATAGCCACTTTCCACTTCAGATAACTCAAAATCTCATTATGGCTAAAAAATTATAAATATAAAAAAAATATATATTAGTTAGTATACCTTGCTTCTATTCCTTGGGTCTCTGAAGTCTTCCTTCGAAGCCTTCCTCCTCTTATCCTTCAGTATCATTCGAGCTGCTGCAAACGCCATCTTGACACCCAATAGCTGCTGCTTCACTAAATGTGCCACTCTTGACACTGGCACTTTGACAGCTGTCAGTAAATCACTTTGACAGAGCGCGAGTTCACACTTAATTTTTCACTTTAGGAGGTATCAGTCAGTTTAAACTCAATCACAGATACATATTTCTATACCAATTGACTAAAAATTGCTTGTTTTTATCACTACCAAATTGACTTGACTACTTTCGTTATTCTACTCTCACTTTCACTTTAACACTTAAGCTAATAATTTGACAACATTGTCACTAAACTTAACAATTTATCGCCTTTTTCGTTGAACGATTTAACAATTATTGAATATATTTAACTTTTAATTGAACGGAAAGTATATCACTTTTAATCTGGAAAATTCAATAAATGGTGGTTCCAAATGGTTGTTGTGCAAATTAAATATTATTATTATTGTAGGGTAAATCCATATCAATAACTTCGAGTCTGACGGGACTTGAACCCGTCACCTTTCTCTTGATACGAGGATGCGATACCAATATTGCTACAGGTCCACTCCACGTCACGAAATAAGCCAACAGGAAAGTCGGAAAGCATCAAGAGAAGAGTTGCGGGTTCAAGTCCCGTCACATTCGAAATTTTTGGGATGGTTTTAAAAATAATAAAGTTAAATTTACGTTGTAAACCACGAAATCCAATAACCCTAGTTATATTTAAGAAAATTTACAAGTCCATATTTACTTTGGAATCTGTTAAATATATTGCTTGTTACCACAAAAAAGTTAAAAAACTGTTTAACGATTGTTAAAAAAAAGAGTGTGTGTACTTATGTACACGCGTTAGAAGTTATACTTCTTTGGCGTATGGAAAAAAAATAACTAAAATGCAGTAGTGATTAACGATAAATATTAAAATTAATCATAAAGATTTTATTTAAATAAAATAAAAACACCAAAATAATATTTATTTATTCACACTGTTTAATTGTACCCTTACGAAACACGTGTTCTACATATAAAAATACTAGAATATACAACTTGAACATAGTTATCAATTTTCATACCACCTAGAACTAACTTCATGCTGTTAAATTTAGGTGTCGGTGTGCGCGCGCATCGTAAAAATTCACTCTCATCATTATTCTCCATCTCGCCAAAAGAAGTATAACTTCAAAAATTGTTCATGACTTTTTTAAACACGCACTAAACAGTGTTTACATTTTTTTGTGGTATGACCCATAATTATTACTTCTGATGTATAGCTGAAAGCCATCCCGAAAAGACCTGCTTTAAAAAATACGAACTTAAATCGGTTCATTTGTACACACAAACATTGTACATACATACAAAGACTTAAACTCATAAACCCTTTTTATCACAGGGATATAATAAGTGGACTATTGAAATATTTGGGCATTGTCCGTAATTTAATATATAGGTCAGACCACTCCCTACCCGCACCTACTAACGCACGATCGAATTCTGATTGTCAAATTCCCACAAATCAAATACTGTGTTCCTCCTGACTTGACTCCATAGTGCTTATTTATCCCTTATGCCAATTGCCTATACCAATCGAAAACCAACTGTATTTTGATAGTAAAGAAGCATAACTTCGCATAACCAATCCGTTATAATATTGCAAAAATCAGGCAAGACCTTCATCCATCAAAAGAATAATTTTATTTGTCACAAATCCCATTTTCGTCTGACTTTGGATTATTTGGGATTGCTATGGATTAGAATATTCGTAGAGGTGCTACGTGGTCCGTAGAGGGTCTACGCTGAGCTACGAATGCTTCTATAATTGTTTTGTTGAATTTTCTCACGTCGCAAAAACAAAGGGATTTTCCCTAAAGGGTTGAAATGGATAACGCAATTAACCTTCACATGTTAAATCCTCCTTTTCCGTGTGTAATTGTAATGTTTGTAATATGTGTCTTGAGTATTTATTTATTTGATCACCAAATACAATGTACTTGATTGCAACAATGAGGAAGCATTCCTAAAAATAACAACTAAATAACAATTTAACAAACGTATTAATAAACTTGTATGAGTTTGTCACCTTATTCACGACATTAATTTAAAACATATATGCAAAATTGTATTACCTTATTTTACAGACTGGTTTAATACCGGTAGCTTGAATATTTATCCAGTGATATATTTCCAGTAAACAATTTTTTTCGTAAATCGGCGGCCCTACTTACACGATACACACTATGAATGATTACACGGTGAATGAATATGATTTGTTTACCTATTTTACACAGGCTTTTTCATTGATATTTTAGGACTTTAATTTAAGCTAGATTAAAAATTTTAAAAAATGCATGGTAATGAATTTGAAAAAAAATACTATTTTAAAACAAAACAACCATCAGCCCTACCCGTGATTTAATATTTTTTTTTTATTTGTTTGTTCTTTTATAGTATAGCATGATCAAAGATTCATTTGATTTTAGGTCTAAAGGTACCTATAATACTTATTTTTATTAATTTATATTCAGTTGCGTGCAGCAAGCTATTCACTGCCGTAAATGTAGCCACCTAAATTACATAGGTAGGATGACTTAAGCATCGAATACATGAATTTTATTTAGTTATGTTTTAAAAAAATTATGTCTATTTTTGGATATTTCACTACCAGAGCGTTCAGCAGATTTAAGTTTTAAGCAGTAGGAACATATACTTTTTAAAAGCCTGCGTTTGCACCCTACAACCTGCACAAATGACGATCTCAAAAACGCAATAGTCGTGGCCTAGTTCTACTCAACCGCTATAATAATTGTGAACATTTATTATTGTGAAAGCTACGATTGCTACATCCGTTTATAGGCAACGGTGACCACTTAAAACTATGCCCCGTAATCTTGTATATCAGCAAGTTCAAAATAATAAGTAAAAAGCTGTTGACACGAAAGAAGAAGCACATCTCAATTTTATGTCCTACTAGCTGACCCGCCCTCGGCTTCGCCCGCGTGGTTTGTCAATAAAAACATAACCCTCCTTCTGCGCAGTCAGGTGAAAAGTAGCCTATATGTCAATCATAATCTATCTATATACGAAATTTCATAGAAATCGGTTTAGCCGTTCTTGAGTTATAAATGGTGTAACTAACCCGACTATGTTTTATATATTTTTACTATCTGACCCGCCGAACTTCGTACCGCCTTGACATGCATATGACGCGGGCTGCCAATGTACGGTAGAATTGTCAATCGGATATCATTAGCTGCATCTATGTATGAGAAAATTCATTTTCTTCATAATTTATATTTGTGTGAATATTTCCGATATTTTAATAATTATTCTGCTATCTGGGGCGGAGACAAATTAAACAAATCAAAGATCATCAAATTGGTCCCCCGCTCTTGAGTTATAAATGGTGTAACTAACCCGACTTTTATTTTATATATTTAGATTAATAAAAGTTCTTGATGCGATTTAGATTATAAATTGTCATTCTTCAAATAATCTTAAATAATCGTCCTCTCTATAAATAATAGAAGAAAAATTATGATCTGTTTACAAAGCTGCTGATAAAATATATGATGATTCACCTGAAGGCCACTCAATTGACCCCCAGGAGCCTTTTTTTTATACTACAAGCAAGCATATGGCTCACTTGATGTTAAGTGGTATCACCTATAACAGAGAATTGCCTCGTAGGTCACGCACGTTAGCAATGTGTCCTACGATGCACTGCCCTGCGTCCATCAACTTGAGGCATGCAGGCGTAAAGCCTCATGTGACTGTAATTTCACCGGCAACCATACCATTCAAACCGACACACCAAAATGCTGCTTGGTGACAGAAATATATATAGTACTTCCCCGGGCGAGCCCTTTCACAAGAAACTCTACAACTCTTAAAGCCTATTAAAAATCGAATTTATACCAGATTTGCATTTGCATAGTGATTCATGCAGAAATCATGCGTAGCTGGTAATAAAGGTATTCATTTTTATTTAAAGACAAGATTACATAAAAGAAATACCACGAAAATATAAAACCTAACATTAAAAATAATTAGAATCTACTAAATAAAAAGTCGCTTTACACTATTTGACCGAACATCCCAACAACACTTATGAGCCACTCAAACTTACATTTACTCAAGCATTCACGAAACCAGTACACTCAACAAGAGAGTCCTCTGTCATGTCCAAATATAACCTCTACATATCAAAATCAACCTTAAAACATCCTACATAAGATATGGAGTTAAATAGCTGTATCGCCACTCAAAGTCATGTCAAAGCAGTTTTGGTAAACTACGAATTTCAACCTTGACACGCATGTATTATGGCTTACATGATACCTGGTTGTGAACAATAAAATTACGGTGTTTGACGCACTGTTAGAAATGAATTATTTCGGAGGTAATTTGTGGTTTAACTGGCAGTGATTGTTGAAGTTTGAATAAGTGGCGTTGTGTTGTTTCACTGAAAATCAAAATAGGTAACTACACCAAAGGTATTTTATTTTTTAAAACAATGTAAGTACACGCTTTGTTTTAATTTTTGACAGATTAGGTTATTCTTTTGTAGTTTCTGTCCCTTAATATTAACAAAATCAAAATCTTTTTATTCATTAAAATCACAAGGATCACTTTGAAACTGCATGTTCCTTCGCGACCAAGCCAGGGAAGAAAGGCGAGAAACAAGGCTGGTTGTTTTTTGTAATGATCCTTTTAGAATACATAACAATAAAGAAAATAAATTACGTCTAAATTGTAACATTTATGAACGAGTTTGAGCAATTTTAATCCCAAGCTTCTCTATCATCGAAATAATCTGATAAAAAAGCCTACTAAAAAAAAATTTATTTAATAACTGTAAATTTTGTTTAATTACGTTGTTAAATTTGTTAATTGTCAAATTTTGTACATCACTTGGGAGTCTGTAAGCGTCCTTTAAACGATTTACTAACTTTATGGAGTCTACAAATGGTAACAGCGAGTTTTTTCTAGTATTAAAATTATGATTATCGCTATTTTTCGTAAACAAATTAATATTTTTGTGAACATACATCAGATTTTTATAGATGTATGGACAAGGAAATGTCATAATATATATTTTTTTAAACTTATGGCGTAATGATTCTCTGGGACCCATATTATAAATTGCACGCCACGGACAACCTTAGTCTAACCTAGATGCCGCCGGGGTCAAAGGTTATCTGGAAGAGAAGAGCTTTTAGCGATAAGGCCGCCGTATCTATGATTTAAAAGTGTATTTTATTTATTTTTATTTTTAATGGTATACAATAAAAACTTTATCTAATCTAATGATTTTATACTTCAAAATCAATTTTACTGTACACGTAACGACTGCGACATGTAACGCAATTGCACAGTGTTTTGTATCCGTCCTCGGAAACAACGAAATATCGATCCTTCAGTATCGTTACGAATACTTCATAAGCATTTTGTAATGTTTATGGAGTACACGTTGACGTGGCATACTTTGTTCTGTCATATAAATTATCAAAGAAATCAAATGCGGAATCAAATGTCAAAGTGACGCGACACTTCACGTCAATGAACGACGGTTGAATTATATGGAACTTTCAACCCCTATTTCACCCCCTTTCAAGATTATTTTTTGAAACAAAAGATAGCCTTGTCCTTCCCCAGAATATCTATCTTCTTGCCAAATTTCATTACGATCCGTTCATCGCTTTAGTCGTGAAAAGATAACAAACAAACAAACTTACAAACTAACAAACAGAGTTACTTTTTCATGTATAATATTAGTATGGATTCAAGAAAAATGTATCTTAAACATCTACACGTTCAAGGACAAAAACCTCCAAAACTTTCCCAAGTTCGCTAGTTGCAATAAAATTTGACGCCGTTATGTCTGCCGTTGATAAAATGGCATTCCCGCTATCATTGGAAGTACGCCAGAATTCATTTACTGCACTAAGATAAGTATGAGACATGATTGATTACTTTCACAACAATACTTGGATTTTCTTTGATCTTATCATAATATTGCCGAGTTCTTATTTTAGTACTTGTTTCTTTGTTTCCTACTTTTTTATTCGTATGTATGTAGTAACAGAATTCTTTGTAAAAGAGTTCATCTAGGGAAGTACCAGGCCTCAGCAGTAATGTGTGTGCGGCAAAATCTTAGGCCATAAAGACTCAAGCACTACAGTGCTGGAGCGTTTGCGTCCTTTGCCAGGCAAATATTACAACTTTCCACCTGGTTCTGTATAAATCATGTTCAATTGATCGATGTATTAAGGCCATTGGTTACTCTTTTTTGGGGTAGAAATTGCAGTTATTGTGGATTTCAGACTTTTGCTCATATTTGTCACTAAAGCTACACGCATACCAAATTTCAGCACTGTGGTCACTGGTGTACCCTGTACATTTTGTCAAAGTTGAGTTTTTATTATGGCTAATAACATAAAAACTACAAGATTTAAACTAAAAATAAGAACGGGGTCAAAATGTACTTACAAATACCTTTCATTTAATGTGCTATTTGATGGGATAGTCCCATTTGAGGTTTTTTTTACCCCTTTTGAACCCCAATATCTCAACAACCCCCACACATTTTTAGCTCATTTAGTCACAACAAAATTGTGCCATTACTACCTACCTATGTATCAAATTTCACGATAATCGAAAAAACGCTTCGAAAGTTATCCTCGGACAAACAAACATACGTAAATACAACGCCGATTTGCCCAACCTGATTTGGTGATCTCGCTTTGCTCGATCAATAAATTTGATCAAAAAATCAATTCTAATAAGCAGTGATTAAATATATAATCTCAATCAATAAAATCAATTCTGCTCTGAACTTTGGGATCAGTATGCCGCAGAATACCCAAATTTTTACCATAATGAAACCTTTTATATACGGCACAAATGTATAAAACTATATTTGAAATAATCCCGACCCAGTCATAATCTAAAGCTGGGTCAGTATAATAAAACCCGCTCTGGTCAGGGAAGCTAATAAAATGCAACGCTGAGCAAAGTGTTTTTCAGATAAGGTTTTTGTTTAAAAATATTATTATGTAATACAAGTATTGATAATCAGCTGATATATGATTTTATCGATTTTGGAGTTCTATTGCAATTTTTTATCCAATATTCCCGTTACCTAGATAAATTCAATTTTATATGTAACTAGTTGACTCGCCAAACTTTGTACTGCCTTGACATGCACATGACGCGGGCTGCCAATGTCGCCCCCAAGTATAATTGTCAATCGGCCATCATTGGCTGCATTTATGTATGAGTAAATGAATTTTAGTCATATTTTTTTTGCGTGAATTTTTCTAATATTTGAATAATACAGTTATTCTGCTATTCGGGGTGGAGACAAATCTAACAAATCAAAGGTCTTCAAAATCGGTTCAGCCGTTCTTGAGTTATAAATGTTGTAACTAATCCGACTTTGTGATATATATAGAAGTTAATGCATGAAACGTTTTAGGTTCACTAAAAGAAAATGATGATCTAAAGAATTTGGGTACATTTTACTTTGTTTTAAGAATATTAAATAGAAAGGATATAAGTAAGGCTGAGATTATTTTTTTTATTTGCAATAGTTAACCATGGAGTGGTTGAAGATAAACCCCTTGAAAGAATCTGCAAGTTAAAATCTTTTCAAACATTATAATTTAAGAGCACCTTGGACTAACTTTGGAAAAAAGAACATTCTGTACGAACGTACAATAAACCACCACAAGACATCACAGATGTGAATTTATTAGTCGCTTTAAAAAAAGGGTTGTGTGGTTTTATGAAACCACGATAAAAGTGAAACTTTGTTTCACATTATAGACATTTTTCCTCGTTGGCACAAATGAGTAATAGTCTATACACTACACGGTCAGCTGATGCGAACTATAGGCGCCGCCATATTGGCCTCGGCTGCTCTGACGAGCGCCTCTCACTTTATCCCTACTCCGCGGCCGACCGTCACGCGACATGCAACACACAGACAAAAAAGTTTGAGACGATGTAATAAAAGTTTCACTTTAAAAATCCTCCAAGGAGTGGAACGCCTTGCCTGAGTCTGTATTTCTTGATAACTACAACTTAGGAGTCTTCAAGTCACGAGTGAATAGGTTTCTTCTAGGCAAGCGTGTACCATCGTAGACTGCTTCATTGCTTACTATCATTGTTTACTTCATTGCTCAAACGCTGGCCTAACATAATAATTCTTAAGCCAAAATAATTACTCAAAACTCACATTTTAAATGATTTTCCAATAATCTAAACTTCTATCTAACTATAACTAAGCAGACGCGTCCATTACTTAAGTGCAACGTTTCACTGATAAGCCCATATGGCCTAGGCCTTAGAAAATAATCGCGGAAACGCAAGCTTTTTGTTATATTTGTTTTGATTCCTATTTTAATGGAATTTTAATATACTTATTAGCACAATTTAATTACATAAATGAATGCTGTAAGCCACACTAGTCTTACGTTATTTTTTAAGTTTTCTCTGTAAGTGAATTACTAATTCTTATGGGAAATAAAATACCTTCAACCGTAAAATCTTAACGTGCTTTTTGAAGGACAAAAGCCCTCCAAAGAATATCCTAATCTAAATTATAACTTTTCAAAATCCACTCAAGGCACCTACTGATCTATATATACCATCCTAATATATATTATATGATTCTTCTGAGCCATGGAGCGCGCCATGCTCGGCATCACACTGCTAGACCGGGTACATACCACATATTGGGACTCAAATGGCCAGGCGCGGTGATGACAGGTGGAGCAGGGTGCTGACTAAGTGGTGGCCCCGAGATGGAACTAGGAACGCAGGTCGTCCACCGGCAAGATGGGTCGACGAAATTATAAAAATCGCAGGTCGTATGTGGGTTAGAACAGCGCAGGACAGAGGTGAATGGCGACAACGAAGAGAGGCCTATGCTCAGCAGTGGGATGAGAAAGGTTGACAATGACGATGATGATGATGATTCTTCTGTACGTATCTTTGTCTCCTAACTCCTCGTGAACAGTCGGACCGATTTGGATAAAATTCTGTGTGTATATTTCAATTGGGTCCCGGATGGTTTGCAAATACAATTGGACCCGGTAGATGGTGCAGTTGTCAAGATCCAGAAAATTGCGGATGAAGTCACGGGCATACAACTAGCAATATTACAATGAGGTAAATACTGTGGGTATTACCACAAAAAAAACACTGTTTAGGGCGTGTTTAAGAAATTTCTGTACAACAGTAGGTAAGGATTTTTTTAAACATGTGTTAAACAGTTGTTTATCTTTTTTGTGGTAGGTTTGAGTTTAAAAAATTGAGGTATCATTTGTGATATTTGTGAGTAAAAGTTGTGAGTTTGTTTGGATTTAATTGTACTATTTTTTCATTTTGAACTAACTTATGAAATTAAAACTACCTATATATAAAAATGTATAACTCTTGTAATTATTATGATTGCCGCCGCCGACTTACTATGTTTGCGTACCTACATACTTTTAGGGTAACGGGGTTTATAAGTACCTATTTAAATAATGTGTAGCGGCTCGAGTGTCTCAAGCACCGAGACAAACCTTGAAGGTTTTACAGTGCTTTATGTATGTTTATGTGTAACTTTTTGTTAAATAAATAAAATAAATAAAAATAAAATAAAAAATGGGTTTTCTCTGGAACTACTAATCCAATTTTGATAATTATTTTACTTTTAGAAAAGTACACTGATCTCTAAGTGATACAGATTATATTTTATTTTGATAAAAACCGGTGCAAAGCCCGGGCAGGTCAACTAGTTAAGAATAACTAGGCAATCTACGTCAAGAACGCTTCCTAGAAATGCCAATTGAACTGACCATAATCTAATCTTGTGTTGCGATCTCGCTATCTAGGCCAGTACACGTATGTAGAGCTCAGTTTCAATCTCATATCGTATATTGAATCGCGGGTGCGACTGGCACTCGGCAATCGCGTGAAAAACTGCGGGAACGTGGCTGAAAAATGTTGAAATTGAAGTCACTTACTGAAAAGTAATAGTAGAAAAGTAAGTTCGTATGTTTTTCAAAGTTTCGCGATCACATGATTAAATATTGCATTTAACGGTATAATAAACTATCGTACGAAAGTAAGATTATTTATTTATTTGTTTGTTTGTTTGTTACGCTTTCACGTCGTAACAGCTAAACCGATTTCTATGAAATTTGGTACATAGATATGACTTGAATTGAGAAATTAGCTTTTTACTGACAAACCACGGTACAAAGACGCGGGCTGAAGCTAGTAATTTGCATGTAATTTTTGTGGTCTAACTTTGTCTATTTAATATTTTTGCAAAAGCATTTTTTTGTTAAATAAATAATGCTGAACATTTCACACAGCACTATCTAGCCCCAAACTAAGTCAAGCTTGTATTATAGAAACCACATATCTGATACTTATATACTTTTTTTAATACATACTTATAAATATATAGAAAGACCCAGACCCGGGAACAAATATTTGTAAATCATACAAACATTTGCTCCGCGACAAGAAATCGAACACGCAACCTCCCGCGTCTCAGCCAGTTCTTCGTGCCACGGAGGTGATCGTGATCTATTTGGGTACATTTAATACGGTGCCCTTTACTTTTCAAATTTCTTTTTAAACATCAAAAACCATCAAAGTTCTAACAAAAAACTCACAAATAAGGATATGAAAAATTCTAAGTACCTACCTTTTTATATTAATATTCTATTATCGAACGCTTTCTGTGAGTTTTCCTTAAAAAACTAATCTCTTCTGATACAGTAAAAAGGTATTCGCATGGGTCCTTGGGGACCCAACCTCGATACTTTTTGTCACCTTTTCGCCGGAACTTTTACAATTTTATTATGTGGAAATAAAACATATCTGCATGATAAAATGATCGTTCAAATATCATGAAACGAGATCTAAAATAAAATACTTTTATATTCTGGCGCTACATTTAAGTCCTAAGGGAGAAGCCTCACTCAAACTGTGCATTACATTTAGTCCGTCCACGCTAACTCTGCATTTAAAATCTAGCTCCAACATCCAGCACATCCAGCAGACGATTTTTATTGCGCAGTAGGCGACTAGCCTTGCCGTGGAACAAATATTTGCATGACCGACAGATATTTGTTCCGGGTCTGGGAGTTTTTCTGTACACTTTAGTAGTTATAGTTTTAGTTTCGGGCTAGATAGCGTTGTGTGAAATATTATCATCATATCAGCCATCATATCTACCCCTTAGATTTTGTGTGACCGATTTTGTGCGGCCTGCATCAACGGCTCCCAGCAACCTTTAACAGGTCAGAATCTAGTGGGTTGAAATGTTTTCCCTTCGCGTATGTAGTTTGTAGATCATTACTAGAATTAACATACCTAGATGTAACTTAAACCTAATTTTATTTTAAAAATAAAATAGTTATTAAACAGTGAAGTCAAAAAAGCCGAAACAAAGTCTAAGTAGTCTTTCCCCTCTCTATTCCCGAATGAGTTGTACGAGTGAGCCCCTGAGGCCTTCACATGCTTTACGTAAGCATCAAGTATTCCGTACCGTGAAATTATGGAAATGTATTATGTCAGGAGGGATAGAAAGTAAAACGACCCCGTTTTAATCGAATTTATTCAATTATTATGAAACATAATAATACAGTACCAGACACCTCCGTTGTACAGTGGACGAATAGCCAGGTGAGACGCAAGAGGTAGCGGGTTCGATTCCTGCCGCGGAACAAATGTTTGCATGATCTACAGATATTTGTTCCGGGTCTGGTTGTTTCTCTATATATTATAAGTATGTATTTACAAAAAAATGTATATAAATATTCTATCAGTTATCTGGTTCCCATAGTACACGCTCTGCTTAGTTTGGGGTTAGGTAGCGCTGTGTGAAATGTCCAGTAATATTTATTATTATTACTACATGAGAAGTTTGGTGATACACTATCTATTATATCTATTAGAGATTACACATAGCACAAAAATGTGGTCTTTCACTATGAATTAATGAATTAATGAATATTCTATATTATACCTTACAATCTAGATACAACAGATATAAAAATAAAACAATAAAATGTAAGATTAATGGGCGGTCTTATCGCTAACAAAGCGATCTCTTCGAGAGAACCTATAACTTTGTGCCTTATATGAAGGCTTCACACGCTTTACATAAGCATAAAGTATTCTGTACCGTGAATTTATGGAAATGAATTATTTCAGGAGAGATAAAAAGTAAAATGAACCCGTTTTAGTCGGATTTTTTTTTATTTTTAAGATACGCGAGTAGTATCGTTTGATGTTTGAAAGTTAACTTTATGCAAAAGAAGGGTATTATCAAAATAAGTATTTTTTTTTTCTTTATGGAGATGGAACAATCTTATGGCCCACCTGATGTAAAGTGGTAACCATCGCCTATAACAGAGAATTGCCTCGTAGGTCACGCACCTTAGAAATATGCCCTACGTTGCCTGCGTCCATTAACTTGAGGCATACAGGTGTAAAGCCTCATGTGCGTGTAATTTCACCGGCAACCATACCCTTCAAACCGAAACAGCAGTGCTGCTTGCTAATTTTAGACTTAATTGAAAATATTCTATTGCATTTATAAATATAGTATACACTTTTTAACATTATATACACTAGCTTCCGCGCGCGCGGCTTCGCACGCGTGGTATGTCAATAAAAAGTAGGAACGCGTCAGATTCCACTTCGTTATAATTTATTTTTTTCAAATTGGTTAAATTTTTTGAAACTTTTGACGAAATTGTAATCATCGTGATACCGTATATAATTCTGCACTCGTCATAAAATGACGAAATAGTACATTGTTGTATAAGGGCGGTAAGCGATCTATTTTACACCCAATATATTTTGGCGTACGAGCGAGTGATACGAGCGAAGTCGGTAATCGAAGGTGTTATTGATCTCTTACACCCGAGTACCTATAACAAGTAAATTATGATCACGAATTCGAGGATATTAAAAAAGTCAGATTGTTGCTAAAAATAAAATTAGCGTTCCCGGTATGCATTCTTTTTTTTAGTTCTAGGCTCTCTCATTTTTAAATAGAAATAAGGATTTAGCATGGAGATTGTATTTAATTTTAACTTACTTTTAATGCAATGAGCCTCATTCTATTTTCAAATTCACTTAGGGTCCTAGAGCAGTAAATCGCATTTGCGAAGTCGTTATCGAGTTTACAATGATCAACTTTCAGAGGATGAGTGATGAAAAAGTTATTTCGTCCATCAAATGAAAAAAGATTCCTCATGACTTCCGCTCATTTGTCTTTCTAATTACAAAGTACACATTGCAAAACAAACGAAAACTCCCAGATTGAGGACACTGGAACAAAACGGTCAGCCAATTACGTAAGTGGATAGTTCAGAGGAATAAAAGCCAGGGGAAATAGGCCTGTAAGAGCCGTTCGAATAAAAGGCTGTGACAAACAAGGGGAGCTTTATGCATTTTGTAAATAGCAGGGATTGTGTGACTGGTGAAAGCTTTTCAATTTGAATTATGTTTATAGGTTTCTATAAACTTCATATTACGGAGCCCACATACGTAATGATTTCTTTACGCAAGCCTCTGTGAGAAGAATTTGTTGTCGTGTGTGGCCAGCATTAGAAAAATAAACATTAACACTTAAGCAGTCAAAACCAAGTATATCATATTATCCTCTATAGTTAAAATAATAATAATAATTGTGCTGGGCATTTCACTCAGCGCTTTCTAGCCCAAAACTAAGCAAAGCTTGTACTATCGGAATCAGAAAACTGATAGAATACCTTAACTTGAACATTTTTTTTTTGTAAATAAATCTTTAAATATATAGAGGAACACCCAGACCCAGAATTGAATGTGACTGAATCCAGACTGAATCTGTAGAGCATGCAAACATTAGGTCTTCATCGGGAATCTCACCCGCAACCTCCTGCGTCTAGGCCAGCTATTCCTTCATTGCGCCACGGTGGACATCAATAATTTTGGAACTGTTGGGTCAACATTGTCACTCCTAATACTTCTCAAAAATAGTTTAACGAAGCAAGTGACGCCCATTTTATTCAAATGGTTACCATCACTTGAGCGATTTGACAAAGATAGCGCATAGGGGCTTATTAGTATTTCTCATAATTTATTTTTTTACTATTTATCATCACAACATCACTTACACCAAGAATTTTGTTTCTACAAAACCCAATACAATGCAGCAAGGAAAAGCTTACAGACGACGCTGTCATCAAGACATAGTTCATTGTAGGTAAAATGTCGAGATAAGGCAAAAGGCAAAATGCAGCGAGTTTATGCCAGCTCCAAATCTGATAAGGCTTTGTTGTAAGCCTTATTTCTTTAAGATTTGGTTGTGAAGGGTTAAAAAATAGAAGATTGTTTACCCAAAAAATAATGGTTTGCGGCGGTGAATATTTGAATATTTTTATAGCGAATTGAAAATAATTTACTTTTATTGCAGACATACTCGTAGCTGTCATGTTTATAATACAATCGAAAAAATTATATATTTTTCACACCACCTGCTCGACAATATCAAATTATATGTCATATAAACCTCACCGAAAGCAGGTGATTAAATTCCTACGTCTGAGCCCGGAGTAAAGTTGTACTGAAAAAACCCTCGCGGGCATAATGTAATTTGAATTTGGAACCTCAACTATATCAAAATTTTAACCAAAGAGACCCACACGATAAGAACTTATTCGTAAATCGAACTAACCTCTGCGCAGAATTCACCAACCTAGGTTTGGTTTTTATTGTCCCGCAGAAAGTGTAAAAATTAGAGTATTCTCCGGGTGTATAAAGCTGTCTGCATCTTGGGCGTGCTTACTCATATATCCTTCTGTGCACTCAGGACTCTAGTAACTCCCTCGCTCTGCTCGTGAGTTACCTCTAGAATCCTTTGTTTCGTTCGAGGTTCAATAAAGCACCCGTGACGCAAGACACTGCTTAATTTCCACGTTTAATAATCTACTATTAATCGTTTATTCTAGTTTAATAACGGTTGATAAGGTAAGTCTTTTTGATGTGAAAAGATTTTGTTTTTTTTTATTGATGATAGTCAAGCGCTAGACCACTACCGCACCTGATGGTAAGTGATGGTGTCATCGAAGACGGAGCACGCTTGCCTAGAAAGAACGTATTCACTCTGGTCTTGAAGACTCCGAGATTATACTGGTTCGGAAAAACCAGAAAAGAATTCCACTCCTTATCCAAGATTAAATAAATTAAATCATTAAACACTTCCGCCTGGTAGTGATCTGGAGCAGTTGAGCTATCTATAGATCGTTTGCAACAGTCAACGATGATTCAACTGTTTCTACTGTATTTTAGTCATGTAAATATGTATTGTTATCAAAAGCTTTTTGCCCCGGTAATTATAAATTAAACCTAGCGGAATATTTTATAGCAGATTCAAAATTAGTATAGATAAATTAATGCAACCATGCAAAATGTAATGAAGTCATCGCATTAGGAATATATTCATCATCATCCCAAATACAACATGCCGACTCATCTCTCATCAATGTCGACCTCTCTTTGATCTAGTCATCCAATTACTCTTCTTACTGAAGTATATCTAAATCAATATATTTTAGATAGTTTCCCATATTTATTTATATATAACCAGTTACCTTCATAACCTTTGGATTCATAAGTAAGATATATATGGCATATATATATATAATATAATATTATTTTAGAAAAGTATGTTTATAAAATTGATATCTACATTTTAATAAAACTGCACACCTTTTATTTACTCACTTCTTTATTTATTTTTATTTTACTTCGTCGCTACTGCACTACCTTTTGCCTCTGGTTTCAGCTGAAAATCAGCGTTCGATGCATAACATCCAACAATATGCTGAGCTGAACGCCATTTTGGTACGCAGAAACATGAGTCGAACTGTCTTATTGGATTCAATTGTATCTACTCTTCCTTAAAATTGTTTCATGTGTCCTTTTTTGTGTACCAAATAAATTATTATTCTATTCTATTCTATTCTAAAAGGGCATCCACTACTGGACATAGGCCTCTCTCATAGATTTCCAGGGCAAGTGATCTTGTGCACCCAACGGCTCCCAGCAACCTTTATCAGGTCGTCTTTCCATCTAGTTGGGAGCCGTCCTATGGAGAGCTTTCCAGTGCATAGTCTTCACTCGAGAACCTTTCTGCCTAACGAATATATTGACTAGTAGATAATACTATTACCATTAGGTCCTCCTATTAATACTCTATATGGTGTGAAAATATATAATATACTAGCTGACCCACCCGCGGCTTCGCACGCTTGAAATTTCCCGTTCCCGTGGGGACTTCGGAATAAAAACTATATATATACGATAAACGATAAAGTGTCGCGTCACTCTTGTCAAAGTAACACGACACTTCATGTAAATTACTTCACGTCAATACCGACGTTTAAATTATTATGGATATTGTTCATACAAAAATACTAAAATCACGATTAAAAAATGGATGGTGAGGGTAGTTAGAAAAATACTTTACGACCTATTCTCTTACTTATCAAATATACAAAAAAAATCATTAAAATCGGTCTTACCGTTTTAGAGGGGTGCGTCCACAAAAACTATGACACGAGATTTTTATGTATTAGAAAGATAAACATTAGTATTTTTGGTTTCTCTGCTATGTAAAATAGTCAGTCCTTTTCCGTAGGAACAGTTGACACGGCTTTTAAACATTGCGGGTAAATAAAGAATTAATTTTATGAACCTTCCAAGCAGGTTAGATCACTTAAATTACGTATAGTACCTAGAGGAAGACCGCCGACGCTGCAGTTGCATCGAGTGGCACGTGTGTCGACGCAGCATTGACGTCAATCGACCGAGGACTGCAAAATCAACATAGCGACGCACACTTCTAATTCATACTTCGAATTGGTTGCACCTACGTTAGTTTATCATTAAGTTTTCATGTACTTTTTATATTTTTTATAATTAAATATCTTTGAATAATTTCGGTTTTTTTTCGGACCTCCGAGTGTCGCAAACGTATTTGGCGCAGCCGGTAGGATATTCACGGGAATTTCGCGAAATCGGGACCTCAAAATCAGGAATCCGCGTCGCGAGCACCCGGGTTGCTATCAAGCTCCGTAACGAATATCCGAACAACGAACCTACGGGCCTGCGGCATACAAGGAGGAGAATCCAGACATCGATTCACGGGGAGAAACCGGAAAATAATGTATATGTAAGTACACTTGAATACTTCTCTTGTGTTGCTTCCTGGACCTTAGTATTTCTTAACCTTCAAGATTTACCATCCCAGAGCCTCTAGATCGCGGGCGCCTGAATCTGATCAGGGCCGCCATCGAGTAGTTGATAGTCTTAGGAATACAAGTAATTTAGACCTGAATTTAGAATTAGACCAACTATTCAATTTAGATATGGCAGTAGACCCAGAAGTTATCTATAAGGCACTCCGCCTTGTCCCGGAATTTGATGGGAACCCTAACGTTCTAACCAGATTCATTAAAATATGTGACCAACTAGCTGTAGAGTATTTAAAAACAGGATCTGGTAACGAATTAGGCAACTTATGTCTGTTGAACGGCATCTTAAATAAAATCAAGGGTAGCGCTGCTAGCACTATTAACTCGAACGGGATACCCGAAAACTGGCTAGGCATTCGAACTGCCTTGATCAATAATTTCTCAGATCAACGTGATGAGACAGCCTTGTACAACGACCTTTCATTGGCTTCACAGGGTAGTAGAACTCCTCAAGAATTTTATGATTATTGTCAAACCTTATTCAGTACAATAATGACGTATGTGACTTTACATGAGAATATACCCACGACTATAGAAGCAAAACGCGAACTTTATAGAAAGGTAACTATGCAAGGATATATACGAGGTTTAAAGGAACCCCTTGGGTCCCGTATACGTTGCATGCGCCCCGCTACTATAGAAAAAGCCCTAGAATACGTGCAGGAAGAATTGAACATTATGTACACACATCAACGTAGCGAACCTTCTAGAACCTATACGACTCCTAAGGTTGCCACTATGTTGCCCCCCTACATGTCACCGACAGGATTTAACCCACCACGCCTGTCTCTCCCAACACCAGTGCCGAATTGGCCTACACCTACAGGCCAACGACCCATGAGGCCCCCACCTCAGCCTTTTAAATTCGCTGAACCCAACCAGCGGATGGTAACAAATACACAGAGAATGTTCTCTGCACCACCGCCTAACTACCACCCCCGCAGTAATATGTTTAGATTACAGCCACGACACAGTACTAGCAGACTTACCAATCCATATATACACTTCAAAAAAACGTGGTCCTATAGCCAAATCACGCCTCAAGCGTATCCCTAAAGCAGCAAACTTGTTACAGAACACTGTTGGTAATACTTCTCCAAAGGACTCTATCTCAAGAAATCAAACTTGAGAGTCTCGATGACGGACCAGGACTATTACCTTACAAGCTTGGATTTATGCGACTAACTACCCACCATCATACATTCATACAGTACGTACAGTTGAACGACATCGAGGACAATGTTAACAAATTATACACTCAATTACTTAGTTATAAAGAGCGAATGACTAATGACACTTACTCACTATATGAAATTCAAATTCATTATCTTATTGGAAAAATGGATAAAGTTCTCATTCAGTTAAAATCTCTAGAGCCCAACAGAGCCAAGAGAGGTCTCGTAGATGGCTTAGGTTCAGTTATTAAAAGTATAAGTGGAAACCTAGATCACACTGATGCGATAAAATATGATGAGGCAATTCGAACTCTAAAGAATAATCAGGATAAAATTTCCTCTGAATTCAATAATCATATTAGTTTGAGTAAGGAATGGATGTCAAAACATAATAACGTATTAGTGCAGTTAGTGAAAAACCAAAGTAAAATTAATACAACCATTGAACAAATAATTAAAAGTAACGCATATAGAGAACATGATTTAATCAAATACGCTAAGTTTGCTCAACTATTAGAAATAGTGGGCGAAAATATAGCAGACATTATGAATGAATTAATTAGGATAGAAAATAGTTTAGCTTTTATTCGTGTCGAAAGTACGCACCATTCTATGATAGATATAAGCACTTTAGGAGCCATGATTGATAAAATTAAAATCATCTACGGCAAAGAGTACATTTTAGACTTAGAATTAAGAGAATATTATGATATTATTAAACCGGGATACTACTATTCTAAAAATCAGATAGTATTCGTTTTTAAGTTCCCGATAGTTTCTAAGGATACGTATGATTTATTTAGGTTAGCTGTAGTACCTAATAGGCATGCACAGGCTCTCGTCCCATCCTTCCCCTTCATAGCAACTACCGAGATGTCATTCGTGTACATAGAGGCAGAATGCCCGAAGATAAAAAGCCGGTATCTCTGCGAGAAGGAGACAACGAACCAAGTTCGGTCCAAACCAGACTGCATCAAAGAGCTGATCACCAATCAAGTCCTACAGGAGTCCTGCAAGTTCACCAATGTCACCCTGTCGAGAGAAGCTATGGAAAAATTAGACGATAAACACTATATACTGTCCTTCCCTCACCAAACGAAAGTGCAACTCTTCTGTAATAGAAACGACTACACTACGCTTCAAGGAAGTTTTCTCACTACTATTCCTACCGGATGTCATCTTAAGTCCGAAGCATTCACCATTGTTAACGATAACGATGCTATCCAAGGCACCCCTCTTAAATTAACGAAAATACCCTACAACGTCGAGAAACAGTACGCAGACTCTCCAACCCATATTCACCTCAACTCAATCAATCTTCAGGGACTACATAGCATCCAAGACAAGATCACGATACAAACACCCCTACAATTGGAAGATTTCAAAGCAGATCCACTGTACCACACTACAATTCCATTCTATGCAGTTATAACAGGTACAGGTGTACTCGCCCTCATTTTCATCATCCGGCGATATCTGAGCAACCGCAAACCAGCCGAGAATAGGAACATGGAACCACCAACTGTTCCCCTCTCTATAGACCCCGGGAACGTTCCAGCGACATTTTCACTAAACGTTTTAAAATAGTCGCTGTTCTGAGGATGGAGGAATTACGTATAGTACCTAGAGGAAGACCGCCGACGCTGCAGTTGCATCGAGTGGCACGTGTGTCGACGCAGCATTGACGTCAATCGACCGAGGACTGCAAAATCAACATAGCGACGCACACTTCTAATTCATACTTCGAATTGGTTGCACCTACGTTAGTTTATCATTAAGTTTTCATGTACTTTTTATATTTTTTATAATTAAATATCTTTGAATAATTTCGGTTTTTTTTCGGACCTCCGAGTGTCGCAAACGTATTTCTTATGTAAATAGGTAAGGTAAGCCATAAACATAGCAATTGACGACCTTTGTTAAGCCATTTGTGACAGAGTTTGCCGGCTCAGTTCCAGGTGCATGACAAAAATAAAATAAATAATGCTTCGACCGAATTGATCCGAGATCCTCGTGCGCGCGCGTCTATGTGTTATTTTTTAAGTTTACAATAACAAAATACAAAATATTTTATTTACCGAAAAATTACATTTTACATTAAAATTTACTGGCACTAGGACTTGCCTGTATCGCGGGAGGCCGGCTTAAAATCAGAGTTTAACTTTTAACGAAATCTGGTAAGCATGCAAAGAATATTAATTACTTATGAACATACAATAACAAATAAGAAAATATATTAAATAGAAAACTATTACTTAGAGTGCTCTTTTACTAGGTTGTGAGTGGTTTGTGTGTGTGTGTTTGTGTGTAGGGGAGGAG
The DNA here is from genome assembly GCA_963924445.1 of Philereme transversata. Classification (NCBI taxonomy): domain Eukaryota; kingdom Metazoa; phylum Arthropoda; class Insecta; order Lepidoptera; family Geometridae; genus Philereme; species Philereme transversata. The sequence goes on along the minus strand of OZ004345.1, from coordinate 25,974,941 downwards.
GGCGTGTTTGTATGTATGTGTATCTGTTTATTTTACAACTTTAGAAACACATAATAGTGCATTGCATTGTATCGCAAACTATCAACTGGTAATTATTATAATATATAAACAACACAAATAATTGTATTGATAATTAATTGATAACTTGATAAATAAATAATGATCTTACTCAATATAGCAAATTTTTTTTTTATACATTTTAGGCTCTACTTTACAGGTATTAAGTACTCTATCCAAATATAATTTCCAATCTAATTCCAATCTTATTTCACGCAGCCATCCAAAGATATCTTACATTCTAAAACTTAAACTAAACGTAACTAAATGCAGTGAACAACAACGAACTATTTCTGTTGTTGAGTTGATCAGAAACTTGGTTCATTGTGATTCCACAAATTGTATCCAAGGCTCAAACTCTCTCTTAGAACTTAGATATATATATATGTATTAGAGCATGCAATAATCGAATTTTTCGATAATCGATAATCCCATTATTATAAATTTTTTTATCGATAAACACCGAGAGTTACCAGTTTTTGACGCAGGAAAAAGACATAAATTTTTCGGTTATAACTGACTTCTAAAATTGATTTCTTATTTCATTTAACACTCCTACTTACACTTTAGGTATGAATGTCTTTTATTTTCTAAAAATCCATATTAATACAATGGTCACGCATCATTTGAGAACGACAGGACAGATTTGGATATTTTATTTTTATATGTTCATGATAATCCAAATTAGGTTCTTAGGGGCAAAAATTGCAATAGTTGCCTGGAAATTGAAAACCCCTAGAAAAACTGAACCTGATTTTTTCAACGAGATTTTTGTAATAGAGTTCTTGGTTCGAAAGCAAGCACATGAAGACTGCTTAAAATTACAATTTAAACGAAATACGACATATGTATTTACTATGAACGTTGTGTACAGGTAAAGGGGTTCAACGCAGTTAAATTTTTTACATACTCGTTGAAGCGAGAGATGGCTATGGATGCGAGCTAGAAATCGCGTCGTGCCTTTTCCTCACATAGCTACCTCGCGCAAAGCGCATTTTATCGCTACACCACTTAGCTTTGATGGGAATAGACACATAGTTACGTAGCTTAGATTTAACCTCGCTCATCGCTTAGCTCCGACACACATCTCTGATGGAAATGCACCCTAATTCGATAAGAAGGAAGTTAACTAAATTATGACTGGAAGAAATCACTTCTAAGCGATAAGCGTCCATTGTGCTTGTGACTTTGTGTTTTTATATATATATGTTTCTTTTGTGGTATACAAAAAATAAAAACAAAAACATACAAGTTCTTTCTAGGACCATCACACTTCCCTAAAAATTATTTTTGTTGAAAAATTTCTTTTAAAACAAGCTTTTATAAAATTTATAATCGGAACCGCAAGCAGATTGAAATGAGCCCAAACACTAGTAGCCTACTATAATCCATTCATAATTCCGTTGTCTAGCATCCGTCTCCATCATGACACCACCTCCATGTTACCATATTATTGCATTGTCACCGAAGTTACATATGTATTCCAAATTTCAGCTCAATCGGTTGAGGGGAACGGGTTTAAAATTCAGTTGCAAGATTCCACCCAGACAAACATACATGCATTGCAAGTTAATAAAAAGCTTGTAAAAATTACTAGTGACACAATTAACAACGTGAGTAATAACTTAGATAAAGCCTAATGCATTTAAGGTGAATCGATAATGTAATGACTTAAATAAAATCGTAATGACTGAAAACATTTTGTAAACGACAGAGTCGATTTCAAATGACCTCATTTAACCTGAAGTCAGGCAGTAAAAACTGCGATAAAACAGAGTAATTTGAACCACAACTCGGCCTTATGACTCTAACTTGGCTTTCAATATAAAAATTAGGCTTTCGTAACTGATGACCATAACTGGGGGACAATCGCGTTATATTTGAAACGATAATACCAAAGGAAAACCAAAACAAAAACGTTACATTATGCACATTTCGTATTGCGCTAATCATTCAAACGCGAATGAATTGGCTTTTCTTTGGAAGATTTAATTTTGACATCAGTCAAACCAACGTGAAACCCAAACCAAACACGTTAGCTGACACAACTACTTGTGACACATGTGGAGTGGTAGAAGATGTACACCATTTGTTGGTAGAATGTGTCCGCTTCCAGAGAGAAAGACAGTCAGTGGTGGCGACTTACAACTTGAACAGATTCGACGTAGGAATTTTCAATGAAATTTCAGCTGACCCTACATCAGATGCAGCTAAGGAATTATTTAGTGTTATTCAGTCGCCACAAGTGGCATACATATAGATAGGTATTTTAATTTACTCGTGTTTAAATATTGTTTTTTTTAGGTTAACCCGTCAAGGACCTATACATTTTTGTATGGTTGTGGTTCCGGACCAATTTAAATAGGTTAATTGTTTGTTTTGTTAAAATTTATTTTGTTTGTTTTTAACCTTTGATTTGATTTATTTGTACATACGATAGGACCGAAATGTATCTTTATAAAGGTCCTTATAATAAATAAAAATAAAAAAAAATAAAAACACGTTACGTTACAACGTTAGACAACCCTGAACTGCTTAATATTTGCACTCACGTTTTTGGTTTTACGTTCATAATTCCAACTGGAAGATTTTACCGTCTGTTTTTCCTGAAACTACAATCCGGGTATCATAGGTAAAAGTGGTCTCGACGCGTTCGAGACTCACGAGTTGTCTCACCCAAAAATGGTTTAATTGGTAAAAATTATTGATTTAAACGGGTATTTATCACGTATGTACCTTTTTTTATTCGTCATCCCGACGTCTCGACTGTGTTGCAAAAAGGTACTTACGTGATAAATACCCGTTTAAATCAGTAATTATGTACAGTGATCGCGAAAGTTTGAAAAATACTGGTAACAATTATCATGTGCCTATAATTTTACTACCACCCATACCTTTCAAACGCTGCTGTAAAATTAACTGTTCTATTTTCTCTTAAAGTTTAAAATCATCGTAGTAAAACTTCTGTAACCAGTTATTTGAAAGTATTCTGTGATGCAAGTGGTAGACCGCTGCAATCGTTTACCTACATTTGGTTTTATGGTTCTCCTTAACGACCAATTTTCTTTTCCCGACCATCAAGCAAGTTAATTTACCGGCTAAGCTCTAAAGTTGATACTTTCTGAAAAGTTTCTTGTTTTAATGAAATGGTAAGACATTATTGGATTTTTAATCCTTAATCTTTGAGAGTAGGTCATCATCATCATCATCATCATATTAGCAATAAGATGTCCACTGCAGAACATAATCTTGTTCGGCCTGCCTCCAACGGCTCATAGTAACCTTTATTAGGTCGACTTTCTATCTAATGCGGGGCCGTCTTAAGGTCGCACACATATCAACTTGGAAAAGGATCGTCACCGTATCAGCTCGAGCTGTTCAGTATTCTTTGAATGAAACTCCCTACTGCAATGCACACTAATCTGAATCGTAACGTAATCGCCTCGCCTCCGGACAAGCTCACAACCGCGGTGAGGTACGCTTACGGCTCTCCGTACCCGAGCGGTGAAACTGGGGCCCCCTAGCCGTCAACCAGTGAGCGGTGAGCCGTGCGCGTGGCGTCGCCTAGCCGTAGCCAAGGAGCTACTGATCCGCTTTGATTACGTGCTTACGTTAGGTTGACGCCTGGTTGACGACGAGGCGAATGGCAATACGATGCCCATCCCTTTCCGAATATATATGTCTGCTATGACCTTTATGCTGCACTTTCCGGTGCATGGTCTCCTCTCAAGAACCTTTCTGCCCCAACGGCCGTCAGTTCTTCGAGCTATGTGCCTCGTCCACTGCCACTTCAGCTTGATAATTTTTTGTGCTATGTCGGTGACTTTGATGTGTCTACGAAATCTTCTCATTTCTGATGAGAGTAGGTAGGTACCCTACTCAATATCGAATGCCTTATCGAGTAATCGTACCAAGATCATTCATAAATGTAATGGTCAAATAACTTCAGATTGTTTACGGATCTCGTCTATGGAGGTTATGTTGATAATGATAGGAATCAAACTTGTAACCTCTTGGCTTTCAGTTGGCTACTCAACCACCAAGCCACAGAAGCTGTTGTCGCCTAAAAACATTATGTGAAAGCACAAAAGCTTTGGGTGTTTAAATGTCTTTTATACCAAAATATAATATAATCACGTCACAAATCACATTGCCACCTCGCATTGCTAGACTTTTTTAATTCCACTAGCCATAAATTACCGCCAGTGAAATTAAATAACAAATTAATTACCATTTTAAAGTTGTGTCCCGCGAGAATGGGCAAAAGTGGTAAAAGTTTGTATTTGCGGTAATTTTGTGACATCCCCTTTGGGGGTATAACGTAAAGTTTGGGCTCTGGAGTCCTGTCTGTCATAACGGTGTTGTAATTTATAATGTAAAGCTTGTTCTAATGATCTTACACGTGCAATGTCCTCACTTATGAGTACTTTGACGATGCTGTAAATTCCATGTTTTTCATTGCAGACACGCTCGGTTAAAATCAGTGAATCAGTCAGCTTAAAGCTGTGTTAGCAGCGTGTTAGAGGAGGTGTTAGTTGGTCACCGCATTTCGGGTACATACAATAATGCAAAGCGAGACGTTCGGAGCGGATAGCACTCACACTGATGAAGGTTCACGAATTGAACTGAAACATTGTCGGTAGAAACATCGATAAAACGGTACGTGATAAATCCCGTATTTATAATTATAATTCAAATAAATCACGAAAGCTTTCTAAGTAAAAAAACAAACCAATTTCGAAGCCCTATTTAAACATGTAATACGATCTAAAGTTAACTACAGTTCAATGAACGAGAGGACTATACTGAGAAAACATCATCATCTCCAAATCACCCTTTACATACCACTTTTATTTCTTCTGCTACCAGCTTCTTCTATTCTAAGCGTTTCTTGTCTTAATTGGGGTAACTATGTACTATAGGTTTTACAAATCACACAACTTTGCATGTTTTCGCGGATCAGCATTTTACGATGTGTTGTCGTTTTGATAGTAGTACAGGTTTGCGACTGCATGGAATAGGACAAAAACACAAACAAAAAAATTTAAAAAACCTATGCGCACCTAAGAACTTATTCTTCTTTAGCGTCAAACAGTAGTATGTCAGTTGCGCACCACTTGAATAACTTTAGACACGTCACGTGCTGAAAATAATTAAACTGTGATCTGTTTTTCCTGACGCGCCAAAAGTAGCTTAAAAGAACACGTAGATTTTTTATCCAGAAACAAAGCCATGAACAGGAACTACATAATTGTGAAAATATTGTTCAAAAGTAACAAGATATAGTTGCATAAAGTTACAAAAACTAAACACATAACATTTTATTAAGACACTCCGGTGCTGAAACTTGTGTCTCGAAAATGGTAACTTCTCGGAAGGAAATAGCCAACTTTAGAGAAGAACTGCTGAGTCAGCTGTCTCCATTTATCTTGCAGGTGACGTCACGAATAAAGGTTTGCGTCTGGGAGCCAAGAGTGTACACAATCATGATGTTAAAGAGCATCACATACTAAAAGCGGTTAGGGGCGGTGCCAGGGCGGTTAGAGACCACCCCGCAACGTTTCCGGTGTGTATGGCTTACGCAGCGTCGGTGGAGGTGATATTCAAATATTTAACAAATGACATTAATTAAATTATTACCTTTAGGATTAAAACAAGTTGTGCAGGGACCTCATTCAAACGTACATTCCAAAAATAGTACTGAGAGAATCAATAGATGGGGTATCATAAAGAATCATAGAATTAATACTTGTATCTGATTTTGATATAAATCTAAATTTCCCATTTTTCAAAATAATATATATATACAGCAATTCACATAGAATCTAAATTATTCAGGCACGGGCAGAGTGTGAAAAAGTGGCGTGGTGAGTCTGACACACGGCCTGCGCCTCAGCCTGCGCGTTCAGTGTTTGGTCACATACAAGCAAAATTAAAATCACTGTTTTTCCAAAACAAACTTCGTTCATCGAGTCGAAAGGCTAATTGCACACCTACCTACCAACTGTAACATACCGTAACACAGAAGCGCCTGTACTGTACAAACATTTTCTTTACGCCCAAACACAAACACTAAACCCATGCACATACTCACGCACATACATTCACACAGGTATCACACTCACACACGCATACACACACCCACTCAAACACGCACACACAGACTCACTCACACTCACTTATTCAGTGTACACTATTACCTATATAAGATAAAATAAGTATATATAAAATGTTTATATGTTTTTCTTAAGTTACGTCTATTTTTTATATTACGGAAGAGCGAAACCTCCTAATACCGGTATTATTTACTTAAAAGGAGGTTTCAACTACTAGTTAAGATATTGTAAACACAAGTTATAAAAATAAAAAAACTTTGTTCATACTACGGACTACTACGTTTATAGCATCAGATCAAAAAATATGTCATTGGTCCTTCAAAAATATAAAAAGTTACGAATTTTAAACGTCTGAATTAACCTATCTCCCATATTGTGTTTTATAGTTACACCGCCGTCTTTTGATTTCTATTTATCCTGTCCATCCAAAGGTTGTCAACGAGATCGCTTTTAGTGATAAGACCGCCCATTGTACCGTTATTTATTGTTTATTTCCTTTATTACTGTATTTTGGTTTTGTGTGCAATAAAAAGTATTTCATTCATTCATTCAACCCCTACGGTATCGCTACCGCGGCTACTGAACTTTATGTCGCGGTTATTGGTTGAGCTATATTATAACGTAGTATATACATTTCCTGATATCAACAGAATATGATTACTAAGTGAGTTAAAATACGATTCATAATCATTTCTGCGTACAAAAATCGCCACCCTAACACGGTTTACTAATACGATTTTAATAACACGTATCATTCCGGTAATGACAGTTCCAAAACATCCGCATTAGGACCGGCCTAAATTGTTTCAACTTTATTATTGTTTATTGAATTTTAGTCAGACATAACATCATTGATCGAGCGAAGCGAGATCTCCAAATCAACTACGGCAAATTGGCGTTGTATGTATGTATGTTTGTTTGTCCGAGGATAACTTTCTAAGCGTTTATCTGATCATCGTGAAATTTGGTATATAGGTAGGTAATGATGGCACAATTTTGGTGTGACTCAATGAGCTAAAAATTTTGGGGAATTGTTGAGATATTGAGGTTCAAGAGGGGTAAAAAAAATTAAAATGAGACTATTAGGTCAAGTGAGACATCAAATGAAAGGTCTTCATTAGTAAATTTTGATCCCGTTTTTATTTTTAGTAAAGTTTTTGTAGTTTTTGAGTTATTAGCCATAACAAAAACTAAATTTTGACAAAATTCACAGGGTACACCAGTGATCCCACAGTGCTGTAATTTGGTATTTGGTTATTTATTTCGTGGCACTATTTTGATAGTCAAAGATGACGAATAATATTTTTTTATTTTTATGGTAGACTCGCGAGATCTCAGTTCGGGGCGAACCACTAGTTTTTTAGTAGGCCATTAGTTACTATAACATTATGATGACTTAAGGTATCTGGGAGTCGTGATAAAGGTAATCAATCACTATAAAAATAAACACACTAATATTATAGATGCGAAAGTTTGGATGTTTGTTTATTTATTTATTTGGTTGTTACTCGATCACTTCGTAAATTTAGTATGTACTTAGATTATAACCTAGATTAACACATATGCTACTTTTTATCCTCTAAATCAGGTCCCATAGGATAAAAATGGGGTGGTAAGTCAAGTTGCAACAGTGAGCTTAGCTTTATTTCTATGTTACCTACAAATTTAGTAGCGTTACGCGTACGAAGTCGCGGGCAACAGCTGGTAAATAAATAATATTATATAAAAACGTTTATTTCAGACCAGATCGGGATCCATAATTTTTGTTAATAAGCTCAGAATTTTTTTACATACAATTTTGTTCTATGGATCTATGATCGCTTTCAGCGATAAAGCCGCCCATTGTACCTATGATTTAAAAGTGTATATTCTTTTTGGTGTGCAATAAAGATATTATCTTTCTATATCTTTCTATCTATCTATGGGGATGCCTATGTTTAGAAGTGGATGTTCTACGCCTCAAAACTATGATAGTATAAATAATATAAAAGATAATGATAAAAAAAAGATTATATTGTTATTAATAAATGAATGAAAACACTTTAATGTATCATAAAATAATGATTTAATTACAAAAAAATTGAAGATACAAAGCAAATATATTTGGCTTTAAAGCGATTTCTTCAAGACAACATTTGGATGGAGAGGATAGTTGTTATTTGTCGGGGATCCACATTTTAGACTAAGTAATCTATGGATAAAGAAAGTGCTAGATGCACCTAGATAAAGTAGATATAGTGGTACTAGATTTGATTTTGAAAAAGTAATTTCCTCCTCTAGTATTCCTACTTCAATCAAGTGATTTCCCCGACTTGGTACGCTATTGTTTCGCAGATTGGTTGTCAGCGACATGACGGCAGGGCTTCATTACCGGGGCCATTGTGAACATGCCAGGCAGTTTCCTTTGCTGACTGTCCGTGACCAGTTCTACTTTGGCCACACTAATGTTTTAAATGCGAATGTTAGGATGTTTGTTTAATACTAAGATTTTTAAAACTATCTCAAAAAAGAACCAAGAGGATTTTTTATACGAGGATGCACTACCAATTGTGCTACAGGCACTTGTGACGTCAGGGTTGAAATTAATGAGATGATTCAGTTTACTACTCGAAGCGCCGTTAGCTCCATCTACACGAACACATTTTACAGTTTGTCAATCACATCGTAACGGCTAAAACGATTTTAATCAAATCCTGTATATAGATAAATATATTATGAGCTGGATTAAAACATAGTTTACTTTTATATACCAAACTACGCGGGAGAAGCTGCGGGCGGAAGCTAGTATTATAAATGTGAAAGTTTGGATGTTTGTTCAATCATGTCGTAACGGCTGAACCGATTTCGATGAAACTCAGTAGATAGATAGATTATTACCTGGATTAAAACATGCTCTTTTTTATTGATAAACTACTCGTGTCCAGCCAGGCTCAATATAAATTATTTAGTACAAAAATACTGCTCGGAATAAAACCCTCCAAATTTAAGCGCGTTCTTTTAGAACACTGGCTTGAATTGGTTCATTAACTTTGTTCTCAGTTTTACTTTCATTGTAACTTTCATATTTTTGTACATTATTTTGATAATACTTAGCTTACTAAACAAACAAGCTCTATTGAAATGTTATATGCGAAAACATGTAAGTTGTTTCTTCTTAGATATAAGTACTGTTTGTTTTCCGATTAAAATAAAAAACAATAAAAAAAATTTAAAATCGTATCATGTGTATAACTTGAAGGAAACGAGAATTAATATTACCATGCTGCACAATGACCCGTGCTGGGATTGGCTACTGATCGGCACAGGTAGGTTCCCAGATTAACAAATCGAAATTCCGGAGTATTTTCCTGACATTTAATGAAAATTCCGTATGCATGTGAATGAACGAAGCAAATTCTCGAATATCGGAAGCAATAAATATCAGTAATGATCATACATAAATACATAATAAAGTTGATTGTTAATTTATTTTTCGTAAAAATATTTGTTTTTTTTTATGTTTTATTTTACTCGTTACCTTACTTAAATTGTAGAAATTCTGGATGGTCCCCCGCATTCCGGACAAAGACCCGACCGGAAAATTCCGAAAAATTCCGAAAATTCCGAAAATTCCGAAAATTCCGGAAAATTCCGGACGTATGGCAACCGTAGCACAGGTGTTGTACCCTCTCACGTTTTTTCAGTAGAGTATATCCAAAGGTTGCCTGGAAGAGATCGCTTTAAGCGATAAGGCTGTCCATTGTACCACAACGTCTTTACATTTTCTAGGTTAAGTTATTGTTATTTGGTGTAACAATAAAGAATGATCTATCTCCGTGGCGCAATGGGCGTATAGCCGGCTGAGACGCAAGAGGTAGCGGGTTCGATTCCCGCCACGGAACAAATGTTTGCATGATCTACAGATATTTGTTCCGTATCTGGGTGTTTTTCTATATATTATAAGTATGTACTTACAAAAAAAAAGAAGTATATAAGTATTCTATCAGTTATCTGGTTCCCATATTACAAGATCTGCTTAGTTTGGGGCTAGATAGCGCTGTGTGAAATGTCCAGCAATATTTATTTATTTATCGGTCTATATTTGGGGTTTTTCTTTTACGTTAGTGGTGCTACGTGTTATCCGTATATTCCTGCGTGTTACGTACACGTATTATTGACAGATTAACGAACTTTTGTGCAATTAAAAAAGTATAAGCTTATTTCAGGAAGTTAAATAATTTCGCGTTAAATTTAGCAAACCGAAGGTCGAATATGGAACTCACTGCAGGAGCAAATTATCAATAATTTCCTCGGGAACTTCTCACAATAAATCAGAAAGTGAGATGAAGCATGAAGTTAGAAGTTATAATTAATCGAAGTTACGGAGAGGGCTAAGTGGTCTCTTAGCACAAACTCGAAGTTAGGATTTCGTAATTTATTAATCTAGATTCATGGTTAACGAGTGATAAGTTTTATGATTTTTATTAGCTAATAAATCAGAAGAAAGTAAGAGAGATAAAGGTAAGATTTGCAAGAACTTTGTTTATAAAATCGTAGACTAACTGATAGTACTTTTGTGTTTAAATTGGTTCACATTTATGTCAGTGACCCGAGAGGGTTTTATTTAATAAAAGCGACGAAAACGCGACAGCAACCGTCTTATATTTAGGTAATAATACATCACACATTTGGCTTATATGCCAAATTGTTTATTAAAAAAAAATAGGCCGACACGGGACGCCCGGAAGATGTAAAACATCTAAATTGATGGTCATTGAAAGAATTAATCTAATATATAAAAATCTCGTGTCGTGGTTTTAGCGGTCGCAGTCCTCCGAAATGGGATTTTAATGATTTTTCTTTATATATTTTGTAGGTATGAAAATAGGTTGTTAAGTATTTTTGACCCTCCTACCCCGGCCCCCCATTTGTTATCGCGATTTTAGTATTTTTGTATAAACAATATCCATCCATATAATTTAACCGTCGTTCACTGAGTGAAGTCATTTAGATGAAGTGTCGCGTCACTTTGACAAGAGTGTTTTATATAGTTTTTATCCTGAAGTTCCTACGGAAACGGGAAATTTCAAGCGTGCGAAGCCGCGGGCGGGTCAGCTAGTAAGTAATTAAAACCGTTTATAATCATGTTATCTTATTTATCATACGCGTGACAGCATTATCCGTGCTTTTGACAATTTTTAATACACGACATCCTACCCTAAAAAATATAATTAAAATAATAATAATAAATTTTCCCCTAACTTTCTCTACCCTCTCCCTCTTTCTTTATGTTCATGTTGTATCAAATAATACGTAGGTACCTACTCTCCTATCTAACCCTCAAGTTTTCCCATGATGTTTTTCTTCACCATTTTGCTATCTTAAACTGCTTTAACTTCAAAACAAAACAACGTTTTACAAGTTTGTAACAAACATTTAAAACAGTGTACACAATAAAGTTACGCTCCCAAACAGCAATTACCTGAAGTGTTACAATTCAGCGCTTCAAGCGATTCATCCAAACACGTAACGCCTCTTGAACAAGTGGCATTTCTAAAGTTGGGTTCTGTAGGCACAAGATTCAAAAGTCATCATCATCATCATCAACCTATAATAGTCCACTGCTGGGCGTAGGTCTCTCCCAGGGTGCGCCATTGAGCTCGATACTCAGCTTTACTCATCCAATCCTTGCCAGCCACAGCGCGCAAATCGTCACTCCATCTAGCCGGAGGGCGTCCTACACCTCGCTTGCCTAGACGTGGTCTCCACTCCAGAACACGTTTACTCCAACGGTTATCGGTTCTGCGGCAGATATGACCGGCCCACTGCCACTTCAGCTAGCTGACCCTCTGAGCTATGTCGATCACCTTGGTTCTCTGTCGGATAACCTCGTTTCTGACTCTATCCTTCAGAGGAATTCCAAGCATAGCCCTTCATAGCATTCAAAAGTGCTTTCAACTTATATGAAGTAATTTTCATGTTTCCTCTGTAACGGTTGGGTGGATGAAGGCACCTCAGTGTCGTTCGTTGTCCGAACCGTTGTTGTCTAGCAGTGAACCTTTAGGGGCTGAGATAGATTATCATCATCATCATACCAGCGATAAGACGTCCACTGCTGAACTAAGATATCATAGATTTCCAATGCGACCAATCTTGTGCGACCTGCATCTCCATCTCCAAGCAACCTGTATCAGGTCGTCTTTCCTTCTAGTACAGGGTTGTCTTAGGCTGCGTGTTCCAGTGCGTGGTCTCCACTCAAAACCCTTTCTGCCCCAACGGCTATCAGTTCTTCGAACTATATGCCCCGTGCACTGCCACTTCAGCCCTAGGTTACGTCAGTTATCTTAGTTTGTACACGTAACTTCTCATTTCTGATTTCATCTCGTAGAGAAACACCAAGCATAGCCCTCTCCGTAACACGCTAAGCGACCTTGAGCCTCATTATGAGGCCCATAGTGAGAGACCACGTTTCTGTGTCTGATGTTTTTTTATGTGTTAGTTGTGGAGAAACAGACTTACGGCACACCGTAAGTAAAGTAATAAACGTTTATTCTACATCACAAGGGTCACAATGGTACATTAAACGCAATAGTTACACAATAAATGGTAACCATCGCCTACTGACACCGACAACGCCGTAGGTAAATAGACTCTACAAATATAATTCATCATCTCAGCCCGGAATCAATCACTGCTGCTTAAAAGCCACCCTTGTTTCCAGAAATCCTTCTCTATCATATGCGAAAGACGTAAACGACGCGCACGGAATATATAAAAAGCTAATATTTTTTTATTTTTTTGGATCACGGATCTCTAAAAATGGAGTGAACAAATCATGCTCACTCGGACGTGAACTCTCGAGCCTGAAAATGGTTGATAACTGGATTCGCCTGCATGTAAATAAATTTTCAGTATTTTTTGCTGATGTGGAGTAAACAGTAAAGATTAGTATTAAAATTGGTTTACGAGTGTTTGAGATCATATTTTATGAATGTGGTATTAAAATTCTGATTTTCATTTATGACGGTGGTATAAGCATTTTTTATACCAGCTTTTAGTTAAAATCACATTTTTTATGCGTTTAAACGATGCGTAACCTGATGTTAAACGATGTTTTCGAAGAAAACTAGTGGAAAGAGAGTTCTTACCGACAGTATGAATAATCAGCGATTAAATATCTCTTTTATTGACACGGAATCATACATCAATTTTACGTTTCTTGAGCGTTAAAATAGTCGATAGCTAGTCGCTTCCTCGGCAGCCGTGGGGCAAGTGTCTTAATCGTAATACGACGGTTATATAAGAAAAAATTATTTTCTTAAGTACAGACCACGTAATGGAAAGCGCAACGCGTCAGCGTCGTACGAAATGCTAGTACGACCTAATAAAATTTACTATTTTAGGTCCAAAATCTGTTACTATTAATTTAAATTTTATGACTTAATAACTTACCCGCCGAACTTTGTACCACCTTGACATGCATATGACGCAGGCTGCTAATATAAGTCACCGGTAGAACTGTCAATCGGCCATCACTCATTTTTTCTATATTTTAATAGTTATTCTGCTATTCGGGACGGAGACAAATTCAACAAATCATAATCAAACTAACCCGAATTTGTTTTATATTTATCTTAGTGTCTTCCGTTTAGTGCTGCACTAGACCAGGTAAGAGAGTAGAATAGTAGCGTTCCTTGTGAAATGGCTCACCCGGGGAAGTACTACAATCATACCTATTTTGGCCACCATTGCTGTGTTCTGGTTTGAAGAGTATGGTTGCCGGTGAAATTACAGGCACAGAGACTTTACACCTGTATGCCTCAAGTTGATGGACACAGGGCAGTGCATCATAGGGCACATTTCTGACGTACGTGACCGTGACCAGGTAATTTTCTGTTATAGGCGATGGTTTCCACTTAACATTAGGTGAGGCATAAGTTTGTTCCATCTCCAAGTAGTATAAAAAAACAAAAACACTGGAAATCTATGAAGACTATAATCTAAATATCTGTCTATGTTCATGTGCAGTAGTCAATCGACGTCTTATCTACACTAATATTATAAAGACGAAAGATTTGTATATTAGTATATTTCTAACGAATAAACTCAAAAACTACTGGTCCGAATTCAAAATATCCTTCATCATTAGAATTCTACATTATCCCTGATATACCATAGGCTACTTTTTATCCAATTTCGCATAAGGAGGGTAATGTTTTTATTGACAAACTATCCGTGCGAAGCCGCAGGCGGGTCAGCTAGCTAATATAATGATTATGCTCCTTACGAGAATCGTTAGACGCCAAGAAAAATAATTATCTTCTGTAAATGTGTTGTGTTTAATGTACCCTTATGACCCCTTTAATGCAAAATAAACGTTTTCTACTTTACTTTTAGTGACCGCTTATCATCAAGAAGGCTGTAAGCCTGTTTCCCCACAAATAACATGACTCTAAACATATGTATATCTGTAGATCATGCCAACATTAGTTCCGCTGCGGGAATCGAATCCTCCTACCTCTCAGCCACTGTACCGTGCAGGCCGTCAGTGCTCGTTGTATTAATTCGTAGATTCATTGAGTATTCTATTTAAGCTTGTATTTTTAATAGAAATCACTGTACCCATTTGGCACCGCTTTGCATTGTTAAATTGCCAATTAGTAGGGGTAGACCGCAACGCAGACACAACCGTTCGACGCAAGTTACATGAGACTAACAAGTTTCGTGTTTAAGCTAATTAAAATGTCCCAAGAGTCAAATTATAAAAAAAATTGTATAAGCGAATGTCGGACCACGCGCAGTAATGGGTTCTGCAGTCAGGATGGCTGTATAATTGAACGAGCGAGCGAAACGAGCGAAGTGTCTCAGTTTCGAGATTGGCCAAAAAATGCTTTTGTTCGTCTGTCAGTCTGTCTGTCTGTTCTCGCCTACAGGTCGCATTTTTCAATCGAGTTTGATGATAATTGGCAAGTTTCTTGATTTTTTATTTTTTTAGTTTATCGCGATTTACAATTGGGGGAAAATAGGGGGGAAAAGGGAGGAAGTTTGCTGTAATGATATTTATCGACGGATTTCAATCAAATTTGAGAGGCACACTAAGGACTTCATTCTACACAAGATGTTGCGAAAAAAATCCAAAATGGGGGAGTTGAGGGGGGGGGCTGAAGGGGGGGAGAGTTTTCTGTAGCGTTATATATGAACGGATTTCAATTTTTGTTTTTTTTTTATTTATACCTGCTTATACCAATCAAACTACGCAGTCCTCTCTCAAAAGTAGATAAGTCTATTGGAAAATTCAAGCACCTGAAGTTCGATTCAAAATTGGACTTTTTTCGTTAATTTTGCTGCGCAAATTACTTTTTGGACTTTTATTTTAATTATAATAAAGCATATCCGGGTCGGTTATTGCGTGGACCACTAGTGGACTATAATATTATGAAAATGAACACTTTGAAACTCCATATTTCGAATCCTGTAGGTATCGAAAAGTGTTGATATAATCTAACTAACCTATACACATAAAATATATCAAATTTTATTGAAAACTTAACGATATAACGATTACTTATCATATATCGTAATCGAATGTCGAGACTTCCGCTCCGCCTAAAACGTACTTGTTCCCTTGCGGTAAACGTTGCGGTCATAACTCAAAATTAACCCTTCAATTCATAATCCACTCGAAATCCATCTCATCGAAACCTAATTCCATTAAAACGTGTGAACGCAATCAATCATTCGACCTGGTTTATAACTGGTCGTCGATCATCGTTAGGATACCACTAGCCACTCGATCCGGAATTATTAAAACTTTTCAACGTGTTATCAGAGCCTCTAATAACGTATTGTCAAATACGCATTTCATCACATAAGTTGAATGATGAAATGTGTATGCTCGCGATGAAAAGTTCAATATCTGACGCGTAAATGCGATTTAAGGCCCTAGGGGCGTGAGTAAATTTGAAAATAGAATAAACTCATTAAAATAACTAAAATTCTAAAATGAAATACAAACTCCATGAAACCCTTATTTCTATTTAAAATAAGAGGCCACATTACATGCTATATGAAATACAACCTCTATGACAAATCCTTATTTCTATTAAATTTATTAGGCCATAGTTTAGAAGCGAAATAAAAAAACAATGGATACCGAAAATGCAAATTTTCTTTTTAGCAACAAACTGTCATAAAGTTTTAATTTGCTCGCATTCGTGATGAAAAGTTATGTGTTATACTCGGGTGTAAGATCAATAGCACCCTCGACGCCTAGGCTTAAGAGCGAGCGAGGAACAAACAATTCTCAAGTGCAATTGATAGCTTACGCCCCTTGTATAATAATCTACTACACGTTAATAGTTTTCGTAAATTCGTCTATGGGCGCTGCAAGGAAAACACTCACGAAAAATTTGATCTTGAACTTGATTTGACCAGAATTCGATACATGGGCATTATGACTGGGCCACACTAATGTTTGATGGTATTAATTATCACATTAATCGAGACGAAGTGTATAGGTGTAGCCACGACTTATCCCGATAAAATAACTGCATTCATTATGGCATTAGGCATCAGGCGATATCTAATAGTAGCTACCGTGTAGACACTCAATTTCTCCCGTAATTTTCGTTAGTATTGTGATAATGGGAATTAGATATTAACTTGCCCAGGCATAAAGAAAAGACAGATTTTCATTTTTAAATAGGAGTGGAACTCACTTCCGGCGTATGTTTTTCCGAACCAGTATAATCTTGGAGTCTTCAAGTCCAGAGTGAATAGGTTCTTTCTAGGCAAGCGTGCTCCATCTTCGATCACACCATCACTTACCATCAGGTGAGGTAGTGGTCAAGCGCTTGGCTATCATCGATAAAAAGTAATAACATTATTTTAATTTAATTTACAGCAAATAAAGCCTCGAATCGTTATTTTTACAAAAACAAAGTAATATTATCATAATATGAGTTTTTTGAAACAAGCTTTGATCAAATACCGAACTATTGAAGTTGAAGTGGGTAAGGTAAGCCTCATCACGAAGGGTTATCCCTTAATCTCAAAGGCTTTCAGGATATACTTGGACAGACGAGAAATCCACTATGTAGATATAAACATTTTCTTGTAAATATTTTACCGCCGAAAACATACGCTACGGCCGATGACGGATTTGGTGTATTGGAGCCGTTACAGTTAAACGTGCCGAAGTAAGTAAACCCCTTCTGATACTGAATCTGGCACTGAAGGCTCTCACATCAGTCATAAATGAAAATCAACGGAATCGACAAAAATACGAGGGATATAAAACGATCGAGATTTTACGCCCTGTCATCGTTTTCATCTTAGGATACTTAGGACGCCAAGCCGCGTTCATATTCTCACAAATCTCTTCAGAATTGAGTTGCTAGCTGGAATCTTATACTGGCGCCTGCCCTAACTTCGTTCGTCATTCTTTATTGGACACAAATAGTTACAGATAGCTTACAAAAAGGCGTGAAGATAGATAAGCCTCGTAGTAAGATTTTTATTCCAACAATTATTTATTTTAGTGGATCCGATGATGATAAAATAAAAACGAATAACTGTTTTATTTCAAGCTATTGACTCATCAAGGTTACAAATAAAAGAAAATAGAAATTAAATTATCCTAATTCAAAAATTACAACACACACACACACAGAGACATCTGCGAATATTCACATACGCATCCACAAAATTGGAGCTTCCGCATCGATTTAGACATCTGCATCCGCATCCGCAACAATCAATGCGGATGTTCATGCGGATGCAGATGTAGCGCAGGTCACGACAATAAAGAAATTGGATGGGGCTTGCGAGTGGCGCGTGCCGCGTGGGCACGTGCTGATCGACCAATAGGTGCGAAGATTACGGTGACAAGTTCCAACGCGTTTTTTATTGTTTATCATTTGTATCTCGTAAATCAATCATAACGTGTTTACTTGCGCTTATCGTAGGACCATTGCAATTTTTGAGTGTTATTGTAAGTATACAGTGAGTATTAAGCGAGTTTTCTGCTGTTAATAGTTTAAATTTTTGTTTTAATTCTGCACTAAAACGAAGTTTCTTAAATAAATCTTAAGATCCGCAACATCCCTGATACACGTACACACATATACGACACATATACGAAAGTAACATCACTTTACAGTTTATTTAATGTATAAATATGTTTTCACACCACCTGCACGACAATGTCAAATTATATGTCATGCTCACCGAAAGCAGTTGATTAAATCCCTAGGGCTTAGCCGGGAGTAAAGTTGTACTGAATTTAAATATGCCCCCACGGGTATAATGCGATTTAAATTTGGAACCTCATCTGTATTAAAATTTGAACTAAAGAGACCCACACAATAGGAACTTATTCGTAAATCGAACTAACCTCTGCACAGAAAGCACCAACATAGATTTGTTTTTTTTTGTCTTGCAGAAAGTGTAAAAAGTAGAGTATTCTCCTCGTGGATAAAGCTGTCTGCATTTTGGGCGTGCTTATATCCCTCTCTGCAATCAGGATTCTAGTGACTCCCTCGATTCGTTAACTCTAGAATCCTTCGTTATGTTAGGGATTCAATATAGCGCCCATGACGCGAGACACTGCTTTAACCCTTCGTTTAATAATCTGCTATTAAGAGTGTTGTCAAATCATACGTCAAATTTAAGTCGCTAAATACTTTTAGTGATCGTGTAAATCGAGCTAAAAGTTGACTGAAGTTAACCTAATTACTTGCCCATTTTGATAATAAGTAAAAACATTAATCTGAAATTGCTTCCTGTTAAAACCTTTTAAAATATTATCTTTCTTCCTCGACCACCCATTATCTTGTTACCCGATATTCCATTGAAACATTGTAAACATGAAGTTAAACGCTGGGAGCCATTATTTTAAGTGTCAGAAGCAATTTACCTGCAATTTGGTTCAGAATGTCTGTCAGTCTAGAAGTGGACGGTTGGATTAGTTATTAGGCCTACGAGTACATCTTACATCGCTATTGCCACATGTACATAGGTTCCATAAAGTTTGTAAGTCGTGTAAAGGGCTAAGTCACTTTTAAAACAAACTCCCAAGTACTAAACAGAAATTACAATTAACAAATTTAAAACCCTAATGAAACAGACTATAAAAAAGTCTACATTGATATATCGGATTTATTAGAAGATTACAAAGCTTAGGTCTGAAATTGCTCCAACTTGAACAAAATATAAAAATAAATCTAACAATTTAGAAATAACTGTATAACTTTTGAAACTATCATGGTTTGTACTAAAAACGGGATATCGGGACACTCAAGAACTCACAAATCATGGTAAATATCCCGTTTTTAGTACAAATAACTGTATAAAATGACGACTCGAAGTGATCTTAATTTTATTTTATTTTATTATTAAGGATTTCCAATGAGTAATACACAGACTTATATTAAATAAAATACAATAGAAGCGCTCCCTGTGCTCACTCTGTGAAGGCAGCCACTTGAATATTTAATTGAATAAAGAAATGTTGACTTTTGATCTACAATTAACTAGCTTCCGCCAGCGGCTTCGCACGCATTGTTTGTCAACAAAAAGTAACCTATGTGTTAATACAGATTATAATCTACGTACGAACCAAGTTTTACCGAAATCGGTTAAGCCGCTACGACGTGATTGAGTAACAAACAAACATTCATACTTTCGCATTTATAATGTTAGTGTGATTGAATTCATCCATAGTTCCTGGTGGAAAGTTGACAGCTGTAACTGAGTATGTAGACTCAGATGTAGTGACCGAGATGTAGTGCTTAGGATAGATTTATAAATCATCATCATCAGGCGCAGTGGGCGAATAGCCGGCTGAGACGCAGGAGGTAGCGGGTTTGTTTCCGGCCGCGGAACAAATGTTTGCATGATCTACAGATATTTGTTCCGGGTCTGGATGTTTTTCTATATATTATAAGTATATATTTACAAAAAAATGTACATAGTAAGTATTCTATCAGTTATCTGGTTCCCATAGTACAAGCTTTGCTTAGCTTGGGGCTAGATAGCGCTGTGTGAAATGTCCATCAATATTTATTTATTTATATCAGCCATAGGACGTCCACTAATGAGTATAGGCCTCACCATAGATTTTCAGAGCGATAGATCTTGTGCGGCCTGCACCCAGCGGCTCCCAATAACCTTTATCAGGTCGACTTCCATCTACCGGACCGTCCTAAGTTGCGTTTTCCAGTGCGTGGAGTCCACTCTAGAACCTTTCTGTCCATCAGTTCATCATCATCATTTTCATCTGTGTGCCCCGCTTATTGCCACTTGTTTATACATACATACAAAAAATACATACACCGATAAACGGTACGTGATATATCTCGTATTTAATAATGATTGAAATAAAAGTAAAACATACAAAAGTATAAAAAGCTGCATGGTCGCTATGAAAATACGTCAAGTACAAGTCTCAAAGGTGCACCTAACTTCCCGCCACCATTATGAGTGTCCTCGCTATCCTTCAATAAGCTATGTCTCTTACAGCCCCCAGGTACAGATAATCGTCTTTTATGTCTTTTATTAAGAGTTCATTTCCCTTCCACGAACGGTACTTTTAGATATACTTGGCCGCCGGTACTAAAATGATTTAAGTTGTACTATTTTGCATCAAATGGTGCTCTTACAGGCTGGAGATAATTTTATCCGTATTTTACTTGATGTGTAAAGGGTTATGCCTATATTACCCTGATTGACGACCTCCGTGGTGCAGTGGGCGAAAAGCCACCTGAAACGCAGGAGGTAGCGGGTTCGATTCCCGCCGCG
Organism: Philereme transversata; assembly: GCA_963924445.1. Classification (NCBI taxonomy): domain Eukaryota; kingdom Metazoa; phylum Arthropoda; class Insecta; order Lepidoptera; family Geometridae; genus Philereme; species Philereme transversata. The sequence continues at coordinate 25,953,990 of OZ004345.1, read as the reverse complement.
GAACAAAAATGTTTGTATGATCTACAGATATTTATTCCGGGTCTGGTTGTTTCTCTATGTATTATAAGTATGTATTTACAAAAAAAAAGTATATAAGTATTCTATCAGTCATCTGGTTCCCATAGGACAAGCTCTGCTTAGTTTGGGGCTAGATAGCGCTGTGTGAAATGTCCAGCTACATTTATTTATATTATTATTTATTTATTTTTGTGGGTTTAGGTAGAATCACCAGTAGATAACATGGCATATAAAGATTGAGTATCATGGTTTTCGGAACTGTTTACAGACTTCAAAAAAAGGAAGAGTTTCTCAATTCTGCTCAATTTTTAGTTTTCATATTTATTCACGCATAACTTTTTACTGAACGTGAACTAATTTTGATGATTCTTTTTTTAATAGATGGGTTTTTAGGGGGTCTATTTATGTTTCATTGAAGTAAAATTTTTTGAAGGTAGCTTCGATTAAGATGTTAAAAACAATGTATTTTGGAAAGCTCTTTAAAAATTAAGTAAGGGTTTGATTAGCCACTATTTATTTTTCTTCTTCTTTCGTGTCAATATTTCAAGACTATAGCCATTTTTACCAGTACGTCGCCACGTTCATGGCAGCGTCGGAGCAGGTCATCAGTTGCCCCATCGTGCAGGTGGTAGGGAAGGATTAGCGTGCAAGGACGTATGCCATTGTTTGTTGGCATTGCGTCGCCGATTTTTCTATTATACCCCATATTGTCCCACCTTATAATACTCTATATTACCCCACCCCTTTTGTCTATATTTATTTTTGAGTTCTGATAACCATTTTCTGTTTTTTAAAATCAGTTCCATTTAATGTTAAAAGGTAACTTATTTCAGAATAGCATTCTATATATACTTATTTAACGAACGTATAACAAATAGTTTAAGATATATGCTTAGAAAAAGAGATACAAGGTCAACCTATGCTTTTAGTTATTATTTTTAAATCATAATTTGTTTTTTCTCTGTAAATGATATTTCCTAAAATTCCGATTTTTCCAGCAAGATTTACAAAGTTTTATACTAAAAAATACATTTTACTTGCTGTGGATTTTATTTTCAAACAGAAAACCATATTCCACACGGAAGCATCGCGACAGCCAATCCTATTTTTCAACAAAATGAAAAACCCTGGAACGAAAATGCAAATAAAAGCACGGGCACAATAGCCGTTGGGATGTTTCATCCCATTCAATTTGAGGAGTATCTACTTGATGTATTGTATTCAGATTTATGTATATACTTGAGCAGAGTATTTGGTGTGTGGGTGTCGATTGTGACGGAATCCTAAGAGTTTGTTAAGAAAATATTTTAAATAAAAATACCTTTTCAAACCACCTGCTCGACAATATCAAATTATATGTCATGTAAACCTCACCGAAAGCAGGTGGTTAAATCTAAAAAGTGTCCTCGCGGGCATAATGTCATTTGAATTTGGGACCTCATCTGTATTAAAATTTGAACCAAAGAACTTATTCGTAAATTGAACTAGCCTCTGCACAGAATGCACCAACCTTGATTTGGTTTCTATTGTCTCACAGAAAGTGTGAAAAGTAGAGTATTATCCCCGTGGATAAAGATGTCTGCATCTTAGGCGTGCTAAAATCCCTCTCTGCACTAATAAACAGGAGAGAGATCAAAGACTACACCATACGAATACTCTCCGACAGTACAGCAACACTCAAAGCTCTGGAGAGTCACAGCTATAACTCCAAGCTTGTTTACGAACGCCACTTAGCCCTAGAAAGAATTGCCACAAAAAACAAGGTGATCTTACAATGGATCAAGGGGCATAGCGGATCACTAGGCAACGATGCTGCAGATGAACTAGCTAGAAGAGGATCGGAAACCACGGCTATAGGCCCACCTCCATTCCTCCCTCTACCTTTCACTCAGCTACGAGCATGGATACGGAATCGTACTCTAAACCTACACAACGAACGCTGGGCACAGACCATGGACTGCAGACAGTCGAGGATGGCTCTGCCGGCCGTCTCGCCACGACTGACACGACGACTGCTCAACCTTCAAAGACCGGACCTTCGAATCATCGTGGGGACCCTTACAGGACATGGCCCCCTGAACAAACACCTCTACACCATCGGAGCAACAGACAGCCCACTCTGCAGGGCATGTCTCACCGAAGAAGAATCAGCTGCCCACGTAGTCCTGGAATGCGTGGGGGTTACAGCACAACGTGCAGAAATCCTGGACAATCCAAGGTCACTCCGTGAAGCCTGCGAAGACCCCAGGAAACTTCTGCGCTTCTGGTCGGAGTTAGGCTGGCTATCCATATAGTCAACTCTCTCACGCATAATGGACCACATACAGAGTTCGAATGCGGAAAAGGGAGTCCACCAACATAACATAACATAACCCTCTCTGCACTCAGGATTCAATATAGCGCCCGTGACGCAAGACACTGCATTGCATCCCCTCGTTTAATAATTTACTATTATAATATACTTTTAGGGTACTTGAAGAGCGTCAGCGAAACTCTACCAAGTTATGACTAAAAACAAAGAAAAAATAGGCTTTCTTCCCTTTATTAACTAACTATTAGTTAGGGTTGATTTTTTTACCAACGTATCCCTTCGTTTGGGATGTATTTGAATTGGTCTTCTAAAACTACTATGAGGTTTCCTCGAAACTGTTCTTGTACAAGAACTTGTTTACGAAATACAAAGCTTCAAAGTGGCTACTTTCGTTACGTTTTAATTTACGAGCAGTAGCCGACCAACTTAATATAAATTATCAAAATTAACTGCAGATTGAACTTTGTATTTCTTAATGACTACTATAAAGCCGTACTGACTATAGAACCCTTTATTCACACACGTGACACGTGCTTAACCAATTATTCAAGACTAGTTGTTGCCGACGACTTCGTACACGTTACACTACTAAATGTGTAGGTAGGTAACCTAGAAATAAAGCTAAACTCGCTGTTGCAACTTGATTTGACACCCCATTTTTATCCCATGGGACCTGCTTTATGGAATAAAAAGTAGCCTATGTGGTAATCCAAGTTATAATTTACGTACATACTAAATTTTATCGAAATCGGTTCAGCCGCTACGACGTGATTGCGTAACAAACAAATAAATAAACAAACATCCAAACTTTCGCATTTATAATATTAGTGTGATTGAATTGACCATTCGAGAGTAATCGTCAAAAAAACATGCAAGCAGACAGCGATGTCGATTCGTCGAGCGTTACTCAGAAAGTATCATGCAAACTTCAAGTTAACACGTTCTTATGAATTACCTAGCACTAACTGTACCTAAATACCACTTCATTAGTATGCATAGCAGTATTTAGTTACACGACATTATGGGATTAGTTTAACATCGTTAATTGTCTTCGCTGAAGAGGCTCAAGGTACATTTAAGACGATGTGCAAATATGAGCTTTGGATAATTGAATTTAGAGTTAAAATCAATAGAGACACGTTCTATGTAGCGGGCTTTGAAATACCTTTTATAGGAATGCTTACTTTTAAAATGTGTGTTGAGCCGAAAGGGATGATTTAAGGGGCGGTTCTGCAGCGCCTCTGATATGTTCGCAGAGGCGCGCACGGATGGGTTCGTCGCCTGTATGAAGAAAAAGGCAGCCTTGTTGCTTACAACAGTACACGGGAACACCAACACCATTCTTAGGACATTAGCGGACAAATATGATGGCCCTTTCTATAAACACTGCATAGGGGTTCTGTGTAGGTACTAGGTAACTTACCCGCCCATATACCTAAGCTTTGTACTATTTAATTTTATTTATAGCCATAATTTACTGCCATAATTGTGATCAAATTCTAACTCCTTCTAGCAATGTTTTTTTTATTGATTATAGCTAAGCTCTTGACCTCACCTGATAGTAAGTGAAGGTGTGATCAAAGATGGAGCACGCTTGCCTAGAAAGAACCTATTCACTCTGGACTTGAAGACTCCAAGATTATACTGGTTCAGAAAAAATAACAATACTTTCACAATATATTTTCTTGACGAGGCTAGAATCACTTGGCAAAGTGCTTGTCCAAATACTGATCCCCCCAATCATCTTTCGTCTCAACGGCAATGGGACGGGCCTCAGTGCGAGTTGACGTGAAATTGTCTGTTACAAACGTGTTCAAGCTCCACAGATCGTGCGCGTCTCCTTGCTATTTCCAAATGGGAGTCAGGACTTTGGCTGCAAGCTCGTCCTTCTCACAATACTGGTACTTTAATGGATCCTATAACTTTCCAGGTAGCAACTTGTTTACGGTTGGGTGCGCGGTGCTGCGCCCCTCATCAGTGCCAGTGTGGTACGGCAGTCGAACAGCTTGGTCACTATGGATTATTGTGTTCCAGGGGCGCCAGTAGGATTTCCCGTCTCGCTACCCTTAATGATATCATACAGGCTTTTTGTAGCGTTAATGTTCCAGCCATTCTCGAACCATACGGTCTGATACGTGACGATGGTAAGCGCCTGACGGTATTGACGGCCTGACTCTTGTACCTTGGGAGAAAGGTAGACCTTTAGTGTGGGACGCTACGTGTGTCAATACCCTTGCGCCATCTCATTTGTCTGGTACAGCAGTTGGGGCCGGTGCGACAGCAAATTCAGCCAAAGATCTCAAGCGGCGCAAATATGGAAGTCTCAACAAAGCTTACATATTTGAGCCATTTGGGGTTGAGAACCTGGGTCCATAGGGTACCGGAGCCAATCGCGTTTTCAAAATTATTTCAGGGCGTCTGGTCGAAGTGACGTGTAACCCGAAAGCAGGCGTTTATCTGGGTCAACGCATAAGCATTGCAATTCAGCGGGACAACGCAGCCAGTGTCTTGGGGTAGATGATTCAACTATCTCTTGTAATTTAGTCATGTAAATATTTATTGTATTTTAATTCTGTTATAACAGTTACTAAAAAAAATATTTACCAATGAACCTGATAAACTTTCGGCAAAGTTATCCAAGTGGTGCGTAAATAACATTGTACTATTTACCAACACCACTTCTTACATGCAAAAATAAGGACACACGCTTTTTAAAAAAAAGTTTCGTTATTTTCCTGTGTGTACATTTTCTACCATGATTGTACATACAGTTAATATCTCAAAAAATATTAATCCCTCCTTTTACGCCCCAGTAAAGCTCTTTTTACTCCGACAATAAAATGGCTCAGATTTTAATTTTGCATTCCACATTTTACAGCCATTATGAACGCCCATTATGAAGCTTGTCACAGATATAATGATTTCAATTGAAGTGACAAGACAAATCTTTATTTTTTTATAAAAACGTACGATTTGGTTACTATATTAGGTTTATCAACATTGTCTACTGGTGGACGTAGGTTTCTCCCAAGGTACTCCACTAAGGCCTGACCCTCATTCTTGACATCCAGTCTCTACCAGCTACTATTTTGAGTTACAGACGGAATACTATGGATATAAAAATAAAGTTTTTATACATAGTTACTTATAATAGACTTTAAAAAAGCATCTGCACATTTTTTGATTTTCTGTTTCCGATGTCGGTTATATTTTGTTCAAAGTTATTGGTTTATTGAGAACTAGCTGTTCCTGCGACTTCGTACGAGTTACACTACTAAATGTATAGGTAACCTAGAAATAAAGCTAAACTCGCTGTTACAACTTGACACCCCATTTTTATCTCATGGTATTTGAATTATGGGATAAACAGTAGCCTATGTGGTAATGCAGGTTATAATCTACGTATATACGTAATTTCATCGAAATCGGTTCAGCCGTTACGACGTGATTAAGTAACAAACAAATAAATAAACAAACGTCCAAACTTTCGCATTTATAATATTAGTGTGATAGATCACTTAATTATCCGTCTGTTGCATTGAAAGATTTGATAATTGGATATTTTTTACACGAATGCGCAGAAGAGTAATGTTTTTCATCCAGGTAACAAATTGTTTTAGCCGTACATACCGATAATTTTGGCATAGGTGAATTGTCAATGCCATCCAAATAAGTTATTTTTGTAGTTTGTAAAAGTTGTCTTAAGAGTTCCTGTTTAATACTTTACCTGATGGAAAGTGTCTGTGGAAAGTGGTCGAATATATTGAAACGGATCGTTTGGTACGGTTTTATAATTAATATGTAGTTTGAAATTATACAGTGTGTCCCTGGATAAAGTGCAACTCCGAAAGGGGGTGAAACTAGATCAAAAATTATCGACAAAAAAATAGAAAAAAAAAATTAAAAACATTTAGTATATACTTTATTGATGAATTAAAATTTTTATTGCTCACTAATGACTCTATTTAATAAAAAAATGATTTCTTCCAAAGTAGTAGGTCTATTTTGTTAAAATAAAAACCATAATCATGTCAGATATGTGACGATGACGATAAAATAACAAATAACTCACAAACAAGTGGCTATCGTGACTTAAAGTTTAATTTTTGTATTAAAATTACATTTTTTAGGCTGTTTTTTCCAATAAACTCCAAAAATCTTAAAATTAAGCCTATAATACTAGAAATTTTTATGACTTTTTATTATTGTCTATCATAATAGCTTTTAAATAAAATAAAAACCTACGTTCTAACATAAAAAATGTGCTGGCTAGGAGCTTTTAAAGTTGACCACAAAAATTAAACTTTAAGTCACGATAGCCACTCGTTTGTGAGTTATTTGTTATTTTATCGTCATCGTCACATATCTGACATGATTATGGTTTTTATTTTAACAAAATAGACCTACTACTTTGGAAGAAATAATTTTTTTATTAAATAGAGTAATTAGTGAGTAATAAAAATTTTAATACATCAATAAAGTATATACGAATTTTTTTTTAATTTTTTTTTCTATTTTTTTGTCGATAATTTTTGATCTAGTTTCACCCCCTTTCGGGGTTGCACTTTATCCAGGGACACACTGTATATCATATCTGATATATAAAAATCTCATGTTACAGTGTTTGTGGTCGCACTCTTTCGAAACGGGTTAACCGATTTTAATGATTTTTTTTTGTATTTTTATTTGGTAGGTATGAGAATAGGTCGTAAAGTATTTTTCACCCTCCTATCCCCACCCCCCATTTTTAATCGCAATTTTAGTATTTTTATATGAAAAATATCCATATAATTTAACCGTCGTTCATTGACTTGAAGTGTCGCCGCGTCACTTTGGCAAGAGTGTTTTTTATAGTTTTTTTTACCGTAGTTCCCACGGGAACGGAAAATTTCAGCCGCGGGCTAGTCAGCTAGTACTCCATAGAAATTAGAATAAAAAAGTTTTCTCGTTTCGAACTGTTTAGAAATGACATGAAAAAATAACCCACTAAATAATATATATCACTTTTCTCGGTGACCAAATTATTATCTATGCAGAAGTTAATTTCTCCAAAAGGTTCTAGTTTCTATCGTATAAGCCATCTCAACTTTCCTGTATATCTACGTTATCCTGACATAAAACATAAGCCTACTTAAGCTATCCGGATACGTAGATTTTTTGTAACATACAAAAGTTTTCCGGTGCCTTTGTGAGAAGTTTCTAACAAGCCCTTATTATCTATTTTTGTTTCTGAGTTTTGTCTAGACGTAGAAACAATTACATCTTTCATTGTGAGTTACTTTTCTTGGTCTAAAGGTATTTTAAGATGGCAAACTCTTTAGATTCAGATGTATTGGGGCTTCGCAGATTTTATTTTATCTAACCTACTTACTTTACCTAGGTTGACGAAATAAGAGCTGTAGCTTTATGAAGGCTAATTTCCAAATTTACCTACGGCTAAATATATATTTAAAAGTAGATACCTATTTCTGCCTCAAGCAGCATTGCTGTATTTCAGTTTGAAGGGTTGATGGTGAAATTACAGGCTTTACATCTGTATGCCTCAAGTTGATGGACACAAGGCAGTGCGCCTTTTCATAGGCACATTTTTAAGGTGCGTGACCAGGCACTACTTTGTTATAGGCGATGGTTACCTCATAACATCAGATGGGCCAAATGCTTGTTCCATCCCCAGGTCGTATAAAACAAAACAAAAAAAAGATAAGATTGATAGATAATTTGTTATTGCACACTATTAAAAATATAAAAAAACACTATTTACAGCGGCGGGTCTTTCACACGGTGAAGAAAAGAAGGTTTTTGTGTGTGACCACTCCTTGATTTTTAGCCTGATGATGGAAGTGGTTTGTTGAGAAATGGAATAAAAAGTCCGTAGTTCATGGTAGATTTGTATTCAGTCTTCACACAATTCTCTTTATAAACAAAAATTCAGTTCCATTACGTTTGTGTCCGCAAAACTCGAAAGTAGTCGACTTGATTTTACACAAAGTCGCATTTCTTCAGAAGAATGTTTTAAATACTTTTTATCCCAAAGTTCCACGGGAATGGGAAATAAATTCCAAGCGTGCGAAACCGCGCGTGGGTCAACTAGTGGTTTATATTGGTATAATATATTAGTTACGTAATTAAAAGCAAATATTTGGTAAAACTAGTAAATATATGGTTTTGGTATGAACAGTGAATGAATGCGTCGCCATCGCGGTGGCTGTTAGACAACTACTGTTTTGGTTTAGGCAACTCAAAATAATTGCTCAAATATGCTGAATTGCAGTGTTCGGTTTAAGCCCGGACACCAGACCAGTACTGCAACACGCCGCCAGATGCTGTATAAATCATAGTAATGGCCACTTTGTCCGATGGTAAATTTGACTAGATTTAATTACGGAAAATGGTATTTTGGGTTGACCACTAGCTGCCACTAACTTTAGGTAACTAAGCCCTTGAATATAGGCCATTTGGCAGTTTATCTACGTTTTAAAAAGAAATTCATTTTATCTGAAGTCTTGGCATGATCTGATAGACGTGACGATTAAAAAGAAGCTGCGACCAACATCTCGAGAGGCGGGCGGGGTCAAGTGTTGAGAAAGATCTTGTGATTTTTTCAAGATATTCTTTATTCAAGTTTGCACCTACCACTTGGTGATGTGATGAGTGTTTGATAACCTATTTAACAGATAAAAAAATAAATAAATAGAAAAACATTTTTTATTTACCATAATTTAAAAGAAAAACACAGAATTAACCTTTTACTATAATAGTAGGTGAAGCAACCAAGCATCAGTTAGATTCATAATGATAGAAGTATCATTAGGTATATATGTAGGTGATACGAGCTTCGATATATTTATTTATTTATTTTAATGTTATGTTATTTATTTGAAAAAAGTTACATACTACGAGGGGCACACTAAAAGTTTCCGGAATCAATAATAAAAAATACTATTAAAAGTCAAAAATGAATTTATTGTTTCTCAAAATATTCTCCCTTTGCGTCAATGCACTTTTTCATACGATTGAATCAATTTTGAAAACATTTGTGCCACTCCTCCGTGGTGACGTCAGATATATGCTTTACATACTCTTCGACAGCCTCTTCTGGTCACACGGTGCCAGTTTAGGACGGTATGCTGGATGACTCATAAGATGTACGTTTCTCGCCTTCAAAAACTCATTTGTCTGTCTGGCCGTGTGGGAACTTTATTCTACGGCTAAAGAGTTCCATTTTCAAATGTAGTAATAACTTTTTAAATATTGTTCATGTAAGTGGCCAAATTCTGGAAACTTTTAGTGTGACCTATGTAATAGTGATGCATAAAGCACTGTTAGATACACTGGAGCCGCTACACATTATTTAAATATATAAATAACCCGTCAGCTTTACTTCAACAATTTTATGGTTACATAATCACACACAATCGACCTACCCATCCAAATTACGTCTACAATCTATTACCAAAAGTATGTAAACATAGTAAGTAGGTGAACATAGAAAGCAAACAATTTTGTTTTTTTGGCGTAAGAGCGAGCGAACGCGAACGAGGTCGCTAATGAGTCGTGGTAAATAAGCTTAGACCTTATTAGACCAACTTTTTTTAATCAAAATCGTTTAAGCCCTTTAGGAGGCGAAGAATTACGAATACACGCACAACAGAATGAATGTTATATGTAGGTATATAAAGATAAGGATTATCATTAAAAATAAAGAGATTGTATTTCATTTTAGCTTTTTAACTATGCGTTAAGCCTCATTCTTTTAAAATTTACTTACGGTCTTAGGACCATCAATCGCATTTACAGAGCCATTATCGAGTTAAAAATAAGTTTTTGTTGAAAATTACTTTTTCAAAACTTTTGTTTACAAAATTCATAATCGGAACCGCAAGCAGATTTAAATGAGCCCAAACACTAGTAGCCTACTATAATCCATTCAGAAGTTCCCTTGTCTAGCATCCATCTCCATCATGAGACCACCTCCATGGTACCTTATTGCATTGTCACCGAAGTTACATATGTATTATAAATTTCAACTCAATCAGTTGAAGGGAACGGGTTTAAGATTCAGTTGCAAGATTCCACCCGGACAAACAAACAATGTAAGTTAATAAAAAACTTGTAATGATACATTTTCCGCGCATGAGTGATGAAAAAGTTTTTCGAAGTAATGTTGAATAGGAAATAAAGGGCTTAGATGTAAACGAAGTAATAAACATAGAACAAACCGGATTCAATTTAGCACAGGACACCTAGAAAAAAGGTTGAGGGCTCAAGTATGTTGTTGACGTCACAGTAATCGTTATGTACCTATAATTTAAGCTGTTGCGCAGGTAACCCGTTTATGTAGGTAGATAAATAATATGTAAAGTTGGTGTCGCAAAATAAACTTTATTCCTATTGAAACCAAGAATCAAGTTACAAGGGTCGTTTACGAAAAACCGACCCACATACGCTAGGAGTTATCCTACTTTTACGCCACTTTCGAACAAAAATACGGCCTCTAACTTAACTAGACCAAACTACTTACAAGGTAGGTAGACATACTTTCGTGTTTTCTCAACAGTAAAACCTTCTAAACACGGTAGGTGGGACTTATCTTAGTCCTTGACACAATTAGAGCGTCAACGGATGCGTAAATCTAAAAGAAGCGAGTTTATCTTACTTTTACAGTTTCCGAATCCGTATGTGCGTGACAATGATAGAAAGTTGGGGTTGTCCTAGAAAGATAAAATCTCGACCTTCGTTTAGCAGAATTTATTCTTTGATAACAAACATGTAGCCCACCTTATGAGAATTATGAGAAACGTGGCCTACAATGCACTGCCATTCGTCCATCAACTTGAGGTTTACAGGTATAAAGCCTCACCTTTAATTTCACCGGAAACCATATTCTTCATATCGAAACACAGCAATGCTGCTTGGCGGCAGAAATAGATATGGTAGTATTACTTCCCCGGGCGAGCCCTCTCACAAGAAACTCTACTATTCTTCAACCGACTTCAGAATTTTCAGAGTAAACAGGTTATTTCTGGGACAAGCGTGCTCAATCTTTGAATATCTTGAATATCAACTTACGATCAGGTGAGGTAGGCAAAACAGGATTGTGATGTCTGACACTGTTTGTATGGCGTTACTCCACCAAGAAAATGGAACGGAAAGTTTTTTGGGATCCACAGAAGCCACCACAAATAATGCAAGTGATGCCCGTGTTACCCCGTGGAAACTAATAATGGTAAAAACGGTACCCTTTCTGTACGACGTTGTCCATCCGTCTGTTATTAGTAGTGATTATATTAGAAAACGTTGAACTTGTTACACTGTCAGAACAAGTAAAATACATTTTAGAATTGTGAATTTGACAAAAGAAAACAAAATAACAATTTTTGATTCGGTAAATAAACAGACAGCCCTCTTTACACAAGATTTCTCTGTACCAAAGTGTAATAAGTTTTTTGTAGATAAATTACTTTTGCAAAACAAGCTTTTATAAAATTTATACTCGGAACCGCAAGCAGATTCAAATGAACCCAAACATGAGTAGTCTACTATAATCTATTCAGAAGTTCCGTTGTCTAGCATCCGTCTTCATCATGAGACCACCTCCATAGTACCATATTATTGCATTGTCACCTTAGTTACTTATGTATGTATTCTAAAATTTCTTCTAAATTTCAGCTCAATCGGTTGAGGGGAACGGGTTTAAAATTCAGTTGCAAGTTTCCACTCAGACAAACATACATACATTGCAAGTTAATAAAAAGCTTGTAAAAAAATTCAGTCACACCACAGTAATAAAATAAATGCGAAAGTTTGGATATTTGTTTGTTTGTTACTCAATCACGTAGTAACGGCTGAACCGATTTCGATGAAATTTGGTATGTATGTTGATTATAACCTGGATAAACACATAGGCTACTTTTTGTTGACAAACAACGCGTGCAAAGCCGCTGGCAGAAGCTAATATAATAGCGAACCGTAAGTAATTATAGGCCCATTTCAATTCTCCCAGCACTATCAAAAATATTTGAAAAACTGCTCAATTCCAGGCTAATGTCTTTCTTAAATGCGAAACATCTTCTAGCCGATAATCAATTCGGCTTTAGGTCCGGCAAGTCAACAGAGGATGCAGTCATGAACCTTATTGAAACTGTGTCGGAAGCCTTGGACAATAAGCGAAAATGTATTGGCATTTTCCTAGACTTGGCTAAGGCTTTCGACACCGTGTCGGTTCCAATTCTCGTAGAAAAGTTAGATCGACTAGGGATAAGAGGAAACTGTCTGGATTTATTTAAAGACTTCCTTAGTCACAGAACTCAGAAAGTCAAAATTGGAAATCTGCAGAGTTCAGAGGCCACCACAACTTACGGCGTCCCGCAAGGGAGTATCCTCGGGCCGAGTCTCTTCCTCATCTACATCAATGATCTTTGTAGTATGTCGATACCTCATGCAACAATATACACTTACGCCGATGATACTGCTATTGTATTTGAGGGTGAGTCTTGGCCAGATGTTTTCTCTGCAGCCGAATGGGGGATGACAAAAGTCATGCACTGGCTAAATGCTAACCTACTTACACTAAACATTGATAAAACAAAATACATAAACTTCACAATACGCACAAATACATCTCCCTCACAGCACCTAAATATCAAAGCCCACTCCTGCTCTGGAAATACCACGCTACCATGCAATTGTCCTCCACTCACTAACACACCCACCATTAAATATCTGGGGATACTGTTAGACAAACATCTTACATGATTTCCGCATATCACACTTCTATCCTCTCGTATCCGCAAGCTAATCTGGATCTTTAAAAGATTGAGGCATGTAATGAGCCAAAACCTACTTACCTCTATTTACTTAGCAATATGCCAATCAGTTTTTACCTACTGTATTCCTGCATGGGGTGGTGCCTACAAAAGCCACATGATAGCCTTAGAAAGAGCTCAAAGGTCTGTGTTAAAAACAATGACTTTTAAACGATTCCGACACCCAACCAAAGACCTTTACGAAACTTGTCAAGTGCTTACAGTTCGTCAACTATATATACTCAATGCAATACTAAGAATACGCAAAAAAATCCCACTACACCCCTCACATACACGCAGAAGAAACCTAATACCTAATAGATTATGTAGAACAGACTTTATGCAACATCAATTTACCTTTTTGGCAACCTATCTATACAAGGAAATAAACAAAAGCTTGCGTATTCATGCCCTTAATTTAAGGAACTGTAAGCACAAAATAAGAAATTGGCTTTTGAATTTGTCATACCAAGCCACGGAGGATCTATTGGAGATTCAAGAATAATGAATAATCCTTATTCTTGTATCTCTAAATGGATAGTTAAAGCAGCAACTAAAAATTAATAAAACTAATACAAACACCAATTAGTACTAAACACGCACGTGCACGGGTATACCTACTTTAATTTTATATAAAAATAAATAAATAAAGAAATCGCACATTGTCCGTCGGAAGGCGCTAGGGGCTAGGATACAGCAATCTAGTCTAGCTCTTAGCACACCTACCCTTCTATTGTAATGTAATTAGGAGCGTAGTAGATTATCTAGATTATAAGCACTTTGTTTTTAGTTTTAAGCTTACTGTGTACCTACTTACTTGTATTTTCTTGTGTGCAAATAAATTATTCTTATTATTATCTTATTATTATTATTAATATAGAATAATCCTCTTTAGGACTAACATAACTTCTTAGATAACCTGAATATCTTTCAGCTTTTACAAGTAATATTCTAAGTGAGATATTATAATATTCCGGTCGTGAAAATTAGCGTGCTATCGCTGATGCAGCCAGATGCTAACTGACTTCCCAACTCCAACTAACTACTCTTCTCATTTAAACTTCATTTGTCGTACCACTGGCTGTGTCTTGGTTACATGAATAATAACATGAATAGATCTTCCTTTGACCACAATCTCACCTGATTAAAATCTTTTTATTCATTAAAATCACAAGGATCACTTTGTAACGTCAATTGTACTGCTCGTCTTCGCGACCAAGCCAGGAAAGAAAGGCAAGAAAACAAGGCTGGTTGTTCTTTTTAATTACCCTTTTAGAATATATACAATAAAGAAAATAAATGACGTCTAAATTGTAACATTTTGAACTAGTTGGAGAAATTTCCATCACAAGCTTTTCTTTCCTCTAAATAATACTATTTGTTATAGTAGGCTGTTTTAAAGAGATTTTGTTTAATTACGTTTTTAAATTTGTTAATTGACAATTTTTGTACATCACTTGGGAGTTTGTTATAAAAGCGTAGCTACACCTTGCTCTTTAAACGTTTTACTAACTAATAACGATGGTAAGCGATGATGTGGTCTGAGATGGAGCACGAAGATTTAAAAGACACAACCGGACGACGGTAAAGTGTTCCATATCTTACCGTATAGCATTAAGAACGTTGACTTATTACTTCCAAGGAAGCAATGAGGCTGGTCAAACTTTATCTGAGAGCATTGTAAAATGTAATCGTTTAGTCAGAGGAGACAAGTGGTTGGTAGTGCATCCCCGTATCAAGAGGAAGGTTGCGGGTTCAAGTACCGTCTAGGCTTGAAAATTTTTGAGATGGTTTTTAAAATCTTGGAATTTTCCGTAAGTGTTCGGGTAACACTATAAAAATAAAAAAGCATGCGTGCAATTCACACGTGGTAGAAGTGAAACCTTCAAATACCACACGCATGTGCTTGGGATCTACCGACTCACTCTCTTTCTCTCTCCTACTTTCTACCTTTGTGTATCTTTCTTTCTCTCTCCTTCTTGCGTTGGAGTATTGGGCGCTACTCATTGCTAACGCTCGCGCTGGCCCGTAACAGGTATAATAAGCCCATGCGTTCGAGTGCCACGCATTCACTCTCGCTCTGTCTCTTTCTATTCCCCCTCCCCAGGAGCTAGATGGAGCTTACGGCGCTTTACTCGTAATCTGAATCATCTCACTAATTTGGATCCTGACGTGACAAAAGCCTGTAGCACAATTGGTAGTGCTTCCTCGTATCAAGAATAAGGCTGTGGGTTCAAGTCCCGTCTAGGCTAGAATTTTTTTGATGGTTTTTAAAATCTTGGAGAAGAGACAAGGTTTAGCTCGGCTTGCATAAGGATCCCTAAACCTAATTAGCAGCTAAACATGTTTAAATTTGACTTATTTGTATGATTTGACAACTCTTTAAACTATATTTAGGTACTTAATACGATTAGGCATTGTTGCGCAAGTCGCCATAAGGATTTATAACAACTTTATTTCATTTGTAATGAAAATATTCCAGCAGTTTCTAACTTACTTTCACTTTTTACCTTTAAACAATTTTCATAAAAAACATTCCGCTAGGAATACTTTGTATTGGAACAAAAATGTTTACGACTTCATTTAGAATTCTTTAAAAGTAACATTGTGCTTCTTCCGTTGTCACAGAAATCCGTTCTGTCAACAGTATTTTGTTTAGCCACCATATAAAACTTACCAGACAAGAAAGACCTCTACGAGTTTGATCACAATCTTATTCCCTAGACATAAGGTCGTGATTCGGAAGTCAGATAGACGTTTAGTGTGGTCTACATAATTTGGGTATGTTCCAAATGCATCAGAATCTAAGCTTGAGTAAGCGTCCTAAGTTTCTTATTTTGGACAATATTCTGCTTTAAGCTCCTTGAAGTGAAGAGACATACAAACAGTTTCGGTTATTATACATTTTTTTAGGACTCCTTTGTTATACTTCTGATAGATATTCGATCATCAAGGAAATTTTCTCCGTAAAATTTCATAGAAACCTGATATCATAATATTTTGCCGGTTAGTCTGGTGTCATAAAATATGCGCCATTGTTGTGCCGAACAACATAATATTCTTTTGTTGTTCGGTGTTACTAAGAACAATTGTTTGGTTCGTTAGTACTACCACCATACTACCATGATACCTATTTCTGCCACCAAGCAGGATTGCTGTGTTTCGGTTTGAAGGGTATAGTTGCCCGTGATATTACAAGCAAGCCTTTACACCTGTATGCCTCAAGTTAACGTACGCAGAGCAATGCATCGTAGGGCATATTTCTAAGATGTGTGACCTACAAGGCAATACTTTGTTATAGGCGATGGTTACCACTTAACATCAGGTGGGCCATATGCCTGGGCCATATGCCTGTTCCATATCCAGGTGATATAAAAAAAGTGGCACTCCGGGAGTGCCGACAGATGGGATAACTTAAACAATATTATGAATACAGAGGTGTCGGTAACGGTAACGGTAACAGTATCACGAGTTCAATCATTTTTCCCATCTGAAAAAATGCCCAACGTGCCTAAATAAGTTTTCACTTCATATACATGGGTGTCGGTAACGTTAACGGTCACAGTGTCAAGAGTTCAATAGTTTTTCCCATCTCAAAAAATTCCCAACGCATCTACCCTTGTTTTCACTATCAAAACCTCTTGTTTTCACTTCACAAAAATACTTCGTAAGCCTATCATTATTTACCATAAATGATTAATGTAAATCACAGAAGTTTTATGAGTAATAATTAAAATATATAGAATGGCTAAGTCACATCTTATGTAGCCCTCGAAAGTGATAGATAAACCATGGTTACCTATTAGTATTTCATTGGTGATGTTTTTGGACTTAAACTATTTTTACTTAACCAAATTACTTAATCAATTTTGATGAACTTTCTATAGGACTAATAATCTGATAGTAACTATATGCTTTTAAATAAAAAAGAAATTTTCCAAATTGGTTGATAAATGACGTTCTGGGGTAACAAACATTTAAAAAAACAACCGAATTGAGAAACTTCTCCTTTTATTGAAGTGAGTTGTAAATATTTTGAACCTTAATATCGTATGCTGCAAATGTTTGCCTAGTAGAGATACAAGCGCAACGTGACATAATTTTCTCGACTCATTTAATCGTGCAGCTGTCATTTACGCTGGTTGTGTAACAAGAATAGAGACTAACTTCGGCAACTGGCTGCGTAGCAAGATTTTTTTCTTTTTAGGCAACTGATTGTGAATCTTAGTTGCCATGGCGGCCGGAACGAGTAGAAATATCTCTATAAGTCTACTATGCTAATATCCGCAACTAATTATGACACTGCTGCGCGATTATTTTGTGGTTCTACTTTTTGAGGACGAGATACCGAGATACGACGTCGAGTGAAGTTGTATGAGCACAAGAAGAACAGCGAATGACGACAAACTTCTCTATTGGCAGACATGTTAGGGTAAACGAGCAAATAGATTATCACTATGCTTTTTTTTTATACCACTAAGGTAGCTTAAAAGCATACGGCCCACCTGATGGTAAGCGGTTACCGTAGCCTATGGACGTTTGTAACACCAAAGGTTGCCGTTGCCGACCTTTTAAAATTTTCAAAACGCCAATTTTGAAGAACCCCATACTGTAGTCCCTGGGGAAAACCTTGGCACGAGACCATTCCACAAGCGAAGTGTTCGCGGAAGGAAACTCCTTTTGAACCTCACGGTACGCGACCACATTGGCTCCAAGGTGTGTGGATGGATTCCCTGCCGATGGCGAGCAGTGCGATGATAAAAGGAACTTGCAAGCACCATATCAAACAACTCCTCAGAACACAACCGGTAGAACACACACAGGGAGGCAAAATCTCGCTATTAGTTTTATGGCTTCTGTGACTGTAGTTGCCAATATTATACCAATATCAAGTCGACATTTGAACCCTTATGACGATGAAGATCTGAGTGTAAAGATAGGTTGACCGGTATTTTAGAATGAGAAATTATTTGATATCGACAAAACTTCTCGTGCCACGTGTGACATAATCTTACGGCGCGATTGTTAGCCCAGCTGGTGTACATATATATCAAAAATATTCATTATTGCTTCGACGTAAAGCAAAATAAAGATTTTTCATCACTCATGCTCTGAAAGTTGGTCATTGTTAGCTCAATACCTGATGAGTAAATGTGATTTACACCCCAAGGGACAAAAATAAATTTTAAAATAGAATGAGGCTCATTGCGTTCATAATATACTAAAACGAAATACAACCTCAACGACAAATCCTTATTTCTATTAAAACTAAAAGAGGATACTTTCATAATATGCTTTAATGAAATAAAACCTCCCTAGCAATTCCTTATTTCTATCAAACAAAAGAGGCCTGGATAAGTAGGTAGTGAAAAAAAAGAATGGATACCAGGAACGCTAATTTTCTTTTTAGCAACAAACTGTTTTATAAAGACTTTTTTAATTTCCTCGCATTTATGATGAAAAGTTATGTGTTATACTCGGGGATAAGTGATCAATTGCACACAAGATATTTTAAGCCGAGGGTATAACAATGTACTATGGTTATATCGGACGTCATGACCGCAGTTTTTTAGAATCGACTGATTCATCATTCGGGCCCACCTAGAACCTATTGGAAGATGACAAATACCTTATAATTTATGGCTGTGGGTCACGCCTTCTCTACGTTCCTTTCCCGCTGGGTTATTACCTAAAATTAGCGACACCAACGCCTCAGCAATCGGTCACGAAGCGTCTTTACTGTGGGAAAATAGTTCTATCTGTTGCCGTTAATTTGCTGGTAGCGCTAGTTTATATGTGCAAATTGTTGTTTCGCGAACGATTGATATCGCGTTGTCATCGTTTATTTTAGGTAATAGCCTCTCCGGTATATGCAAAGTTATAAATACGCATTTAGATCACCGAGTAGATAGTCCATACTCGGTGCTTAGGCAATAAAATTCGCAATTACTTCACTCCTACTGTGATCCAGCATATTTAACATCGCAAATAGGTAAAAAGGTTTAACAGGTAAAAAGGCTTAACTACATCAGTACACATACCCTTCAAACCGGAACACAGCAATGGGAGCATTACTGCTAGGTGGCTTAGATGGTAGTCTTTCCCTGGACGAGAGAAGTGTTTCGTGTGTTCACTATGATAAAAATCTAGGTAAAACTTCCTAAACATTTTCATTGAAATAAATTCTCCTACTTTATCGTATTTTCTACCAAATTTCGTTCGGAATAATGTTATTGTTTTTGTATGATAATATCACGGATAGAACCGTTTCAAGACTGCCAAAGGTCAGGGCAGTTATTTATGAAGAACCTCTAGAATGAGATAACAAATAACTTTGAAATAGAAACAATTTCGACTGCACTTATTTTTTATTTTATTTTTAACTAGCTGCCCCGCCCGTGGCTTCGCACGGGTGGTTTTTCAATAAAACATTACCGTCATTTTGCGCAGTTGGCTAAAAAATAGCCTATGTCCATTCCCAAGATATAATTGACCCAGCGAAGCGACATCTCCAAATCAACTTAGGTCAATCAGCGTTGTATGTACGTATGTATGTATGTGTATGTGTTTGTGTATGTATGTATGTTTGTTTGTCCGAGGATAACTTTCGAAGCGTTTATCCGATCATCGTGAAATTTTGTATATAGGTAGTGATGGCACAATTTTGGTGTGACTCAATGAGCTAAAAATGTTGGGGGGTTGTTGAGATATTGGGGTTCAAGAGGGGTAAAAAAATTAAAATGAGACTATAAGGTCAAGTGGGACGTCAAATGAAAGGTCTTCATTAGTTCATTTCAACCCTGTTTTTATTTTTAGAGTAATCTTTGTAGTTTATGAGTTATTAGCCACAATAAAAACAAACTTTGACAAAATTCACAGGGTACACCAGTGACCCCACAATGCTGTAATTTGGTATTCGTGTAACTTTCGTGACACACATATAGGCAAAAGTCTGAAATCTAGAATAACTGCATTTTGTACCCCAAAAAAGAGTAACCACTTAATATGAACTCCCGTAACCTGTAATCTGAATGAAACTGTAGGTTAAGTTAGTTGGTCATTTATTTCGGGGCACTATTTTGATAGTTAATCGATAAATAGTCAAAGATTACAATTTCTTTTTTGTTTTTATGGGAGACTCGCGAGATCTCAGTTCGGGGCGCACCACTAGTCTATCTCCTTACAAAATTTCATTACGATCCGTTCAGCCGTTTAGCGGTAAAGGTAACGAACAAACTAACAAACAAACAAAGATATGTATGTATTATACATATAAACCTTTTTCTTGAATCACTCTATCTATTGCTGAAAACTGCATTAAAATCCGTTGAGTAGTTTAAAAGATCTAAGCGAACAGACAGCGGAAGCGACTTAAAAATAAAGATATAAAGATAGTCAATCACTTGACCCCTACCTCGTCTGATGGATCCATATAACCTAAGTATTTCATTAGAATGTTGTGTATATCAACTTGTTTATCTGAAGCCTGCTATAAAGAGATAATTCATACTATCATACCATTTATTACTAGCTGACCCCGCAATCGCTGTTCTGCCATATAAATTATCAAAGAAATCAAATGCAGAATGAAATGCCAAAGTGACGCGACACTTCATAAGTAAATAACTTCACGCCAATGAACGACGGTTAAATTATATGGATATTGTTCATACAAAAATACTCAAATCGTGATTGAAAAATGGGGGTAGGAGGGTGAAAAAACCCAATACACAAAAAAAAATCACTAAAATCGGTTGACCCGTTTCAAAGGAACCACTAATACCGTGATACGAGACTTTTATATATTAGAAAAGATGATTGAAGCTACAGGTATTAAACCCACCTCTAAAGTCGGTAAATATGATTCTGGATGTGTGTTTTAAATTAATGTCGTACATACCATTACAGATTGTATAGACGTCGCCTTGAGAACCTTTTTTTGAACTTGGTTTATTAAGAAAATCTTGTCTTATCTTGCTGAATGGCAGAGCAATACAATTCTTGCTAATTTGTCAATGAACATACATACATGAAACCAATAGCATTGTGTCGTTTTTCACAGGGGAGTATTCCCCTGCTAATAAATTAGTGTGACGTCACTTCGTTGTTTTGCCAAGCCCTTAGCACATTAAATTGTGACTTTTGGGTGATGAAGTCAGGTAACGATCGACGGAGATTGAAAGCTCTTTTAATTATATTTTGATCTGTTATTGATAAAAAATATACACGACAAATTGGAAATATAACTACTATATGCTAATATACAAATGTATCTTACGTAATATTTGGGCATGCCTCTGGCTATTCCATAGTAGTATGAAGATTTTCCTTCATGGATCAACCTATATTGATCCATGAATCCACAAGATCCTTAATAAATAACACCATTTTATTGAAGTGAAAACTTCTTTAAGCACGTTGGGCATTTTGAGATGGGAAAATCCATTGAACTCACGACAGTGATACCGTTACCGACACCTCTGTATATAAGTATCTGTATGTAGTCTGCTTTTATTTAATTTTTCACTTCTGTCGGCACTCCCGGAGTGCCACTGTATTATATAACCTATTTCGTCCCTCAACTGGGCAAATATCCCCAAAAAATGCGATAAAAAAAAATATTGCAAAATAAATAGTGCCTGAATGTACTATGTATTCGTTAAAAATTGCATTTAAGATGGTACGTTTTTTATTTAAACAATCATTTGACATTCACTAGACAACTGAACAGCAGAAATGTCTAAACATATGCGTATCGAATTAGTTACGTCTTATTCCCGCAAAATCAATAAAATTGCACACTTTCATTCATAAATATCTAAAAATTCATCATTTTAACTTATTTTAAATGTCGCAAGAGTATTTTTTACGAAATATTATGCCTTTTATGAATGAAAGTCTATTGAATCGCCACTGAAAGTTTGTATAGGAATCGTACCAACTTTAATTTTAGTGTGAGCCTAAGAATATGATTGCTCGGTTCTGTTTATTTACTGTAAAGTAGGATACGTTCTCATAAGTTTCTACCGGATAATATAAATATTAACATAAACATCTTGTACAGTCAGCGTCGCTAATTAGATGAAATAAAACTGCATGTTATAAGATTGAAATAAAACTTGTAGAAGGATGATTTCCAAAGAGTTTTTAATACACATTGTGTGTTTAGTTATCACACTAATATTATAAATGTGAAAGTTTGGATGTTTGTTTGTTACTCAACAACGTCGTAACGGCTGAACCAATTTCGATGAAAATTGGTATAAATGTAGATTATAACCTGGATTACCACATAAGCTGCCTTTTATCCCTAAAATCATTACCATGGGATAAAAATGGGGTGTCAAGTCAAGTCCCAACCGCGAGTTTAGCTTTATTTCTAGGTTACCTACACATTTAGTAGTGTAACGCGTACGAAGTCGCGGGAAATATCTAGTATTTTTAACCGACTTCAAAAAAGGAGGAGGTTCTTACTTCGACTGTATTTTTTTTTGTTTGTTACCTCAGAACTTTCGACTGAGTGAACCGATTTTGTTGATCCAGGTGGTCCCAATGGCATCAAGTAATGATCTGATGATGGGATACCAAAAAATCGATGGCAACCCTCAAACTTTTTCTTATATCTGAAGTCAGTTAGGTATATCTATTTTAAAAGTTACTTGTAATAAACAATCTTTTTGAAAATCAACCTTCTACAAGGTCAGCAACGCTGTCTGTATCTACAATGTATTCGAGAGCCAATACAATGTATTCGAGAGCCTCGAGAAACAATAAGTATTTACGATATATTCAATTTCACAGCATTCTGACCCGCCCCTCTAAATTCTCAGTACGTGCCTGTCCTCACTTCCCCCACTAATTAGAAGGTAAAACAGTGTTATTGTTAATGTTGATCGCGTGATAACATACAATTAATGTTATGTGCAGTGCGGCAAACTTTTATTATTCTAAGCTCTGAACAACGCAAAGTGCGAAAGAGTGTTTGTTAGTCACACTTAAAATAACCAGTTTTCTTCTAAAAATTATTTAAAGTTCAACTCTTCATTCTAACTAGTGGTTCGCCCCAACCTGAGATCTCGCGAGTCTCCAACAAAACAAAAAAATATTATTTGTAATCTTTGACTATCAAAATAGTGCCAAGAAATGAACAACTAAATTACTTGACCTACAGTTTCATTCAAATTACAGGTAACGGGAGTTCATGTACATTGGTAACTCTTTTTTGGGGTAAAAAATGCAGTTATTCTGGATTCCAGACTTTTGCCTATATTTGTATTACTAAAGCTACATGAATACCAAATTTCAGCACAGGGTACACCTGTAATGTACCCTGTGAATTTTGTCAAAGTTTTGTTTTTATTATGGCTAATAACACAAAAACTAAAGTAAAAATAAAAACTGAGTTGAAATGTACGAATAAAGACTTTTCATTTGACAACCCATTTGACCTTATAGTCTCATTTTAATTTTTTTACCCCTCTTGAACACCAATATCTCAACAACCCCCCCCCCCCCATACACACATTTTTAGGTCATTTAGTCACACCAAAATTGTGCCATCACTACCTACCTATGTATCAAATTTCACGATGATAGGATCAACGCTTCGAAAGTTATCCTCGGACAAACAAACATACATACGTACATACATAATTACATACATACATACAACGCGGATTTGCCCAAGTTGATTTGAAGATCTCGTTTCGCTCGATCAACAATAAAGATTTATGAGAAAACTATAATTTTACCTAACATTATTAGGTATTGTAGGCGAGTGTTTAATGTATGTGGTTAACAAAATACCGACCTAAAATATTATAAAAGTGAAAAGGCCAAAGTAATGAGTCAATACTATTTAAATTCCAAAACAATAGATCGAAACTGCGATAATTTTCGTCTTCGGGCGTATAACGAATAAATGTAACCTAATTTGTTAATCAAGGAAACGTTGCCAAATGAAAGTGTTTCATGAAACACGCGATTTAAAGTTTCAGTTTCAGATTTATTGAATTAATTTATTAATTTATTGTTTAACCTCACCTTAGTAGGGTAGGTAGAGGTCAATGATGGGTCAAACTAATAAACTGTACCTTTTAATAATATACCTACTAGACCAAACACGCGGCAATGACTCAGTGGCAGTAAAAATAACATTTTTATTACCATCATTATCATGATCCACAGCCTGACTTCACCCATTGTTGGGTATAGGCCTCCCCAAGTTTGTGCCATCCACCACGATCCTGCGCCTTTACAATGTCGTCCACCCATCTCGCTGCAGGACGTCCTACCCTTCTATTTTATACCCGCTCCTCGGCCACCATTCAGTCACTGCCCTGCTCCATCTGTCATCACCACGTCTAGCGAAGTGTCCCGCCGAAGACCATTTAGCTCCATAACTCGAATCCCAACGTCATGTACCTTTGTTCGTCTACGGATCTCAACGTTTGGAACTCGATCTAACATCTTGATTACCAAGGGGGCAAAAATTGTGAGGTACAAATTTCAAAATAGGGTTACTAGGTTAAAAGTGGTAGGAATCTTATAAAAAGCTTAATTTACACATTTCAAAACCATTTTTCTCATACTATAATTGTTGAGACGGAACTGTTCGGTGCAGGCCGCGCAAGAGCGGTCGCTCTGGCAATCTATGGGGGAGGCCTATGATCAGCGACGTCCTTTTTACTTCGGCTAATATGATGATGATAAGCAGTGGATGAAGTCGGGCGTTGGATGATGATAATGAGGTACAGAACACTCACTTTGCAAGGTAAGTCTTAATCTTTTCCACCGTCTTTAAATTCCAAAGGAAAATAATGCTATACTTATCCGAAAAATCTTTGTTTTCCACACGCCGAACGAGGCTGATTTATAACACTCTCGGGCGGAGCGAATTTATGGGAAGGCGATTAGTTGAATGCTTTTTAAACGAGCTATGTCGGTAAAGTAATGGTTTCGACGAGAGCCGGCTTTACAAACGCTTTTCGACTGAAACTGGATATTTTGATGAAATTAGAAGCTCTCGCAGCTTGGGGTACCATTCCTATACAAACATTCAGTGGCATGTCACTAGACAACTGAACAGCAGAAATGTCTAATCATATGCGTATTAGTGACGTCTTATTATACCCGCAAAATTAATAAAATTGCACACATAATAATAATAACAAATAAAAACACATAATAATTCGTTAAAATCTGTTTTTTACATATCAAATAAGTGAAAATTATGAATATTTAGATATTCACGAATGAAAGTGTGTAGTTTTATTGATTTTTCGAGAATAATAAAATGTAACTAACTCGATATACATACTCGTATGCTTAGACATTTCTGCAGTTCAGTTATCTAGTGAATTTCAATTGATTGTTTGTAATGTATAGGAATCGTACCACTTTAAGTAGCATATTATACAAACTGCTTACATCAAGTTATTTATTAGCTAGAGGAAACGCCGTTAGCTTAGCATTTGACATGAAATTCGCTATCATTGGTATTGATATAATTATGTATAATCTTGGAATCTTCAAGTCCAGAGTGAATAGGTTCTTTCTAGGCAAGCATGCTCCATCTTCGATCACACCTTCACTTACCATCAGGTGAGGTAGTGGCCAAGTACTTGACTATCATCAATAAAAAGAAATGTGACCGTGACATCCATAGGTACATAAAAAAAGTGTGTATGAAAATGTATAGATGCCTATATAAATTGACAGAGAAGTTTATAAAAAAAATCTGTCTTCACTTCACCCATTTCAACCAAACTTAACTAACTTAAAAACACCATTGAAAACACTGCATTTTAATGTGGTGTTTTCACGTTTTCACGTTAAGAGTTTAAATTACAACTAAATAGCAAACCTAATTCTTGGCACGTAACGTCGCGATGAAATTGGGTTGCTTTATCTTAAAAGAAATAAAAAACTAAAGTCTCGGTATAAGTTAATATTGTGGTATAACTTTATAAATGGTTGCATGCTAACTTTTTAATGAAAATGTTGGTAAACAACACTTAGGCAGAGTTGCCGCAAACTGTTGTAACATGTGTACATAACAGATAGATCCATAGAGAGATACAGGCATACCACTCCCCGGAGTGCGTCGGGATGTGGCCTGCTCCATAGAAAAATATAAACAGGAGCATGACAGTCGACACCCTCTATATAGCCACCAAATTCCACAAGGCCGCCTAAAAAGCCGTAAGAGTATTCAGCGTTCCACGCAGGCCACCAGCGGCGACCCTCCTGTTGCTAGACGCGCACTGTGGATAGATAATAACCCCCCATCACCTGACTTGATTCCCCCTCAAGAACAACTTCCACCAGGGCACGACCTGCCGTGGCCAGTGTGGAAGTCCTTAATAGGCTTCGCACACAGGTTGGTCCCTGCAGAGTAAATGGGGGTTCAGAGATCCCAGCCAAACGCAATGCAAATGTGGTGATCCTGCACAGTCGATGAAACACCTGCTAATGTGCCCTTTGTGCCCGAGCACAAAAGAAGACTTAAAAATGGCTTCTCCTGACGCCATCAATGTAGCCAAGTACCTATCTAACACAATATAAGTAGAATATACATAAATAGGTTACTATTTCTTGTTATACCAAATTACTTAAAGACTAATTACTTAAAGACTAATTACTTAAAGACGTGGTGGTACAATGGACGGCCTTATTGCTTAAATCGATCTCTTCCAGGCAACACAATAAATACCAATTTAAGTGGGATAAAAAATAAATAAATATCTAAAATATACTTACATATACTTACATAAATAAATATAAAATACATATATACTTAAAAAAATATACATATATCGAAACAACGTTTACTCTAAAAATGCTGCTAAGTAGAGTTTGTAGACCTCATTTTTAAAAATAGGATTTAGCATGTCTCATGGAAACATACTGTTACATACAATACTACTTCCTACTATAACAATTAGATTTGATGTTTTCTTTTTAAAATGAATATAACCTAACAAGAACAATGACGTCATCCTCTCTCCATAATATTGTTGTGTACAAAAGGGTCCATAATGAACATGTACCTATCAATTACCACCTATTACTACATTGTGGAATACAATATAGGTTTGAGTATTAAGTATTGATGTACTTCATCTATAAAGATACAGGATACTATTATAAACTTAACAGATTAGATACAGGATGACCCAAAATATTGTGTCAAGCGGAAGGCCAAAGGTAGAACACCGCTTGGGCTACCAATTTGGAGAAACTGGTTCCTAAACGTCCTAATTGGTAGAATATATATGAGTGATTTGGGTAGTCCAGTCACATTAAAATGTCAAAATCATAAATGAGTGTCAGGATAAATACTTGGCATAAGGATAGCTTAATTTTAGCCAAAGAAAACGAGCGCTTTACCTCACTCTTCCTCATGACGTCCTTGACACAATTTTTTTGGAACATTCTGTATCTGTAGTATATGGAATACACTGTTAAAATTATGATTTTTGCTTTTTATACCACTGCTAGTTGACCCGCCGAACTTTGTACCGCCTTGACATGCATATGACGTGGGCTGCTAATGTACGTTGCTCCGGTATAATTGTTAATCGGCCATCATTAGCTGGATCTATGTATGAGAAAATGAATATTCTTCATAATATTTTTATGAGTCAATTATTCCAATATGGTAATAGTTATTCTGCTATTCGGGATGGAGGCAAATCCAACAACCAAAAATCATCAAAATCAATCTAGCCGTTCTTAAGTTATAAAAGGTGTAACCAACCCGACTTTGTTTTATATATACAGATAGATGGTGGCAATTGGGCATACGACCCAACTGACGGTAAGCGATTACCGTAGCCTATGGATATTTCCAACTCCAATGGTAAGAATCGTGCGTTTAAGACGTTATTCCCATTAATAAACATAATTATGTAGTTAAACTTCATTAGAACGTATTTTTAATT
The DNA here is from genome assembly GCA_963924445.1 of Philereme transversata. Lineage (NCBI taxonomy): Eukaryota > Metazoa > Arthropoda > Insecta > Lepidoptera > Geometridae > Philereme > Philereme transversata. The sequence goes on along the minus strand of OZ004345.1, from coordinate 25,925,911 downwards.
AATATAGATATTTAATTATTAGAATAAGTAATTATTTAGAAATGTATACTGCAGAGCCTAATTAATATACTTACTAATTAATCTATTATAACAACCTAATAAATCTTCCGTTTCACTTTGACTAAACCTTATTAATTTTTAGTAAATATGAACTTAGTACTCGAATAATAAACAAAAATCAAGATAAAGTTCGTAATTAAAACGGCTTTAAAAGGCAGTCCATTAAAGTGTATGCCATTAAAAGGTTTATGCGATACACAAACACGATTAAAATTGTTATGAAAGCCATTATTTTATGCATGCCTGCTCCATCTTTGACCACACCATCACTTACCATTAGGTAAGGAACTGGTCAAGCACTCCATGTGTTTAGTGATCTAATGAAAAAAAAAAAAATTTTTAGTCTTCACTTTTTTATGAGAAATTCGTACATTTTGAAAAAAGACTGTTACGACAATCTTTTAGAAAACCATCATGTTTCAGGAGCGTTTTGTTTCAAGCTTATAGCAATATTACTTCGATTTGAACCACAACACTCTAATGTGGAACGTTTTGAGCGAACGATTTATGGTGACGTCACCAAAACTGCTTCACCTTTACAATAATAAAGTAAGCTTACTAATCGAGGGTAATGGTACGAAATGTCAGTGTAATATTATTATAAGACAATCTCTTATAGCAATATTAAAATAATATAGGTTGCCCCCACGCCAGCTAGAATTTATATTTAAAATAAATAATAAAAAATATTAATAAAAGAAGACAAAACAATAGTACCTTCACAACATACGTGACCAAAACAACGTTGCTCTTACAGGTGGCGTCAGGTGGCTCAGTCGTTCTCCGTCAGTCGTCCTATAAACATGTAGGTACGTTGGTAGTAAATTCAATTATGGTGGCCATTGTGATAACTGTTGTTGTATCTGTGTATAAAATTGTTGATTAAGTAATAAATTCATGTAGAACAAGATTGATGTTATAAAATAATGAGAAATAAATACGATATCCCCATGGAAGTTGTTGTTTCTTACAAAGAGCGCGCGCTACGGTAGCGCGCGGTAATGTATACGATAAACACGATTATTAGACGGTTAGTTTGGTATGAACTTAGCTTAGTAGTTTTTAAACTGACGACGTTATGATTTCGTTATGTTAGGTTAGGTTACGATTGTAGGTTTACAAAGCGTTTGGTTCAAACATTGCACAGTTTTAGAACATGAGAGTCTAAAGCGTGTGTTGGGTGTTGACTTAGTAAGTTGACTTATTCTGAGAAACCACTCTACGAACAATAATTTATTATTACTCAATCCAATATCAAACAAATCAAATATCTATATCTATGCCCAGCAGCGGGTTATACCGTGCTGAGATGATGATGATGATAAGTTTGGAATCAGCATTGATTTTTGTTCAGGCAAAGCCGTTCCTCAATTCAACTGATTAGACATTCAACATGAATCAACAACGAATTATACCTACTCTACCTTTTCTATACTTTTAGTTTGAGTGTAAAGCTGCGTATACCAAGTTGCTCAACTACTTCTGGCTGTTGAAAACTCCCGAGTACTCCTAACTGGGTCACATTTACACATTCAAAGAGTAACCCACAAACAAGTAGAGAACTTACTCCCTGTAAACGTCTTGGTTTGGATTTATAAAACTAGTTTTTTGTCTAGTTGAGAGGAATGGTGTGTAAATGCTTGTAGTTTTACTTTGTAAAATTTTGTTTCCTAATCACACAAAGGTGAACTGGAAGAGAACTCTGTGAAATCAAGTTCGCTTGTGTACCTACAGATTAATTTAGTTTTTGCAGTATAGAATAGTAGCTGCCGCCCGCGGCTTCGCACGCGAAGTTTGTCCTCAAAAACATTACCCTTCTGCGCAGTGAGGTAAAAAGTAGCTTATGTCTTAGTACTGGTAAAAATGTATCTGTATATGAAATTTCATCGAAATCGATTGAGCCGTTTCGTCGTGAAAACGTAATAAACAGACAAGGAGACAGAGTTAATGAACAAAGTTCACACAAACTAACAATGATCGCGCGTGTTATTAGGAAACCAGAGGGCTTAGCCAAGTTACAGTCGATTAGCGATGACGCTAGTCGATACGTCCGAAAATGTATGGGATTTGACACATGCTAGAGAAATACCACGTGATTCAGCGACAACAAATGTATGTAGAAATCGAATAGATTCGCAGCGAATGTAATTGGGCTACGGGCCCTGGTTCTTGACATCGCGCGAAAGTGCGATGATCGCATCGCTTATTCGCGCTATCGCGTTCTATTAGGGCCGCCTAAAACATAAAAACAAAATTGCACCGGTGCGGTAAATAATAAATAAATAAATAAATAATAAATAAATATTGCTGGACATTTCAGACAGCGCTATCTAGCCCCAAATTAAGCAGAGCTTGTACTATGGGAACCAGATAACTGATAGAATACTTATATACATTTTTTTTTGTAAATACATATTTATAATATATAGAGAAACAACCAGACCCGGAACAAATATCTGTAGATCATGCAAACATTTGTTCCGCAGCGGGGATCGAACCCGCTACCTCCTGCGTCTCAGCCGGCTATTCGCCCACTGCACCACGGAGGTCGTCTAATTATTAATGTTTTTCTACTAGTGTGTTATTTTTTATTCCAAATTCAAATTTGATTTCATTTTGGAGATAAATGTGTAGGTATCTATTTTTATAGTGGTGACATTAAGTTTATTATTTGGTATTATATATTTGATTATACTTTCTTTTTAAAATTCAAGGTATTGTGTGTATCTGTTGGCATCTCATCGACATTCAATGTTCAGTATACGAATAAAATATTCAGATTTATTCCCAGCAATAAAACGAAGGCTAGGTATAACGACCAGCAATTTTATTGAAATTATTCGTAAGAAACTTCTGCTACGACGTTTACAGACGACCTACGTGGCGCAGTAGGCGTATAGCCGGTTGAGACGCAGAAGGTAGCGAATTTGATTCCCGCCACAGAACAAATGTTTGCACGATCTACAGATATTTGTTATGTTTGTCAATATATTATAAGTATGTATTTACAAAAAAAGTATATAAGTATTCTATTAGTTATCTATTGGTTCCCATAGTAGAAGCTTTGCTTAGTTTGGGGCTAGATAGCGTTGGCTGAGATGTTCAGCATAATTTATTAATGTAGTTACTGAGATACCTGTAAGCTTGTCTGTCTAAATAGACCAAATAATTCCAATATTACTTATTGAAAAACAAAAAGGATTGTGTGGTTTAATGAAACCACGGTAAAAGTGAAACTTCGTTTCACATTATAGACATTTAACTAAAAATTTTCGTTGGCACAAATGAGTAGTAGTCTATACACGGTCAGCTGATGCGAACTATTGGCGCCGCCATATTGGCCTCGGCTGCACTAACGAGCGCTTTTCACTTTATCCCTACTCCGCGGCCGACCGTCACGCGACATGCAACACACAGTCGAAAAAGTTTGAGACGATGTAATAAAAGTTTCAGCAATTTTCATTCAGTCAGTTAAACTTCTTTAGAGACATCATAGACTGCCCCCATTAGATGGAAAAACAACCTGATGAAGATTGTCGTTTGATGCAGGTCGCACAAGAGCAATCGCCCTGGAAATATGTGGAGGACGCCTATGAATGAATAAATGGAAACACTTTATTGTACACCATAAATTACCTGGCAAATTAAGACCGGCATGCTTCGGTTCAATTCGTTAACCTTCGTCAGGGTGAGTGCGATCCGCTCCGCACTGTGTCTCGCAGAGCGGACCTAACACCGATAAAAGGGTACGTGATAAAACCCGTATTCATAATAATGATTTGGGAAGTATTTTGAAAAACAACATTTTACTTCTTTATGTCTTTATTCACATTTTTCAACCTAACTGTTTCAACTTCACACACGCCATTTGCCTACCTCAAGATCACTATTACTACAAAAAACCTCATAAAAATCCTAATTCTGTCCATAAGGGCCTCATTATATCTGAAATTAATTATTTAGAACACAAGGCTTAATAAAGTTATTTGGCGCGGCGCCAACTGAAGTTGCGAGGGTTTAAGCCCACTACGGACGGATATAATTGGGCGCAGAAAGTGAGTTCGCAGAATGAAAACGAGAAACTAGGCGAGAAAACTGAGAAGAAGCTTGTACAGTCAGTTCCAAGTTAATGCCATCAATTTGTAATTTTTGACTGACAATGCTCCTGAGTGCGAGGCGAGACGCAGTGCGGAGCGGATCGCACTCACCCTGATGAAGGTTCACGAATTGAACAAAAGCATTGTCGGTCGTCACACCGATAACGATACGTGATAAATCCCGTATTTAATGATATTGCAATAATTAATATTATGATAATATTAATGTTCAATCATTATTAATATTATAATAATGATTAAAATCCTTCGAAAACAGACAAGATAAGGAAGTTGGCCGCCGTGTCGATAATGCCTGGAAGAGCTACTGGTCCATGAAAGCGCTGATGAAGGGACACCATTGTCTCTGAAGCGTAAACTCGTCAATATGCATATCCTATCTGTCCTGACCTACGGCGCTCGAAGACATACATATATCGCTGATGTAGGTCGCAAGGCAGCCAAGCTGAAATGGGAGTGGGCGGGCCACGTGAACCACATAGAACAAGATAGATAGACCAAAGATATCACAGGATGGATACCCGTAGACCGCAGAAGACGACGCGGTTGCCCGAGAAAATGCTACCCTAAACCTAGATGTCTTCAACAGGGATTGGGTAAATGAATGGAAAGAATTGGGGGAAAACTTTGCCCAGCAGTGAGACGGAACAAGTTAAAAAAAATATGTTTGAAATTAATCACGAAAGCTTTCGAAGTAAAATTTTCCGGTAATTCTCTTGAAAATTTGCCCTGGGTAAAATCAAATTTCAATGCATGACTGGTCTTCAGTTATGGAGTAATGTCGAATAGTGCAGAAGATAAGTATCCAACACGCGTGGTTTGTCAACAAAAGTAGCCAATGTCTCAATCCAGGTCATAATTTATCAACATATATCCTACACCTTTCATCGAAATGGGTCTAGCCGTTTAGTCAGAGACATGGTTACTTTCGAATTTATAATATTAGTGGTATTATATAGATTAATTATTAATTACTTAGGCTAGTTGGTAGTTTTTGTTACCAGCTCATCAATATCACATCCCCCATAGATTTTCAGAGCGACTTCTTGTGTGGCCTGCACCCAACGGCTCCCAGCAACCTCTAACAGGTCGTTTATTTTTAGTTTTTGTTTTTCGTTATATTTTCTGTTTTTATAATTAAGCAATCTATCTTTTTTACCTTTTACGAATGACTGGTGGAAACTGCTTTTTTTTTTTTTTTTTTTTTTTATAAATTATAGGCTAGCGTTTGACCACTATCTCGCCTGATGGTAAGCGATGATGCAGTCTACGATGGTACACGCTTGCCTAGAAGAAACCTATTCACTCGTGACTTGAAGATCCCTAGGTTGTAGTTATCAGGAAACACAGACTCAGGCAAGGCGTTCCACTCCTTGGCGGTGCGCATAATAAAGGTGGAAGAGTACCGCTTTGTGCGTATGGCTTTTCTTGCTTATAATGAATATTTATCCATTAATCGATACATTTCCAATAATCAATTTTTAACGTTAATCAACGGCGCATTTGCGCCGATTCTGCTTGGCCAGTTTAACAGGTACCTACTTACATGATGAATGAATATAAATTGTTTACCTATATTTATACAGGCTGTTTCATTGATATTTTAGGACTTGAAAATAACGTAAATTGAAAATTTTAATAAATTCATGGTATAGCATTTGAAAAAAAAACTATTTTACAACAGCACTAACCATCAGCTCTACCCGTGATTTAAATTAATGTCGTAAATGCGGTGACGCGCAGTATAAATAGATAATGTTCGATTATACTTGCTCATCGAGCATGAACGTACGTGTAGAGGCTCCATAATAGTCAACTGTCAAACTTAAATCCGTAACTTCAACAGACCTACCTATACAGACTCGTACTGCAAATTGAATAGGGACCGCAGCATTTACATAGAACCTACATGCACCAAACTCGACAGCTTTCAAAGCACCGCCTTCAACTAAATGCACTAGGTACAGACAGAAAATGAATTATTTACTAGCGCTCCGGGTGCGCACGGATTTCAAAATAATATATATCCGAATATAGCCTAAAATGAAGCCTTGAGTTCATATAAAAATCCCATAGAAAAGAAGCACTTTCAGTTTATCCAAAATTTGAAAATATCCTGGGCAACGTATCAATTTTTTTTTTCAAACTAACATTATCCAGAAACTAACAAACACAAAAAAAATAAATTAGGTCGAGCAATTTTTGAGTTTTTCCAGACTAACGCACATCAATAAATTTATTATATATGGGTGAAGACCCCCCCCCCCCCCCCCCACCTTTATATAATTCTTATTAATTATTTTATTTAATTCTTGTGAAATAATTCCACCGACAACGCACTACCATCGATTATTATAGCAGAGGTGAGATGAACCATGGGCTTGTCCTGTATCCTCATCTTACAAAAAACTTAATTCTTAGTGCGCAAATCGGTTTTTAAGGTTCCATAGTGGAAACCCCTATAGTTTCATCATATACATCTGTCTGTTTGTCTGTCTGTCCAACCAACCACAACCGTTTTATTTGTAGACTATTACAGCTGTAAAGTTGAAATTTTGCATGAAAACAAATGAAATACAAAATGATCAAAATAAACTGCAAAGTTAACGGCTCCGGAATCCTCCATTGTACTTGGCCCAACACGTGCTTGACCAAATATTTTAGTATACTTGAAAAAAACTATTTTATGTTTAGTAATTCAACCCATTCTAATAAATATAATAATATAGCACTGATTGAAATCAAATAGGTATAGCGTGTCCCACACATTATTTAGTTTTGAAACGGTTCATGGAAAACGATTAACAGCTATGATAAAAAATTAAATAGCTCTTTAATCACGCAATAATGAAATAAAACTATTTATTTTAAATGACGGTGTTTTTGCGTGCATTACTTTTGGGTACAGTTGCCATCAGAAGTCACATTGCAACATTTGCAACAGGGTGATCGCTAAGTGAGAAATACTTAAGCTACTTAAAATAAAACAAATATAATTTATTTTGAATTCTTATTAAGTATTAATAAAATATTTTTTCTGTTATTAAAAATATATATATTAGTGTCTGCCCGCATGCCCCGCTACCTACCATATTTCATTGAAATCGGGTCAGCCGTTTAATTGTGAAAATGGGACAAACAGACAGAGAGACAGTTGCTTTCGAATTTATAATATTAGTGTGGATATTATCTCAAAATTACATCCTGTATGTAGGACGGCCTCTACTAGATCCAAAAACTAGGGAGGTCTCTGAAATACAAAGTAACCTAGTTTAGGGACCAATATAACAATAATTATAGTTAACAATAATTATATTATGTTATAACAATAACTGTGTAACCATACTTTGTCCAATAAACATTTTCATTGTATTTTATTTATTATAATTTATTAAAATTTTATACAGCTATTACAGTGACACCAAACCGACAGTGAAACCCCATAATATCTAGTACTTATAAACAGGGGTGGGCAGTGTTTGAATTACTTATAATTAAAATACGTAATTGAAATACAAATACGTATTTTGTATTTGTTATTCCATTATTTCGTAAAAATATAATTTGTAATTGATATTTTAAATACCTGACGCTGAAGTATTTTGTAGTTAGTATTTCAAATACTTATGGCTTCAAAATACATCTACACATAAATACATTTGGCGATCATAATAATGGTGCGTTCTACAAAAAATAGAGCTCGATAGTTTTCGTAACTATTCGTAACAAAATGGCGACTGCTAAATATGTAAATGTTTTAAGTTGGCAACACTGCAACTGTACTGTACGTCAAATTGTCAAGTACCTAACACTTGACTGTATTTTGTAATCTGTATTTTAAATAAAAATAGTTAAAAATCGGTATTTTGTATTTTATATTTCAAATACATATTTTATATTAAAATTATTTTATATTTCGTATTTTAAATACGTGCGAGATAGTATATTGTAATTTGTATTTCAATTAACGCATAGCTTGTATTTTGCCCAGCTCTGCTTATAAACTACTTATTTATTGTTATTATTATTACTAGATGGAAAGATAAATAAAAAAACATATAATGCTGGATATTTCACGCAGCTCAGATGACCTGATAAAGATTACTGGGAGCTGTTGGGTGCAGGCCACACATGATCGGTCACTCTGGAAATCTATGGGGAGGCCTATGTTTAGCAGTGGACATCCTATAGCTCATACAATGATTATGACTATATAGTCATATCTACTTTGACTGTGACTGGACATGAAAAGCGTATGTAGGGAAAATTTGGTGACTTAACAAACGAGTTTCCTCTACGACCGATGTTTTTCATCACAAATTGAATACGCTTTCAAATTTTCCAACAGTTTTCAGAGGCAACAAATTTTGTCGACACGAGAAATCTCTCACACAGTTTGAATTTAGTTTTTTTGCTTGTAGATAGGTAGAAAACACTAGCAAAAAGTTTACGAACATTCAAGGTTTACAACTTCAAAGGTTTGCTGGAAGAAAACTTAAGATATATTTGGCAGGGTGGGCCAGCAGCCAGCTGAGACGCAAAGGTGTTCGATTCCCGCCATAAGACAAGACGTGTTTGCATAATTTGCAAATATTTGTGATCTAGGCGTACTGCGAGGTAAGGACTAATGTATGTGACTGTATACATATAGGGTGTTAATATTTATTTAGTTTTCATACCTCGATGTAGGTCTAATTGTACAATATCGATTCATGAACTAATGACTGCACGCAAAGCAAAGCTTTATTAACGCCGCATTCGGTCACGAAATAGTGATAATCATTTAATTAAGGGCTTAGTTATATCGACCCTTATGTCTGATGGTCAACAGTTTCGTCTGAAATAAAGTAGGTACATATCAAGTTCTATTGTCTTAAAGCCAAGCATGTATACTAGAATTAAACTGACACAAGAGTACAGATAGAAGCAAAAAATAATGCCGATCGAGCTTTAGAATAAGACCATCGGCTAGATTCGGCTTTGTAGAGCGTCATCTCTGTCAATCTCCGGTGAGATTGTCACCCGTGGGAATTTTTGACGCTAATTTGTCAGTCATTGTATAAGTTCCACGAAGTGTACTCGCATCCACTTCAAAGTATATTATCACTATTCTTAACTAGCTGTTGTCCGCGATTTCGTACGCGTTACACTACTAAATGTGTAGGTAACCTAGAAATAAAGCTAAAATCGCTGTTGCAACTTGACTTGACACCTTGTTTTCATCTCATGGGACTTGATTTAAGGGATAAAAAGTAGCTACGCACATACTAAATTTAATTAAAATCGGTTCAGCTATTATGACGTGATTGTGTAACAAACAAACAAATAAATAAACAAGCATCCAAACTTTTGCATTTGTAATCTTAGTGTTATAATATTATAAATAATCTATTAGGTACATAGTACACAAATAAATTACAGACAAAAACAGCTTACAAAATGGACATGTACAAAGGCGAGCTTAACCCTAATAAGAGTTTTCTTTTAGCTGCCTTCTTAACAAAAATATTATATAATAACAGAAAGAATATACAATTATTTACAATAAAAAACAGAAGAAACAGTTGAATTTTCTAAAGACCGTTGCAAACGATCTATAGATAGCTCAACTGCTCCAGATCACTACCAGGCGGCAGTGTCCCCAAGACACTGACTGCATTGTCCCGCTGAATTACAATGCTTATGCGTTGACCCAGATAAGCGCCAGCTCTCGGATTCTAGGCATTGAATAGATTTTCGACAGTTATTTCATTGGAAGTTGTCAAAAAATCTCTGAGTCTCGATTCACGCTACTGTGAAACGTTTTTTTTTTTATTGAGAATAGTCACTACTTCAACTCATGGTAGGTTAGGATATTTTTACGGAACCCTCGGTGCACGAGTCAGACTCGCACTTGTCCGGTTTTGTTCCTTCGCCAATTTTTTTATTCTTTCTTTCTTCAGGTACCTATTTTTTATTTAACTTTTGAAACTATCATGGTTATTAACACTATTTGTACTAAAAACGGGATATTGAGATTACCAAACACAAGAATTTCAATCGTGAAGATGGTTTTCAACTATCTGGAGCCTGGAATCCTGTGGTGAGAATGTGTAAGAACCGAAGAAGTGTAGTGTCAATTACGCGCCCTGATACCGTGAGTGTTGTGTGTCGGAATAGAGTTATGATCGAGAATGAAACCGGTAGTAGTGATAGTATTACTGAATTCATTCCTAGCAAGAGACTAAGAAAGAGGGTAGATCGTTATATCTGCCAATAACTATCCACTCGCAAAGACTTCAGTTTACCCGTGGTCATGGCCAGCCTAAGAATTTTTAAAATTCACTTACGAGTACAAAAACGTCTGCATTTGTAGAAACCACGCGAAAGCCTACTTCAATTATTCAAACACCGGCTATTGTGGCCATTCATCTAATCTAAATTTAACCGCAGTCAACACGGAAGGTTCAGTTACCAGTGAAAGTTTTATAAATAAGGAAACTTCTGTTGGAAAATATATTTTAAGATTATTTTTAGCTTATTTACATAATACTCGTATAAAAAAATGAAGTCGGTGCCGCTGTCTGTTCGCTTAGGTCTTTTAAATTACTCATCGGATTTTAATGCAATTTTCAGCAATAGATAGACTGATTCAAGAGGAAGGTTTATATGTATAACTCTGTTTGTTTGTTAGTTGGTTTTTTACCTTTACACGACTAAACGGCTGAACGGATCGTAATGAAATTTTGCAAGGAGATAGATTGTATCCTGGGAAAGGACATAGGCTACTTTTTACCCAAGTGCGCAAAAGGAGGGTAATATTTTTATAGAAATACCATGCATGCAAAGCCGCGGACGGGTCAGATTACAATTTAAACTACAAATAATGACAGAGTATATTTTTGAGAGCATAATATAAATAAATTATGTTTTTTTTTAATACAAAAAAAATATTTTTGAGTGTTTGTGCCTAACATGTAGGTTCTTACCGCCCTGCCGTACGCACCGTACGCACTCTGTTGACTGGTTGCGTTCATACACCGGGCCGGGTAACTGACTGGGTAGGGTCATGCTAGTTCTCTAACATTTCGTCGAGCAGCATTTTATTTAAGAAAGAGATTTTGGATAAAGAACAAGAAAGCGTTATAGATACATTTTTTTTTTTATTTTTTGTGTTGAAACCGTCCCTTTAATAAAATAAGTTTAAATTGCAATTGCATGCAAAGTGCTTAGATATTTAAGCTTACGGTCAATACTGACAGTAAACACCCGTTTCTACATTCAGCTCGATATGTAGATAGATAGATATGTTTTATTGCACACTAAACAAAAATAACTATATAAAAAAATAAAAGTAAGTGCAATGGGTTCAGTATCAGCCGTCATCTCCGTTGTCACTTCCTTCCTACCCATATCATTCTTCACACAGTCCATCCATCTCCTCTTCGGCCTTCCTCTACTTCTATATCTATCCACACTCATATCGAACACTCTTTTAGTCACATGCTTTTCCTCCCTCCGCATGACATGCCCATACCACGATAGCAACTACTCCTCAAGTTTTCTATCACTGGCGCTAATTTTAACCTCTAAAAAAATATATACAGAATATTAATTTACTCGTTAAAATCAGAAGGACCACTTTGAAACGGGAATTTGGCTTTAAAACCCTTTTTTAACTTACGCTATTACGGAGATTGTGGATCCGTAGAAGATGTTCAACATGTGCTTAAGGAATGAGAAGGTCACGCAAATATTTTTGTTTTTTGTTTTTTAATAGTATTTTAGCAGTGCCTTTTTCTGATGTCACCCTACTGTATAGTATAGTTTACTTTATAGTTGTTAGGTTAAAAATTTGGGATTTCTCTGAAGGATAGAATCCGAAACGAGGTTATCCGACAGAGAACCAAGGTGATCGACATAGCTCAGAGGGTCAGCAAGCTGAAGTGGCAGTGGGCCGGTCATATCTGCCGCAGAACCAATAACCGTTGGGGTAAACGTGTTCTGGGGTGGAGACCACGTCTAGGAAAGCGCAGTGTAGGACACCCTCCAGCTAGTCCCTATTAGGTGTACCAGATATAATCTGGTATAAATTTTAACTTGCTAGGTCCACCTGTTCCTGAGAAAATCTGTGGTGACACATGGACAGACAGACGGACAAGATAGTGATCTTATAATGGTTCCTTTTTTTACCTTTTGAGGTACGGAACCCTAAAAAGCTGAAGGTTTCTGATTCTCTTGTTTTTCTTTATTTTAAAGAATCACGTCTGACAAAGCTTTCTAACATTATTTTGCTTTCGTCCTGTGATAGTAAGTGGTTTGTGCAAGACGTCTCGCTACTTATCAGGACGTCTCGTATCGGTACTTTGGTTACACGACGTCTAGTACCTAGGTACTTTAAAATCGTCTGGTTACAATGTAACATGTCTGGGTAAACAAATGACTATCTCAACCACAGACTGGGGTCCAATTCTCGAGCTTTAGTGATAAGGTTTGTCGAACTCGATATTTTCCTATTTATCATCCTATAATCATGGTAAATATCTTGTTTTTTAATATAAATAGTGTTCATATCAATGATAGTTTAGTCAAAAAGTAAAAAATATTTTCCTATTTGTTCTATCAGACTAAATTTTAAGAAAGATCAAAAGCCTAGATCGGCATTCGCTTCAAAGAATTTCTACAGATGTTATTGCTTGAACAATTTTGAAATTGAAGTCTGAAAGTAATCTTTCGATAATATTATTTTGATTATTAGAGTCTAAAGTCTACTAAAGTTTTATAATAATTGATAATAAATCACGTAAAATTTCGACAATGATTTTTTTTTTATTTTATATGGAGATGGAAGAAGCATTTAGGGCCCATCTGTTGTTAATTAGTAACCATCGCCTATAACAAAGTATTGCCGCGTAGGTCACGCACCTTAGAAACGTGCCCTACGATGCACTGCCCTTCAACTTGAGGAATATAGGTGTAAAGCCTCACGTGCCTGTAATTTAACCGGCAACCATAACTTTCAAACCGAAACACAGTAATGCTGCTTGGCGGCAGAAATAGGTATGGGCAAGTCCTTTCACAAAGAACTCTACTACTCTTAGAACTCTACTACTTTTCTATTAAACGACTGAAGAAAAAATCGTTCTGAATGCCTTTTTTACGCCCACAGTTCAAACTGACATTTTGAATAGAGAAATGTCGGGTTCGAGATTGATCATACTGGCGCGATCTCACAACAAAAATGAGAATAGCCACCTGTTCTTGTAATTACAAGACGTGTTAGATAGAGATATAGAGACAGGAAAATAGATATCTCAGAAGACCCAAGCATTTATCACTAATCTCATTAAAGGTGTACCTTGGGTGAGATATATACAAAGACGATTATCTAATACTTGGGTACAGAATCCTTGGCGCTTATCTACAGAAAATTATAGATAAGATTGCATTTTAGATTTAAGCATCATCATACTATCCTATAGAATCAACATCCCTCAACTAAATGTGTTAGTTTGAAGTTTATTGCTTTACTAGCTGACCCGTCGAATTTCGTACCGCCTTGATATTCATATGACGCGGGCTGCCAATGTCGCCCCGATATAATTGTCAATCGGCCATCATTAGCTGTATATATGTATGAGAAAATGAATTATCTTCATAATTTTTTTTTTGTGAATTTTTCCAATGCTTTAATAGTTATTCTGCTATTCGGGACGGAGACAAATACAACAAATCCAAAACCATGAAAATCGGTCCAGCCGTTCTCGAGGTGTTCGAACAAACCCGACTTTGTTTTATATATTAAGAAGATGTATAAATAAACGTATAAATATTAGGTATATATTATTATTAAATAGCACGCTGAGCGACCTTGAGCCTTCTTATGAGGCCCATAGTGAGAGATCGCGTTTCTGTGCCATATGTAATCTCTGGTAACACTCACTGATCAACAACTTTTGTCTTCAGAAACTTAAGTATTTTTGCCCGCGACTTCGTACGCGTTACACAACTAAATGTGAAGGTAACCTAGAAATAAAGCTAAACTCGCTGTTGCAACTTGACACCCCATTTTTATCCCATGGGACCTGATTTATGGGATAAAGAGTAGCCTGTTTTAATCCAGGTTATAATCTACATACACTTAAACAATTACAACTTAGAAAATGTTTCAATAACAGTTAACTCTGTCGGAAGAATTTTCAATAAATCCCCAAAGCAGCATATTAAACAAGTTTCCGTATTTCTCGTTCAATTATTTTGGTTTTCATTTCGCGAAGGTTTTCCAAGATTTCATCTTGGCCGGGCTCGCTACCGTTATTTAATCAGAGTGGTATTGTAAGTGCTTCTTGTAATTTGAGTGACTTTAATGCTTTGTAAATCCAAATCTAGTAGGAGGATTTGGCAATTATTGTTTTAATATTAGGAAATAAAACTAAGCTCAGAAAATAATATTGAAAATAAGCCTATTGTGTCCCAATAAATCTTAATAAAAAATACTAGCCTTACAGTAGTCGCATATGATATGTAACATCATTTTAATTGTACACCATATAAACAAAAAATTACAAACAAAATAGAAATCACAAAGCAAATTTTAATCTTATCTACCGAATTCTTCACTCTGAAAGTTGGTCATTGAAAGCTCGATAACGGCTCAGTAAATGCGATTAACCGTAAGTAAAAAAAATAGAATGGAGTTCATTGTATTCATAATATGATATAACGAAATATAACCTCCGTGACAAATCCTTATTTATATTAAATGAAAGAGGCCATAATATAGTCTCGTAGTGAAAAACATCTGACCACCGCGCGCGCTCATTGATTAAAGCGCTTCCCCGGTTTCATGTTACACATTTCCGTCCCTTTTGCCAAAATCACTCCAACAAACCGAGCGGAAAGATGTTGCACATCAAAAATTGTACGTAATAAAGGTTTAAAATTTAATGAAAATAAATTGATCTATATTTCGACGACTTCCTCGAAAAAATTACTGATGATTTTTATCATTATATTAGCTATATAATGTTTGCTGGTGAGCATAAGCCTACAACATAGATTTCCAGAGCAACCCTAACTAGATGACTTGTACATCCCGCACAAGATCGGTCACTCTGGAAATGGAATGGAGGCCTATGTTCAATAGGACGTTCCATAGCTAATAATGATTATGATAGTTGATCGAGCCAAGCGAGATCTCTAAATCAACTTGGGCAAATCGGCGTTGTAGGTATGTATGTATTTATGTTTGTTTGTCCGAGGATAACTTTCCAGGCGTTGATCCGATCATCGTGAAATTTGATACATAGGTAGTGATAGCATAATTTTGGTGTGACTATTTGAGCTAAAAATGTTGGTGGGTTGTTGAGATATTGGGGTTCAAGAGGGGTAAAAAAAGGAGACTATTAGGTCAAGTGAGACGTGAAATGAAAGGTCATCATTAGTACATTTCTACCCTTTTTTATTTTTAGTAAAGTTTTTGTAGTTTTTGAGTTATTAGCCATAACAAAAACTAAACTTTAACAAAATTCACAGGGTACACCAGTGATTCCACAGTGCTGTAATTTAGTATGCGTGTAGCTTAAGTATCACAAATATAGGGATAAGTCTGAAATTCAGAATAACTGCAATTGGTACCCAATAAACGAGAACCAATTAACATGAACTCTCGTTACCTGTAATTTGAATGAAACTGTAGGTCAAGTTATTGGGTTATTTATTTCGTGGCACTATTTTGATAGTTAAAGATTAAAAATAATATTTTTTTTGTTTTATTGTAGACTCGCGAGATCTCATTTCGGGGCGAACCACTAGTATATATATATAGATTCCATACTAGTGTCCTCTAAAAAGGCAATAAGCGCCACTGAAAATAAGCTGTTCAATAATGTAGATGTAATGGTTTAATCACGCCGTGAATAATTATGTGGTATCGGGCCCGAGAGAGCAATGCCGCTGAGGCGTTATTAAGGATGGCATTATTTGTGGTTTTGTTATTAGGGTTGCCCTTTGATTCAACGCTTCTCACATTCCGTGGTTATAGGCGGATTTTGAAATATTCAGTTGCAGTTCAAATTTTGGTTGCAGTCAATGCTGCAACTTGTCACAAGGCGCGGTATACAACTTGTTTTGATATGTACGACATTAATTTAAAACACACATCCGGAATCATATTAACTGATTTTAGAGATGGGTTTAATACGGATAGCTTGAATATTTAGGATTTTACATTAAGGTTTTTTGCAACATTGAATATTTTCTATGGTAATTAATTTGAAAAAACCTATTTTACAACAATACTAGCCATTAGCCCTTCCCGTGTTTTCATTTAATGTCGTGCATAGCAAAACACGTAGTGTATCATCTGTAACTGATAGATGTAAATGCCTCTGTAGTTTTAATTTATTTCATTCTTTTTTTTAATTCATTGATTAACCCGTCATGTTGTTCCTTACATACATTTATGTATGGTCGTGAGGCCTGAGCGTTTTACGATGTTTACGAACTTTAACTTGCGAATAAAGTACGTAAAGAAGGTAATAAGTGCATTATGATTTGGTAAATATGTGTTCCATTTTTCTCTCTAGTGTTTTAATACTAGACTACTCAAAATGCACTTATAATGCACACCACTACAAAAAAAAGTGAAACACTCATTTACCAAATCATAATGCATTTATAATTATCTTCTCTACTTATTTAATTCGTAAGTTAAAGTTTGTAAACATCGTAAGAAAAAACTTGATGAAGGATTCTATCCTTTTAAAATAAATTAAAAACTAAAAATGTTGGTTTTCGATTACGTAGGCCTGTAATAAATGTATAATTATGCATAGTTTTCGAAAACGTACCCTTTGTCTATTATAGTAAATAGCTTTTGTACATAAATTCAATAAAAAATGTAAACTTTTACAGACGACAGTGACACATAGGTATTTAAAAACGACTAAAAAACTAATGTATTGATGAAGGAAAATACTTTCTCTTACACCCCAAAAGAAAATACGTTTCTAAAAGTAGGTAGATACCATGTATAAATAACCAGGCGGTCATAGTACTCAGGGCCAATTTCTTCCAGACTACTTTTGAATATTGAAGACTTCTAAATATTTAAAAATAGGTTTTGTTTTATTTAACTATATTATCAGTTAAAAAATACTCAGACGGTCAAACCTAGGATTGGATTTCATGGCTTACATAAACGTATAAGTTTCTAAATAAAAAACGCCCGTTGCAACCACGGCCAGGAAGTCGCCTTTTAAGGCTCTCCCGCGATCTTACGTAAGCGTCTCATCTACCGCTTTATCTAAATACTCACATAAAACCTGCCAAACCAACAAGGAACCACCTAAAAACACTACATAATCTAAAACACGAATTATTGCTCTTCGATTTCAGTATCACTTTGACAGATGATTGACGTTGACAGAGTTCGGAAGGCGCGAAAGCGGAATTGACAGTTTTTGTTTTTTAAATCAGCGAGAGGTCGAAGCATACAGCCAGGGCGGTCGTGTTTTGTTGGGGGGTGCAATGTTTACGTGGGAAGAAGAAAGCGCGCGGCCCGGCTGACGACTGCCGGCGAAGTAAAGCCTCCATGCTTGACTGTGCGCGCGCAACTTCTTGGTCCGAACCAAACCGAACCTGCGTCGATTTTATTACGTAGGTGTAAGGTTGAGTGGCGGTTAAGGATCGGTGCTGGGTGCGTTGACTTTAATTAATCGGTTATCGTGGTTCATGGGTGGACTTCGATCAGGCAAGGCTTTTCTTTAATTGAGATTTTTCTTTTTGGGGTTCCGGATTAAAATGGTAAAAACGGAACACTTATTTATAGTGTTACTTTGTTCGTCCGTCTGTCGTGGATAATCTGTCAGATTATCTTAAATAATTGCAGTGCATAGAAAAATATTTAAGTACATCTTACAGGAATAATATTGATCTAAACGAATTTTTAAAAATCTGGTTAAAAAGTTGTCTTGGTTTACCTCTCGCTTAGTTAGATAAAATTGTTAAAAATAGTAGTTTACTTGTTAGCACGAGTAAGGAGTGGAACTCACTTCCGGCGTGTGATTTCCCAGACCCGTATAATCTAAGTCTTCAAGTCCAGAGTGATCAGGTTATTTTTAGGCAAGCGTGCTCTATCTTCGACCACACCATCACTTGCCATCAGGTGAGGTAGTGGTGAAACGCATGACTATCAAGAAAAAAAATAGGCAATTTGTGGATCACGCTGTATTAAAAGAACATAAGGTCTAAGGTGCGTGACATACGAGGCAATATTTTGTTACAGGCGATGGTTACATACCATCAGGTGGGCCATAAGCTTGTTCCAACTCCAAGTCGTATAAAAAAAATAACATAAATCTAGGTAGGTACGGAACACTCGGCGCTCGAGTCTTACCCTCACTTGACCAGTCTTATTTAATATTTTATTTTTGTCTAGTGGGGCTATTGTCTAGCTTTGATAACGAAGACGAGATGCAGAAATGTTGAATTTTTTATTCGGTTTCCGATCTTCAGTAAGAATGAATTAATTAATTAAAGTACTTTATTGTACTTAATTAAAATTTACAAAGCAACAAGTATAATGGGCGGTCTTATCGTTTAGTAAGACAAAAAGTTAATTTTCAAACGAAGATAAAATTAATACTTATTATCCCAAGATCACAGACAATCCAAACTGTAACAAGTACCTTTTTAACAAAAATATAACACACTTCAGTTAACAGAAAAAATCAAACTACTGAACGATTTTGATGAAATTTCTATGTAACCAATCTGAATGTCAAAGAAACCAATCCTTACAAAAAATATTTAACAATAAATAATATATTTAAAATAATACATATAAAACAAAAAATATTATATAATTTGTGTGCACCACTATAATTACCTACGAGTATCTCTATCCTCAAAGGTTTGCGGGAAGAAATCCCTTATTAGGCTTAAGCTCACCATTGTACATTTCCTTGTTATAGGTTTTTGTTTCTGTAATATATCTGTGCACAATAAAGGTAAAATAATAATAAATAATAATAATAAAGGATTTAGGTAAAATATAGGCGGTTTTTTCAAATATTTTACATAAAAAAATATAGTTGTGCTCAATCGTTATAATTTACGTCCATGCCCTAAAGTACAGGGTGTTTGGTAATATACCGACGATATTCAAGTGACGGTTTCTCAAAACATGAAAAAAGACTTCTCGAAAAAAAAACTACTAGTTATATTATCAAATTTTAAAGAAAATCTACTAACTTTAAGTGATTAATTAAATATAAAACATACTGTCTACTCTTGCAGTCGACATCCAAAAATAAAAGCCGATTTGATATCTCTTTCAAAAATGGCTGCGGGCTTTGGGTTAGAAAGGGGCAACAACAGATATCTCGAGACGTTATCAATACAGTATCTGTGGTTAGATCTATGGTAAACATTTCACAAATTTATTTATTATGCTCATCAAAATAACCCCTTTCATTTTTTTGCGTATATTATCAAACGTCCTATAAATCAGTTGAAGTTACAATTAAGTTAGGGTTAATTGAAATCATGTTGTGATTATGTCATGTCGAACCTGTTTTATAAAGTTACGTGTTTCGTTATAAATATCGTTGTAATAAAGGCGAGGTTTATAGCACCGTTAAATATTAAAGTCGTAAGACTTGAACTTTTAAGCTGGTTTTGGTAAGTTTGGTTTCTTGAATAGTTAGTATTCTTTGATTATAACATTTTAAAAGAATCTCAAAATGTGTCAAGCCTAGACGGGACTTGAACCCCCAACCTTCCTCTTGATACGAGGATGCACTGCCAATTATGCTACAGGCAAGGGTTGTAGATAGGTGCGTGATATTTACGTGTTTCGTTATAAAGATCATTGTAATAGGGGCGTTAGGATTGAAATTAGTGAGACGATTCAAACTACTACTCAAAGCGCCGTTAGCTCCATCTACGGGAAAACTTAGACAGTTTTTGACCTGCTCAATGCCAAACGTTGTAGTTTAGTACATTGACAAGAGATGTCGCATTGCTTATTTCTAATAGTATTTTATTGTTATAGTGTTATCCAAACACTAACGGAAAATTCTAAGATTTTAAAACAGTCTCAAAAATTGTCAAGTTTGCACTTTTTTTATGATGGAGATATTCCTTATTATTTTATTGCCTGTTGAAACTTCCAAATCCTCCGTTATTGGCTGAATTGGGCGGGCTATGTTTTCGCGTATGTATACAACGTCTTGGACCTAATATTACTCTATTGTGAATTACGAAATAGACAAGCTGTCATAGTATGAGCTGTAAGTAGCTAGCTAGAGCGAGACGGTGCATCTTCGGATAGACGCGTCCCGCACGCACAACACCACAATACCACCTCACCTTAAGAAATAACACGACCCCCAAATACCCCAACTGATTTTTAGGGTTCTGGACCAAAATGGTAAAAACGGAACCTTTATGGTGCTAACCGTTGCGTCCGTCTGTCACAGCTGATTATCTCAGAAACAGCATAACCTATCGGCTTGAAATTTGAAATAGTCATACTGTCCTTCCCCTATTGCAATTCAAAAAAGGTTTTGAAATGTGTTAATCAATCGCTTTGATATGATTGACTTTACTTGACCTAGTAAACTTATTTTGAAATTTTGACCCCCGCCATTTCGGCTCTTTTGGCCATCAAAACATTAAATTTATATTAGACCAATCTAAAAGTATAATTATCCTTTCAAAGAAACAAGGAGTTGTAGCTTCCATCATCAGCTCACCTGAATAACTCAAAGGAACATAAGTAGCGGTCTATACGTGCGATATTTAAAAAAATGTACACGAACTCCTAATAGCTAAGAAGTTATATTTTCCATCATCAGCTCAGTAACATGAGATGATCAGTAGGTATCAGACGCAAATTCTTATAGACAAGTAACTTTTTAACAATAACAAACATAAAACCGAATTGCGTCTTTATAAATTTGAGGGTTGCCCTCGATTTTTTTGGGATCCCATCATCAGATCCTGACTTGGTACCAATGGGACTACCTGGAAAGTATACCCTTTTAAACAAAAAAATAATTTCTCAAATAGGTCCAGGTATCTTCGAATAATCGAGGAACATACATAAAAAAAAAGATTCCAATGAATTGAGAACCTCCTCCTGTTTGAAGTCGGTTAAAAATACAGGAGTTAACTCGAGTTAGTATGTACAAGATAATTTGGTTATCACTATCTACCTACTAAGTCACCGTGTTTATATAAATCTAGTATAATTATTATAGCTAGGTTAAAATTATTAATTATATCTCATAAAATTTATATTTTTTAACACTGAATGTTTGAAGTTATGTTAGAAGATTATTGTTATATAGTTCTTACACGCTAAGTCTGCAGAGCCTTTAAATTGACAAATTAATTCCAAATTCTGTACCGTAAAACCGTTCAAATCAAAATACGCGCGTTTGAATTTTGACGCGGCAATGAATCATCTAATTAAGCTCATATAGATAATTTAGCGGTGTGTTACAGTAACCATGGTCTACAAAAAACGTAATCTAATATTTCTAGCGCTATGCAGACTTAGTGTGTGGAACAAAAATGCTATTGTAACATTTTTTATATATTTTTTTATACACTTACTTTTAATAGTATGTAGGTAGGTGTTTAATATATATTCATACCTAATTATGTAATATTGCAGACTCTTCTGGTGATGCTTACCTGCAAGTAAAAAGACAATCAATTTAGATGACTTCAAACATTTCTAATAATTGTCTCTAAATTCTATAAAATCTCTAAATCAATTTGGGCAAGTCGACGTTGTATGTATGTATGTTTGAAGTCTTTGGAAGTACATTTTGACCCCGTTTTTGTTTTTTTTAGTTTAAACCTTGTACTTTTTAAGTTATTAGCCAAAATAAAAACTGAACTTTGACAAAATTCACAGGGCCAATGACCCCACAGAGCTGAAATTTGGTATGCGTGTAGCTTTAGTGACACAAATATAGGGAAAAGTCTGAAATCCAGAAAAACCGCAATTACTAGCCCAAAAAACGGTAACCAAATGACATGAACTCCCGTTACCTGTAATTTGAATGAAACTGTAGGTCAAGTTATTTGGTTATGTATTTCATGGCACTATTTTGATTACTTAGTCAAAGATTAGGCACAAATAATATTTTTTGTTTTTATGGGAGACTCGCGAGCTGAGTTCGGGGTGAAGCACTAGTAATAATCAATATAAAACCTTTTAGTATTCCTTACCTCAAAGGAAAAAAATAAACCCTTCCTATAGGATCATTTCGTTGCCCGTCTGTCTGTCTGTCCGTCTGTCAAGACCCTTTTTCTCAGCAACGCGTGGTGATATCAGGTTGTTAATATCAAATGTGTAGGGACCGTAGTCCCTTGAAGAAGTAAAAAATTCAAGCTTCTAAGTCAACGCAAACAAAAAATACGGCCATTTATGCCGCATATATTGCTCGCAAATAAATCATAAACTATAGGGTAGGTACTTTCCGTTGACCTACAATCATGAAATTTGGTAAGAAGCAAAGAACAGCACAAGTAAAGGAAAAAATCAGTAATTTGTAGTTATATCATAAAAACCCTTCCGGTTTTTATGATGGTTTGCGGAATAAATAGTGGTGGTAGTACTTCGATCAAAATTTCTTTGTGGTAGTACGTCCCCAGGCTCACCCTTTCACAAGGAACTCTATTACTCTCAACTTTATCAATCAAAATCTGTTCAAACGATGCCCATAAATAGACATAATTCTTAGATTTCTATGTTTAGTATTCATTCATTCTAGTCCTGAAAATACCCCATTCATGATTCCATGTTTACATAACAAATGTTAAGTTTTGGTTGCCAGCGCCATCTCTGTGCCGGCGGTGGAACTCAGTTGCCTGAAATTATGTTTGTGAAAATCTGCAAGGTTTCAGGGAGCTTTTACGACGCGCAGGGGTAGCTGCGAATTACTTCCGTGTTTTGGCACTAGATGGCGTTGTAACGTATGTACGTTTTCGGATGTTTATTTAGTAGACTAGTGAAAGTTAGTGTTATGTTATGATATGACATTGTAAGTGGGATGTTTTCGCAGATCGTTGTACGTAATTATGTTACTAGTATCTACTCATGATTACTCGTAGCACCCAGACAACATGCATTATCAGTTTATCACACTAATATTATAAATGTGAAAGTTTGGATGTTTGTTTATTTGTTTGTTACTCAATCACGTCGTAACGGCTGGACCGATTTCGATGGATTTTAGTATGTACGGAGATTATAGCCTGGGTCAACACATAGGCTACTTTTTATCTTATAAAACAGGCCCCATGGGATAAAAATGGGGTGTCAAGTCAAATTGCAACAGCGAGCTTAGCTTTATTTCTAGGTTACCTACCTACACATGTAGTAGTGTAACGCGTACGAAGTCGCGGACAACAACTAGTGATGTAAAAAATAAGTTGATTTCTGAAGAGCGGCATTGGTACAATTACTACCATGTCCAATTTTCCGTTATAAAAAAAAAGTTATGTTTTACCATAATTATTAGTTGGTAGTGCTTTGGTCTAAATTCACCGTAATTCATATTTTTTTTAACTTAATTTTAGCATATTTATTTAGTATTATATTTTATTTTGTTATCTTTTTGGATGTGTTTTGTAATCGTCAACGTATGTATTAAAATATAATAGTAATCAATGTAGGTTATAATTTGTAAGTATATTAAACGTCAGCAGATGCTGCTTCACACTGCGGCGCCTCTGAAAACCAGCATTGCTGTAGCAGCTATGCTTCTGCAGCAAATGCTGAGTGGTAGCCCATTTATGATCACAATAATTTGGTTTGTTACGACGTGCCTTTTTATGTGTACCTAATTATGTATATAATGTAATAATATTATGTGTCATATAATCGATAGAAAGATAGCCAAAAACCAACCCTATCTCGACGACTTACGGAAGATTTTATGACGCGAACTAGTTGCCTCCAAGAAAAATAGCCTTGACCTACAAACTTTGTATGAAATGGCTACATTATTTCAATATCGAGAGGGATCATAAGAACATGCTATCGAAAGCAGAATTGCAAGAAGTTAAAAATCTTATTCTAAAGGGATGTAAATCCAGTGTTTACGGAATAACGGTTAAGCTTCAGAGTGAGACAGAAGATGTAAGAGAAACAGAGAAAAGCGCAGTTTCGCAGTATCTAGTAGCGGAGTTATTGAGAGAGGAACCCAAAATAAATGTAAGTACTTAATTAAACATTGATTTATGAAAAAAATGGTTATTTAAAACAATTCAATATTAAATATATAAATATTTTCTTTTCCATCCGCCTTTCCGTCTCCATATAAACTTTAGTTAAGTATCCCAACTAGCAAATAAATGTTTTTCATTTTCAGTTAGTCATTTAAAATCAGTCTTATAAACGTAAATATAAACGTTTATAAACTAATGCTTCGCCCCGAACTGAGATCTCGCGAGTCTCCAATAAAAACAAAAAAATATTATTCGTAATCTTCGACTATCAAAATAGTGCCATGAAATGCTTAACCACTTAACTTGACCTACAGTTTAATTCAAATTACAGGTAACAGAAGTTCATGTAACCTGGTTATCCTTTTCAGACTTTTGCCTATATTTGTGTCACTAAAGCTACACGCATTTTCAGCACTGTGAGGTCACTGTTGTACCCTGTGCATTAACTTTAAAGTACAAGGTTTAAACTAAAAACAAAAACGGGGTCGAAATGTACTCATAAATACCTTTTATTAAATGTGCCATTTGACCTAATAGTTTAATTTTCATTTTTTTACCCCTCTTGAACCCCAATATCTCAACAACCCCCCCAGATTTTTAACTCATTTAGTCACACCAAAGTTGTCCCATCACTATCTACCTATGTATCAAATTTCACGATGATCGGATCAACGCTTCGAAAGTTATCCTCGGACAAACAAACATACATACATACAACGCCGATTTGCCCAAGTTAATTTAGAGATCTCGCTTTGCTCAATCAAACATGAATTATGCCCAAATTATACTACATTATTATGGTTTAATAGTTTATTACTCGTAGAAGTCAGCAAATTACCGTACTACGTTACATAAAAGTTTTAAAATAGAAGGTATTACGACGGACTTTTACCACACCGGTTGTGATGATACCCTTATTTGACCGCTTAAGTCACATAGCCGTTATAATGACGTTGTTAAATAACTAAAACATTGTATAAGTGTCAGACAACTACTCAACGATAACCGTTTTGATTCACTTCACATCACGTGTGATTTGTTTAGATACCGGTGGGTATAAAAAACAATAGAAAAAGGTAAGTGAAGCTATATGCCACATATGCCACTTTAAGCGTGTAAATAGCTTAAATAGGAGTACAAAATTTACTCTTCACATATTAATTTATATCTATAGATGTAGCTCGCAAGTCCAAGAATAGCCAGTAAAATCAGCGGTAAGCGATTTGCCTGTACTGACCTTAATCCGATCATGTAAACGGACACTGACCTCTGACATGGACACTGTTACGCCCCTGTGTCACCCTTTACAAAAGGCACACTCTCGTTTCTGACTATCCTATAAGCTGAGGGCTAACTGAGACCACGTCAAAACCTTTATTATTGTCCACCTTTCTACTTCTTTCTCTTCTTCTAAAATACATTTCTTTAATTTTATTTTAAATAGATCATCGGAAGTTATTTCTGAAATGTCAACGCTCATGTCAACATTAAATTGTTTTCATGCAATATAATATTACAATTAGGTATAATTACCATATAATGTATTATTAATAAATAAGCGCTAGAACGATATTCATGTAATATTGACTTATCAGTGTTATGTTACATATGTTATTAATAGCTTTACCGTCACGAGGAAAATCTATATAAGACCAATCAAGGCACTTCTGCTAATTGATTTCTGTAGAGATTGATGGTTGTCGATATATTGGCATGAATACGAGAGTGACCTATTTATTAACTGACCTTATCAATATTGCTAGCAGTACTATTTTCTGACCCTCCCCCCTCCCTCAATTATCTGTCACCCAGCGTTGACACCAGAGTTGGTCACTGAGGGATTTGACAATTCTTGGCGAGGGCATTTGACAGTAACTTTAAACGGATGTATGAATGAAATCAAAATTAATTATTATAACTTTAAAGCTTGAAACATCAGAATGAGAAACAAGTAAATGTATAATGGACGGTCTTCTCGCTAAAACCCGATTTCTTCCAAACAAACTGTGGATGGAGAGAAGTAGAGTCATTCGAGTTAAGTGTACGCACTTTTGTAAATAATGGTTCACTACGCATAAAATAAAAGAGTTAGAATGTATAAAAGACGGCTCTAAGATAAATCATTTGCTAGCATATTAATTTAAATAAAAACAACAATATAAATCTTGTAAATTTTTTCTGTAATCCGATAAAACTGGAATGCGCTCACTTGCCCCACGATGCGGGTAACTGTGCGCACCCGTATGAGGTAAGTAAGAGCATTCCTTGCTTTAATCAAAATAAACACAATATCCAAGAGTACATTTTTTTATTGTAAAGCCACTAAGAGTTTATTTAATTATTCATATTTACAGATCAACATATTTGTGTATCTAATATAATACATTAATTTATTTATCACTTGCAGCAGCTCTTTTGCTCAATGAGTGCTTAGTGATTTGTTATTCAGTGACCGGTGCAAGTTTAGCTCTTTTTTTTATATAATAAACGGTATGGTGAAAAAAAGTGGCACTCCAAGAGTGCCGACAGAAGTGAAAACTTGAATAATTACAAGATACTTATATACAAAGATGTCGGTAATGGTAACGGTAACAGTGTCGCCAGTTCAATGGTTTTTCCCCATCTCAAAAAATTCCCAACGTGCCTAAAGAAGTTTTCACTTCAATAAAATAAGTGTAAGTAAACCCTTCTTCTCAATAAAACAACGAAAATAACCCTAAAGTGTGCGCAGTGCGTGTGTGCGCAACGCACTGCGCACACTTACCCACTGTGCACACTTATCCACTGCGCACAGTTACCCCGAATGACTCTATAGTATTAGTAAATTGTTAGGCAGTTGATAAGGGCTTTGCATGTGAAGCGTTTCACTGGGTGATATGATTAACGTCCATCCATAGGACGATAATGAGGATGAGCTAAGGTTGGGTACACCAGATGGCTCATTCCCTAATTTAAGTTTGGATCATAAGTCGATGTTACATTTTTAGAAACTAAAAACCATATCGAAGAGATTTACCTCTCCGATATGGAAGGAAGTGCTTCGTGTTGTGAGTGATCAAACCCTCATAAATTAGATTAAGTAGATATTTTTTTATTGTACACCTTATAACAATACAACTAAGAAGAACACCGTAAAACTATGTGATACCATTGGCGATCTTATCGCTGAATAGTGATCTCCACCAGACAACCTGGATTGAATGGACTGTGTGGACATTACCTGGGGTAATGTGTGACGCATAGGTTAGTCACTCTCGACGCGAAGACGTTTTGTTTTGTTTTAACCTATTGTGTGCTTACTAATTTAGTTTTTAAGTAATTAACTAACAATGTAGATGGATTTCTGTAGTCCAATATAAAATATCTTTATTTTATTTATAGGGGGTGCTGCCTCTATAGCAGCTCAAAATGCAACGATAATAATTTAGATTCAGAGAGGGAGTGGGCGAATACAGGACTTAGCAACACCTGATATGTAATAAAAATGGCCGCTTTGAAGCTTTATATTTTGTTATCGAACTCTAAGTATCCAAAAAGTGTTGACAAACCTATAAGCCTAGTGTTTTAGAAGACCTATGCAATGACACCCCTCATGTGGTGCATAAGTAATACCTTTGAAAAACAAGTTTTTAGTTTGTGTTTGGGTTTTGTAGTCTTCTGACAGTTCCACTATTTCGTCCTATCAGTAACAGTCGTTTTACTCGTAAACTATTAGTTCTGTAAACCTGACATGTGATATGATGATACGTTTTAGTGACAGACAGACAGACAGACATGGCGAAACTATAAGAGTTCCTAGTTCGCCTATGGAACCCTAAAAACGTACAGATTTATAGCTAAAAAAATTGAGCTTAGTAAAGATATAGACATCATCATCCTCATATCAGCAAAATCACGTTAACTCCTGAACATAGGTCTTCCCCATAGATTTCCAGACTGACCGATCCTGTGCGGCCTGCACCCAACGGCTCCCAGCAACCTTTATCAGGCCATCTTTCCATCTAGTGGGGGGCCGTCTCACGCTGCGTGTTCTCTACACTATGGAGCCTCATAAGAAGGCTCCAAGTCACTCAGCGTGCTATGGAGAGGGCTATGCTTTGTGATTTTCCACAGATATACCTAGTAGGTAATTGAATATATTTTGAAATTTGTGTATGCTGAAAAGGTACTATTTTTGTGGTTTGTATGTAGCTCTAATAGAATGTCCGGAGGTAACCGATCGCCTCATCCGTCACTGTCCACTCCCAATGAACTAGTTTCCAGCCACGGGGGTCTAGATTGATTTCGCATCACGTACCTATTTATTTTAACCCACGTAGGTATATCCGTTTTATTACTTGTAAAAAATGTGTATTACTCCACAAGTACTTATTTACACCTATGTAGGTATTTTCGTTTTGTTGCTATTTGTACGAAGATTGTATGATAGACCAACCCAAGTCTAAAAAAACCCGCCAAGTGCGTGTTAAGCTACGCACATTGAAGGGTTCCGTAGTACCCGTAGGTTCTCGCTGTCTAGTCTGTGCGAGAAGTCCCTCGAAATTAACTTTGCGTGACCAAAGAATTAGAAATAACTACGCAACGGAAAGGGTTACACGAGTTATTTGTGCATTTTCGTGTGGATATTGAGCTCTTAAGAATAGCTAAGCAAAAAAAATAAGTAGTCGAGTAAAAAGTTGTGGCGGGTGGACAGTGTAAAATCCACGAGAGGAGATTTCACAAAAAAAGATACAGATACGGTAGTGTAGCGAAAGTAGTATCGCCCACCCCTCGCTCCCCCCCCCCCCATTTTTTACGTACAATTAAGTGTCCGACACCGCATTACGCTTACCGCAGCATTGAAAGAAAGAAAGAAGACATTTAGAGCATCACATCACATGCAGCGAGCTCATATTTTAGGCATTGTGAGTTCCGATCAAGAGACAAAAGCCAAAATAATGAGATAAATGGAGGTAGGTAACCGCATTACTTGCACCACCTGCACCGCAAAACTCTTAGATACGAGAAGCGAGTCTAGTCAATAACCAACAAACAAACTTATTAAAATAATGTGTTATCAGTACCTATATTAGATATATCGCAATAAACCTAATCTCGTGTCATTTCTATAGGTAATCTTACACTCGGCGAAGCAGAAAATCCGTAACAGGTAATTTTTCCACGACATCCCGCCATTTCTGTATAGGTGCCTAAACCTTTTTCTTGGTTTTAGGGTTCTGTAGTCCGACTAGAAATTCTTCTAGTTTCACTATCCGTCCGCAGTTATAACCATTGTTGTATATTATCGGTGCCTTAAAGATAAAATTTGGCATGGCACCCTATGATATGGCAGATGGCAGATGCCTAGTTAATTCAGAAATAAAAACTAAAAAACCCTCCTCATTCCTCCAGTCGCTATAGCTGGCGCTAGGGTAGGTACTTAAGGCCCTACGTAAGGTCCTGCCTGAAAACCAGCGCTGCTTTGCACAAAGGAGCTTAAAGCTGAGGCAGGACCTGTTTGACCACGCGTGGCACGGAGCGGGGCTAGTTAGTACATCTACCTATTCTTTATTCTTTATTGCACACAAGAAAATACATTTGAAAATACAGAAAAAGAGGTCATGTACAAAGGCGAGCTTAACCCTAAGAAGAGTTTTCTTCCAGCAAACCTTTGAGGCTAGAGAGAGAAATGATTTAAAGGTAGGTGAGTGTACAAAAACATAAATAAATATATATATACCCAAAACGAATATGAACTATACTCAAAGTATGTTATAATATTATAATTATAATAAATAAATTATATGGAATAATAATATATACCTACGTAATATAAATATACACCTATATATAATAATATAAAATTACAGACAAAGGTAGTGCTCTTTAACTTTCCGTTTAAAAATGTTGAGTGATGGGCTAGCGCGAACTTCATGAGGAAGGGCATTCCAAATTTTTACCGCATAAACGGTGAAGGAGCCTCCATAGCGGCTAGAAGTGTGTTGAGGTGTTTTGAGGAGAAGAGACTTAGAGGACCGGCATGGCACACTGCGAGGGACAAGAAATTCAAAACGCTCACGGAGGTAAGAGGGAGAGAGTGGACAATATAATACTTTGAAGAGGAGTGATAAGACGTGAAGATCACGGCGAAGACGAATAGGGAGCCATTTAAGTTGGGATCTAAAATTGGATACGTGATCAAACTTGCGCAGACCGAATATAAAACGAATGCACAAGTTCTGTAGACGTTCCAGTTTATTGAGAAGTTCCTCCGTAGCATCAAGAAAGCAGACATCTGAATAGTCGAGAAGGGGCAACATTAAGGCTTGGGCGAGAGTAATTTTAGTTTCAAAGGGAAGAAATTTCTGAAGGCGTTTTAGTGATTGGAACGAGAAATGCACCCTTTTACTGATTTCGTTTATGTGGCTGGCCCAGGATAGCTGGTTATCAAAAATGACACCAAGGTTCTTAGCTTTGCTCGAGCTTTACTGGCTGGGTAGGTACCTGTGTTCTACCCATGTTATAATATCGCATTCTACTGTATTATTCCTGTCTGTCTATTATTTTGTTTGTGATCCGTTCTGTGTCTCTTTGTGTATGTCAAATAAATATATTCTATTCTATTCTATTCTACTTATGTACGCACGTAAGAAGTTATACTTCAGTTCTCAGCTAACTTCATCATGTCGCTTTTTGGCTTTCGGTGTGCGCGCGCATGAGACAGTTATCAGCTAACTTCATCATTGTTGCTTTTTTGCTGTTGGTGTGCGCGCACATGAGACAGCTATCAGCTAACTTCATCATGGCGCTTTTTGGCTGTCGGTGTGCGCACGCATGAGACAGTTATCAGCTAACTTCATCATGTCGCTTTTTGGCTGTCGGTGTGCGCGCGCAGTAGACAGTTATCAGCTAACTTCATCATGTCGCTTTTTGGCTGTCGGTGTGCGCGCACATGAGACAGTTATCAGCTAACTTCATCATGACGCTTTTTGGCTATCGGTGTGCGCGCACATGAGACAGTTATCAGCTAACTTCATCATGTCGCTTTTTGGCTGTCGGTGTGCGCGCGCATGAGACAGTTATCAGCTAACTTCATCATGTCGCTTTTTGGCTGTCGGTGTGCGCGCGCATGAGACAGTTATCAGCTAACTTCATCATGTCGCTTTTTGGCTGTCGGTGTGCGCGCGCAGTAGACAGTTATAACTTCATCATGTCGCTTTTTGGCTGTCGGTGTGCGCGCACATGAGACAGTTATCAGCTAACTTCATCATGGCGCTTTTTGGCTATCGGTGTGCGCGCACATGAGACAGTTATCAGCTAACTTCATCATGTCGCTTTTTGGTTGTCGGTGTGCGCGCGCATGAGACAGTTATCAGCTAACTTCATCATGTCGCTTTTTGGCTGTCGGTGTGCGTGCGCAGTAGACAGTTATCAGCTAACTTCATCATGACGCTTTTTGGCTGTCGGTGTGCGCGCGCATGACACAGTTATCAGCTAACTTCATCATGGCGCTTTTTGGCTATCGGTGTGCGCGCACATGAGACAGTTATCAGCTAACTTCATCATGTCGCTTTTTGGTTGTCGGTGTGCGCGCGCATGAGACAGTTATCAGCTAACTTCATCATGTCGCTTTTTGGCTGTCGGTGTGCGTGCGCAGTAGACAGTTATCAGCTAACTTCATCATGACGCTTTTTGGCTGTCGGTGTGCGCGCGCATGACACAGTTATCAGCTAACTTCATCATGTCGCTTTTTGGCTGTCGGTGTGCGCACGCATGAGACAGTTATCAGCTAACTTCATCATGTCGCTTTTTGGCTGTCGGTGTGCGCGCGCATGAGACAGTTATCAGCTAACTTCATCATGTCGCTTTTTGGCTGTCGGTGTGCGCGCGCATGAGACAGTTATCAACTAACTTCATCATGTCGCTTTTTGGCTGTCGGTGTGCGCGCACATCGTAAAAATTTTACTCTTATATTATTTTCCAAACGCGCCCAAAGAAGTATAACTTCAAAAAGATTATCTACATTTCAAAGAGCTACAAAAAGATCAATGCTTGGTTTGAGACTAAAAGATAAAATCAGAAGTGACAACGTTAGAACCGTAACGAAAGTCACCGACGCAGTTAGTATGCTCGGCAAACTGAAGTGGAAGTGGAAGTGGTCAGGCCACATCTCTAGAGCACGGGATGGAAGATGAAGCGAACGTATCGTCCATTGGTACCCAGGAGAGGCGGTGCGCACAAGAGGAAGACCGACGGAAGAAGACGGTGGTGCGACGACTTGGTAGAGGTTGCGGGCAAGACCCATAATACATAAAACAAAGTCAGGTTTGTTCGAACACTTATAACTCGAAAACGGCTGAACCGATTTTCATGGTTTTTGATTTGTTTTATTTGTCTCCGTCCCGAATAGCAGAATAACTATTAAAATATTGGAAAATTCACGCAAAAAGAAATTACGAAGAATCATGACAATCTATGTCCGATTGACAATTTTACCGGTGACGTACATTGGCAGCCCGCATCTTATGTATGTCAAGGCGGTACCAAGTTCGGCGGGTCAGCTAGTTTAATATAAAAATAACATGTAGACAAAATAAAAGAGATAACGAATAAAATAACAATACATGAAATACACGAATTGAAGAATAAATATCTACGAACATTATATTGAGTGTGAATAAAGGCTTTATTTATTTATATGTATGTACTTATATATATATGCTTTTTCATATAAATTCCAAAGAATACGATGAATAACAGCGTCCACAAAAAAATATTTTATTCTATTCAATAGAAAATATCAGCAAATCTAGACATCACAAATAAAATTTCGACTACAATAAAATCAGGCTCAGTCAGCAATTGATACAAACAAACATTTTTTTATTTTATTATCTTTGATGTCTAGGAGCTAAGATATAATCTAATATTTGGATAAATGCCAGGCCTAGGTTACATTACACTACCTACTATGATTCTAATATCTAGCTTTTATCAGAGAATTTAAAATAACTGTTTGTTTGTGCACAGTGGTCCAAATTCGCCCGTAATTCAATTTTGTCTAGCTTTGCCAAATTTTAAACTTGTGTGCATGCGCGCATTAAAAAGGGGTACAAAGTCAAGCCTTGACAGAACTTACGTATTTGAGCCATTTGGGTCGAGACCCTGGGTCCGTGAGATACCAAGGGCCTATCGCGTTTTCAAAATTCTTTCTGGGCGTCTGGTCGAAGCGTCGTGAGATCCGAGAGCTGGCGCTTATATGTCAACGTATAAGCATTGCAATTCAGCGGGGCAATGCAGCCAATGCCTTGGGGACAATTCTGCCTGGTAGTGATTTGGAGCAGTTGAGCTATCGCAGATTTTCTCGAATTTTTACGATCGACAGGTACAAAATCGAGTAAATTTGTAAGCAACAGACTATCGTACTTAGTGGTATGTAGTACATAAAAACACTAGAATAAAAACACAAAACTAACTTACTTAACCTTTCCTAACTTCCCCACACTAAGTTTATTTTAAGCTTGTGTTGTGAGGTCATAGCAATTCGCATCGGACTCTCTCGAAACAAAGAACATTGAAACATGTATAAATTAAAAATTTAAACAACCCTCAACCCCCTCTTTTTCCTCTAGGGTTAAAAACTGTCATATTTAATAACCACTCCAGTTAAACTAGCTTTCTCTATAAAAACGGCGTCCAAATCAGTCCATTCGTCAAATTTATAACAAGTTTCTTTTTGCTTTAGGGGTTAATTTTAGGAGTACGATCAGCAAAGCCAATCGTGCTATTATCCAACGCTGTTAGAACAAAATCCTACGTTCCATATCTAATATCCATCATAGTTCACAACCAACAAGGAGGTCCATGAGTACCCAGAAGTTCCCACAATTGACCAAGAAATGGGATTCAAAGGAAAAGATACCTGAATCGCCTAAACAGCCATAAAAATCCGCGGGTGGAAAATCGTTCTGACATAAAGCAGCTAAAATGAGTCTATGTCTTGGACAACCTGCTTGCTGCTTCAAAAGAAGAACTAATGTGACGATCCTGCCAAAAATCAATCAACCTATCCGTCTATAGTCCTTCAACTGATTGCGGATCACAAAGAGAACAAAAAAAAGGGTTTATAAACATGAAGACAAAAATATTACATAACAGAATAAACAAAAATTAATAAGTATTTGTCAATATCAATAAGTATCACACATATTCGCTCACACACACACACACACTCTCACACACATACACACACACACATACACACAAAAAAACACGCACGCAAACAAAATACACACATACACACGCACATGACCCACGCATATACTCACTTATTATACACTGGTGCATTCGCATACATGTAAACATGTGCGCTCCGACATCACATTTCTTTGATTGTTTTGTTATTTCGTTTTTCATGTACTAGAGTGTAATATTTATAGCATGTCATTCAGGAGTGAACTGTTTCCTAGGCCACAGCTTACGCTTTTCTGGGAAACAGGGACACAACTCATCTATGTAACTTTTATGGTCACAATAAATATTTCTATAATAATTTCTATAATATAATAATAGTCGTGTACCAATTTCATCGCGTATACCTAACACCCAAGCTTAATTCAATCTGGCTCCCTCCGTGTTCAATCAAGAGTATTATGTCCACAAATATTTGCAGCTTCCGTCTCGTAAAGGGAGGTTAGGAGTTACTACTCCCTAGATTATTGTTACATCGTGTATATTACACGATAATTGTTCATGGATAATGCTAGAAACTTTACTGTGATTTTATGTCTGAGTCTTTCCGGTGAAAAGGCGTAATTTGATTCAAGGTGATCCCAAAAATGTAATTGAATAGAAGAATTTTGATTTTGAAGATGAGGCTGTTTTTATCATGTGCGGCCATGAACGATAAGTAGTTTTTTATGTTTTGTTTCAGCTATAGAGCCAAAAAAAAGTGAAGTGCTCGATGCAATATATAGGAAGATGTGGGTAGGCATACCAATCCGCCTATAGCACATACATTTTTACACCCATCATGTACAGATGTACCAAAGATAAAGATGTATTTGCATAAATGCCTTTGTAATTACATGTCAACAATCAGATAAAGACATAACAAGAGAATTGAAAACTTAGATTAATTGTGACAAAAATGGCCACCACTCAACATGTGCCATAGCAAATTTCCTCAATAGGTCTGGTCTTCTGCGGTCGCCGTGGCTGTAGGTAGTAGATTCATTAATATATAAAATTCTCGTGTCACAGTGTTTGTAACAAAACTCCTCCGAAACGGCTTGACCGAATCTTATGAAATTTTTGTGTATATTCGGTAGGTCTGAGAATGGGACGTAAACAATTTTTCACCCTCCTACCTCTACCCCCCATTTTTAGTATTTTTGTATGATTAATATCCATATACTTGAATTGTCGTTCATTGACGTAAAGGCGTTTACATAAAGTGTCGCGTCACATTTCATTCTGCATTTGATTTCTTTGATAATTTATATGGCAGAACATCGTTTGCGTCAGCTAGTACTCCTTTAAAAGTCGCATTACTAAATAAACTTAGTATAATGTATTGCCCAGCATCTAAACGTTAATTATGTAACGGAATACCTCCTTCACGAACCCTATAAAATAATCAAGATTACGTATAGCCTTACGAACGAAATAAATAACAAAACAGCCTGCGATTTATAAATTGAAGAGTATTCTAGAAGCATCTATGCAGTACCATTATTTACCGATGAAGGAAAAGAAAAATAGATAGATAAAGTATTTAATAAATAATAAATAAATAAATATCGCTGGACATTTCACACAGCGCTATCTAGCCCCAAACTAAGCAGAGCTTGTACTATGGGAACCAGATAACGGATAGAATCCTTTTTTTTTGTAAATACATACTTATAATATCCCTATAGAAAAACACCCAGACATGGAACAAATATCTGTAGATCATGCAAACATTTGTCCCGTTACGGGAATCGAACCCGCTACCTCCTGCGTCTCAGCGGGCTAATAGCTAATAAATAAATAAATAAATATCGCTGGACATTTCACACAGCGCTATCTAGCCCCAAACTAAGGAGAGCTTGTACTATGGGAACCAGATAACTGATAGAATACTTATATACTTTTTTTTGTAAATTCATACTTATAATATATAGAAAAACACCCAGACACGGAACAAATATCTGTAGATCATGGAAACATTTGTTCCGCGGCGGGAATTGAATCCGCTACCTCCGCGTCTCAGCCGGTTATACGCCCACTGCGCCACGGAGGCAGTCCGCAGCAGATTTAGAAATAGCCAACAAAGTGTTAAAGAACGAAAGATATTTACCATGATTTGTATATTACTGAGAAACTATATATATTATTTTACATAGGATATATATATATGACGACCTCCGTGGTGCAGTTGGCGAATAGCCGGCTGAGACGCAAGATGTAGCGGGTTCGATTCCCACCGCGGAACAAAATGTTTGCATGATTTACAGATATGTATTTGTTCCGGCTCTGGTTGTTTCTCTATGTATTATAAGTATGTATTTACAAAAAAAAATGTATATAAGTATTCTATCAGTTATTTGGTTCCTATAGTACAAGCTCTGCTTAATTTGGGGCTAGATAGCGCTGTGTGAAATGTCCACCAATATTTATTTATTTATATTTATTTATTTACTGAGAAAGAGGGTAGATAGATATACTATCTGCATTAGCTGCTAATAACGACTTCAGTCTACCCGTGATCGCGCATGCAACTGCGTCGAAATAACGGGATACTCAAAAACTCACAATCAATAAATATTCCAACCTAAGCCAAAATAGAGTTCAACCTAAGCCCAGAGGATTCATGAGTGATATAATGATGATCGATGCCAAACAATTATCATCACCATAGTTTTTAATTTGTGTCGACTCACTCGGCATAGACTTCTTTTTGCGTCGTTATCCCGATTCTATTAGTCTAAAGAGCTATGTTCTTTCAGCCACAGTCTACCATATTGACCTATCTCACCGTGGACATGATTTATGTATATCTTTTCTCAGATCTCGGTCTGGACTCGGCTATTAGTCCAATGTCTGGGGTTCATGCACAACTCTACTTGAGCCCCGAATATTCTCTTGCGTCTCGTAATATTGACGTCTTGGACTTTAAGTTTTTTGTTTATTCCAATTCCTTTTAGTATTTATTTTTTCCTGAAAACTATATTTATTTTAACAGAAACAACATCTATACGAATATGACTTCTATAAAATACAAACGAATCAGCGAGACAGACCGAGAGATCTATAAATAGCTAAGCTGCTCTACATTATAGTCAAGCGAAAGTGCCCCCAAGACCTGAAGACTAACTGCATTGCCCCGCTGAATTTCAATGGTTATGCATTGACCCAGATAAGAACGGTCACACGGATCACATGTCGCTTCGACCAGACGCTCTGAAGTTGAAAATCTACTCACCTGCAATCCCACTAATATTATAAACGCGAAAGTTTGTATATCGCAAAAACTACGGCATAGATTTTAATGAAATTTGGTAAGTATGTAAATTATAGCCTGGATTAACACATAGGCTACTTTTTATTAACAAACCACGAGTGCGAAGCCGCGGACGGAAGCTAGTTTATAATAAACGATAGAGTTTTAAATTCAATAATGGTTGAAATAAACACAAATACTCACACATTGTGTGTTGTTCTAATTTTCAGAAATGTGTAGACTATTTGCAAATTCATTTTGTTTATTTATGTACTTCTGTATTTTGTATGTAAACATGATTATTCAGTGTCACGCAGCTGGGCACTAGCTTCTACCCATGTCTTCGCTCGCAAATGTATTCAGATGAAATGTGGTTGATGTGATTAAACAGAGCAAATCTCGTTATCTGCTGTAGAGGAGGTTATTTATTTGTTTAGGTTCAAGAATAATTTTAATGAGAATTACAAGAATTTTATGAATAACTAGCTGACCCGCCAAACTTCGTACCGCCTTGGCATGCATATGACGCAGGCTGCCAATTTACGTCGCTGGTAGAATTGTCAATCGACAATCATAGCTGCATCTATGTATGAGAAAATTAATTTTCTTCAAATTTCTTTCTGCATGAATTTTCCCGATATTTTAATAGTTATTCTGATATTCGGGGCGGAGACATATCCAACAAATAAAAATCATCAAAATAGATCTAACAGTTCTTGAGTTACAAATGGTGTAACTAACCCGACTTTGTTTTATATATATAGACTAGCTGTTGCCCACGACTTCATACGCGTTACACTACTACTACTCCATATTTCAAGTCTTTAAGATCAGCGGTTTACGCTGTGCGTTGATTTTCAGTCAGTCTGTCAGAAACCGTAACGATTATTTAATAATATGTTGATAATAATATTGTTGATTAAGCCGCCCATTGTACCGTTATTTATTATTTATTTCCTTGATTCCGTATTTTTGTTTGGTGTGCAGTAAAGAGTATTTCATTCATTCATTAAGAACAGTCGATTTCCCCATCTTCAGACGCTGGTAGTCAATTGTATCCTGAAACGTCTCGCAAAAACAATTTAATAGAACCCAAACACGATACATCTACTGTTATCCATTAATGAGTTCTATAGATTCCCTCCTGGCTCCATCATCAGACCCTGGTGGTCTTCCCATGATAAAATGTTTCATTATTTACCTATAAAAAGCATTTATGCAAAGTTATACGTTCGTAATTGTAATTAACATTGTTTTAGAACAAACTACAACATCCCTTTTCAACCCTAGGGGGTGATTTTCAAAAAAGTAATTATGCCATGTTTCATTATGTATCGTGGTAAGTATTTATGCAAAGTTTAACGTTTATTAACCTCAGGAATAATGTTTTACCATACAGAGTTCAACACCCTTTTTCACCCACCCAGGGGATGATTTTTGAAAAACAAAAAAATACCATTTCTCTTATTTTTGTTACAAAATATATTTGCCAAGTTTCAAGTTTATAAATCCAGGAACCACTGTTTTTCATCCAAACGTAAAACCCTCTTTTAACCCCCTTAGGAGTTGAATTTCAAAAAATGTTTTCTTAGTACACCCCTACGCATCAATACAAACATACCCTCTAAATTTCAAGTTTCTACGGCCAGTGGTTTAGGCTGTGCGTTGTCTGTCAGTCAGTCAGGACTTTGCTTCTTATATAGGTACACCTAACTTTCAACTCTAGATTTGGGCACATACAAAATTATAATCCAGCTTATCTCATAATATTCTGAACATGTTAAACATTACTGTTACAGAACATTTTAATTCACATTTGAACAAGGGTTGTTATCATTTGGAGCATGTTCAGACATGTTAAGACAGCAACAAACAAACAGGCTTCTGAAATTAAATGTTTAATAATTTTTTGGTTACTGGTTATGTAAAGTTGATGGTAACGTTATCTTATTATGTAAAATTAGCGACAGCAGTGCGACAAGCAATCGGTCGCAAAACGTCCAATTGCATATTATATTATATTGTCTGGGTGTTTTTCTATATATTATAAGTATGTATTTACAAAACAAAAAGTATATAAGTATTCTATCAGTTATCTGGTTCCCATAGTACAAGCTCTGCTTTGTTTGGGGCTAGATAGCGCTGTGTGAAATGTCCAGCAATATTTATTTATTTATTTATTTATATTTTTTAAATATATAATGGGACAAGCTTATGGCCCACCTGATGTTAAGCAGTACCTAACCATTGCCTAAAACAGAGAATTGCCTCGTAGGTCACGCACGTTAGCAATGTGCCCTACGATACAATACCCTACAATACATGTGTAAAACCCCATGTGCCTGTAATTTCACCGGCAACCATACCCTTCAAACCGAAAAACAGGAATGCTGCTTGGCGGCAAAAATAGGTATGGTGGTAGTACTTCCCTGTGCGAGCCCTTTCACAAGAAACCCTACTACTCTAACACAGATAGAACTATTTCAATAGTCGTGTGCCCTAGTAGCTTTAGGGCGACTTGCGCAACGATGCCTAAACGTATTTAGTGGCTAAATGTGATTTACTGTGATTAGACAAATTTAAACATATTTAGTCGTTAAATACGTTTAGGGATCGTTGTACAAGCCGGCCTTAATGTTGTATTGTGCCGTAGCTGTCACCAGCACACACAATCCCGCAAGGTTTGAATATTACAATATTTCCATTGCTTTTGTGAGGAGACCAGAATGGAGATGCAAAAGCAGATTTTGTATATTGGGAATACCTGTGATTTCCAGATAGGTGCTGATGAAACATATTCCATTGGATCGGTTGTATTTTCACATAGCTAGCAAGGCACTATACAAATAAAAATAAATATTGCTGGACATTTCCCCAATAGCCCCAAACTTAGCGAAGCTTGTACTATGGATACGGTTAATGGAATACCTACTTACATACTTTTTTTGTAAATACGTACTTATACTAGAGGTTTGACCCGAACTGAGATCTTGTGAGTCTCGCAAAAAACCAAAAAAAAATATTACTCATAATCTTTGACTAATAAAATAGTGGGAAATGCACAACCAACTCACTTGACCTACAGTTTTATTCAAATTAAAAGTAACAGAGGTTCATGGTTATTGGTTTCTCTTTTTATGGGTAGGGGTAGAAATTGCGGTTACTCTGGATTTTAGACTTTTCCCTATATTTGTGTCATTAAAGCTACACGAATACCAAATTTCAGCATGACCCCATCACTGGTGTTACCTGTGAACCTCGTCAAATTTCAGTTTTTATTATGGCTAATAACTCAAAAACTACTCAAATAAACTAAAAATAAAAATTGGCTCGAAATGTAGTAATGAAGACCTTTCATTAAACGTTCCATTTGATCTAATCATCTCGTTTTGATTTTTTTTACCCTCTTGAACTCAACAACTCCCCCATATTTTTAGCTTATTTAGTCACACCAGAATTGTGCCATCACTACCTACTTATAAATCAAATTTCACGATGATCGGATCAACGCTCCGAAAGTTGTTCTCGGACAAACAAACATACATACACACAACGCCGATTTGCCCAAGTGATTTGGAAATATCGCTTCACTCGATGAAATATATAGAGAAACATCCAGACCCGGAAAAATATCTGTAGAACGTGCTAACATTTGTTCCAGGGCGGGAATCGAACCCACGGGAATTATATTTATCTAATTGATATATTTTTTATGCAAAGTTTTGGTTTCAACATATATTATGTCATGTATGGTAATTTTATGATTCGTGCAGTAAGTACTTTTTGATAGATATAATAATATTAAACAGACAAACTGAAGAGAAAATAAAGTATGCCAGAGGGCTTAGCCAAGTTAAATTCGACTAGCGATGACGCCAGTCGATAAGTCCGAAAATGTATGACAGTTGACATGACAACAACCCTATGTAGAAATCAAATCGATTCGAAGCGATTGTAACTTAGCTACGGGCCCAGGATCGGGTAGAAAGTAAAAACGTGTCTACGCATATATTAAAAAATGTGTTAAGTTTATAACCCTATGTAGGAATCGAATCAATTCGAAGCGATTGTAACTTGGCTATGGGCCAAGGATCGTGTAAAAAGTAGAAACGTGTCTACACTTATATTAAAAATGTATTAAGTTTGTAGCTTTTATGTTTGTAATGTGTAATACATTTATATCTATGCTTTTAGAATACAGACCTAACATGATATCTTTGAATGCTGCAGATACGCCCTTGTAGTTCAAGAAACTTAAAGTGGAAAACTTTACTAATTTATATTTTCTTGTTCTATTTTCTGATTGAAAATTGTTAGTGGAAATTCCGAAAAGCTTTTGTAAATATCTCAAAAGTCAGAGAGGACATTACTGTTTCTTTTTAAGTATCAAAAATGATACAATTTTCTTCAACAATCATAAAGAGTTTGTGGCGAGCTCTGTCCTCTGTACCTGTAAACTTACGCACATCACTAGTTGGCACAGCTCTGGTTATTCGACGCGCCTCGGTTACAACACTAGACGGCTTCCGCGCATGCGCCGTAATGCCGGCGCCCGCGCGCTGCCTGTCGACCGTGTCATGCGGCAGTGAGAAACTTATTACCGCACTGAACGCACGCTAGTTTACGACGCGCCGCGCCGCTCTATACCCGCGACAGTGAGCTTGACTATACCGAATTCTAGATTTTTCTGTGTCGTGATATGTACCTAAAACTAACTAGAATTACCTATCATTTATTTGTCTCTGAATAAACTTTTAAAGTGTATCTTGAGGTTATTATTGGACTTTCTGCGGCTTACCTACCTACCTAGGCTAATCCTAGTAGACAATTAGTTCAACGCAGCTACATTGGTGACCCCTGCTGAAAACATGTCTAAGGAGCGCGAAACTTCTGAGAAGCCTGCTATGGAGATATGCCGCGTGGGAATACGGGTGCCGCCATTTTGGCCTGACGAACCCGAGATTTGGTTCGCCCAGGTCGAGGGTCAATTTGCGATTTCGAACATCACACAAGACACCACCAAGTTCAACTACGTAATCGGACAATTAGACCACCAATTCTCCAAAGAAGTAAAGGACTTGATTGTATGCCCACCAGAAACAGATAAGTACGAGAAATTAAAAACAGAATTGATAAAACGGCTTAGTGCGTCACATGAGAAAAAAGTAAAACAGCTACTTATGCACGAAGAGTTG
The DNA here is from genome assembly GCA_963924445.1 of Philereme transversata. NCBI lineage: Eukaryota > Metazoa > Arthropoda > Insecta > Lepidoptera > Geometridae > Philereme > Philereme transversata. The sequence goes on along the minus strand of OZ004345.1, from coordinate 25,882,844 downwards.
GGCGATCGTCGGCCATCACAGTTTCTCCGACATCTCCAGAGCCTCGCTGGACCAAGTGTGCCTCAAGATTTTTTAAAGACAATTTGGACCAGCCGCTTGCCACGGAATATACAAACAGTGATCGCCGCCCAACCCACCGCGTCACTTGAGGTACTCGCGGACTTGGCAGATAAAATCCAGGATATTGCCACACCTTCTCTTCAAGTCGCATCAGCTCAGTTTAGCTCATCGGGGCCCGGATCGAACATGGAATCTATGGCATGCGAAATTGCCGAGTTACGGAAACAGATGCAGAATCTCGCTTCGCAACTGGGATCGCAGCAGCGGAGATCGCGATCTTCTCATCGGAGTGATCGAGGTAGGTCGTTAACCAGATCTGTGTCCAATTATAAAAAATATCCAGAGTGTTGGTACCATTCTAGGCACGGTAAAAATGCAAAAATTTGCGTCAAGCCGTGTGACTATGGCACGGAAAAATCCCGGAACAGCGGATACGGTCCGGATAATTCCCGGAACAGCGGATACGGTGCGGAAAACTCTCGGGGCAGTCAGTAATGGCGACGGATGACTGCCCCCACCCGTCTGGTCGCCTGTTCGTTACGGATCGTCGGTCTAAGGTTTCGTTCCTCGTAGATACAGGGAGTGACGTATGTGTCTATCCGCGATCCGCCATTCGACAGCGACGTCCTAAGACAGATTTTCAGCTATCTGCAGCTAACGGTACTCCTATCAGCACGTACGGATACGCTCATCTAGATTTAGACCTAGGGTTGCGACGCGATTTTCCCTGGCGTTTCATAGTAGGGGACGTCACTAGAGCTATCATAGGGGCTGATTTTTTGAAATATTACGGACTCATCGTAGATATTCGCAATCAATGCCTAGGTATTCTAGATAGCCAAACAGCACTCTTCGCCATCGGTACGCCTGTCAACTCGTCGACTTCGATATCGTCTATCAAGATACCGCTCGGCGAGTCCAGATATCATGATATACTTCGTGAATTTCCGGAACTTACTCACCCATCTGGACAACAAAAGGAGGTAAAACACAATACCGTTCATTATATTAGGACGACGCCAGGCCCGCCAGTCTCTTCTTCTCCCCGTCGACTTGCACCTGACAAGCTGATAATAGCGAAAAAGGAATTTGAGTCAATGTTAAAATCTGGAATAGTTAGACCTTCGGAAAGTCCTTGGGCTTCTCCACTCCATCTAGCCCCAAAGAAGGAAAACGAGTGGAGGCCTTGCGGGGACTACCGGATGCTGAACGCCAGAACAATACCTGATAAATATCCAGTACGGCATGTGCATGACTTCACTCACAGCATAGCAGGATGCAAGGTATTTTCTACCATAGATTTAGTTAAAGCTTTTAACCAAATACCTATTTTCTCGGAGGACGTCCCGAAAAGCGCAATAACGACTCCTTTTGGTCTCTTTGAAGCATTATATATGCAATTTGGGCTCCGCAACGCATGTCAAACATTCCAACGTTTTGTCGACGAGATGACCCGCGGACTCGACTTTGTCTATCCCTACGTTGATGATTTTCTAGTCTTCTCCAAAAACGAGCAGGAACATGAAGACCACCTTCGTCAGCTATTTGGTAGAATGAAAGACTACGGTGTCATCATAAACACCGCCAAATGCCACTTTGGCCAAGCAGAAGTCACGTTCCTGGGATATTCAATATCAGCTGATGGGGTCAAGCCCCTCGATTCTAAAGTAGAAGCAATAAAGTCATTTCCAGTACCGAAGACCGTAAGAGAACTGCGAAGATTCTTAGGAATGATTAATTTTTACCGAAAATTTATACCTGGAGCCGCGGAATGTCAAACACCACTGAATGCTCTTTTAATGGGGTCTGTCAAAGGTTCTCACCCTATACACTTGTCCGGTGACACGATGACAGCTTTTCAGGAATGCAAAGATAGCCTCTGTCGTGCAACGCTTCTTTCACATCCTGATTGTCAATCCAAGCTTGCCCTCGTTACTGACGCCTCTGACACCGCGATAGGAGCAGTTCTGCAACAGCATAAGGATGGCGCATGGCAACCGCTGGCATTCTTTTCCCGTAAGATTTCTCCAGCTCAAAAGAAGTATTCTCCTTACGACAGAGAACTGTTGGCCATTTATGAAGGTGTCAAATATTTTCGACACATGTTGGAAGCTAAAGATTTTACAATTTACACTGATCATAAGCCTTTGTGCTACGCGTTCCACACACGCAAAGATAAGTGTTCGCCCAGACAATTCCGCCATCTTGATCTGATATCTCAATTCACAACGGATATACAGCATATCTCAGGCAAGGACAACGTGGTTGCGGACACGCTCTCGCGAGTGGAGGAGGTGGAGTTTTCAATTGACTTCCCAAGGCTAGCTCAATCTCAAGACTCAGATCCAGAGCTGAAGCTACTTCTCGAGAGTGGAACGTCGCTTCGCTTGGAAAAAGTCAAGATTCCTGGAACTCGATCAGAACTATATTGTGACGTCAGCTCCCAGACTCCTAGACCTTATGTCACACCTGTCATGCGAAAGCAAGTTTTTGAGAGCCTGCATGGGCTTAGCCATCCTGGTGCCAATGCCACTATAAAATTAGTAACGGAACGATACATATGGCCCGGAGTCAAGAAAAACTGCAGAGAATGGACTCGTGCCTGCTTAGCATGCCAGCGGTCTAAGATTAATAGACACGTGTCAGCACCCCTGGGAACTTTCCAGCTCCCACGAGCACGATTCATGGACGTGCATATAGATTTAATCGGACCACTTCCAATATGTAGTGGAAATCGCTACTGCCTCACCGCAATCGATCGGTTTACCAGATGGCCTGAGGTGATGCCCATACCCGATGCGACAGCTGAAACCGTTGCTAAAGCTCTTCTCACTGGATGGATCTCAAGATTTGGATGTCCCACCACCATCGTGACGGACCGTGGTCGTCAATTCGAATCTTCACTTTTCCAGTATCTCTCCAAATCAGTCGGATTCTATCATAAGAAGACCACAGCCTATCACCCTGCATGCAACGGCGCTATTGAAAGATTTCATCGACAGCTGAAGACCTCAATTACTTGCCACGGTACAGAAAATTGGGTGGAAGCACTACCGCTTGTCCTGCTCGGGATACGGAGTGCGTTCAAAGATGATCTGAAAGCTAGCCCAGCTGAACTAGTCTATGGTGAACCGCTTCGCTTACCTGGCGAATTCTTCAATCCAAACTCAGAAGGAACAACCGATGTCACAGACTATACAGCACGCCTACGCCTATTCGCGAACAATCTGAAGCCAGTCCCTGCCTCAAGACACAACAAGCAGTCTATTTTCATCTACAAAGATCTTGCTACCACTAGTCATGTGTTCCTGAGAGAAGATGCGCTGAGAGGTTCCCTACAACCCGCGTACACTGGTCCGCATCCTGTAATAGAAAGGAATGATAAGGTTTTCAAACTTCAGATAAAAGGCAAATCTGTGACCGTATCCGTTGACCGCTTGAAGCCCGCTTATATTATCCCGGACAAAAGAACAGTCCGATTCCCGGAGTATTACCGGGAATATGAAACTTAATCGCCCTACTCGGTCTCTGGAGGGGGGTGATGTGGCGAGCTCTGTCCTCTGTACCTGTAAACTTACGCACATCACTAGTTGGCACAGCTCTGGTTATTCGACGCGCCTCGGTTACAACACTAGACGGCTTCCGCGCATGCGCCGTAATGCCGGCGCCCGCGCGCTGCCTGTCGACCGTGTCATGCGGCAGTGAGAAACTTATTACCGCACTGAACGCACGCTAGTTTACGACGCGCCGCGCCGCTCTATACCCGCGACAGTGAGCTTGACTATACCGAATTCTAGATTTTTCTGTGTCGTGATATGTACCTAAAACTAACTAGAATTACCTATCATTTATTTGTCTCTGAATAAACTTTTAAAGTGTATCTTGAGGTTATTATTGGACTTTCTGCGGCTTACCTACCTACCTAGGCTAATCCTAGTAGACAATTAGTTCAACGCAGCTACAAGTTTATCAATTTGGGACACATATTAGGTAGGTAAATAATAAATATTAATAATAGGTAATAAATCAATAAATAAGTAAATAAAAAAAAAGGTTTAGTAAAGTTGTGAAGCAATAAGTACACAGACGCACAAGATATAGGTCGCTCTCGAATCTATGGGGGAGGCTTTTGTCTAGTATTCTAGAACTATTTTTGACAGGATTATTATTATGTTAATTTAAATTTTAGGTCACAGTATTTATGTATAATTTTAAAAAGTTATTATGTACAGTGATCGCGAAAGTTTGAAAAATACTATGTGATTTAATAATATTACTGACTTGTTTGTTCCACCATGAGTGTTTATTCGTTTAATTTTTATGATTTTGTATTGTATTGGTATTACCGATTAGTATAATTTCTGTATAATGCCGTTCTAATTTAATAAATAAATATAAATTACATATAATCCATACTAATATTATAAATGCGAAAGTAACTCTGTTTATTTGTTAGTTTGTTTGTATGTTTGTTTGTTACCTTTTCACGACTAAACGGCTGAACGTATCGTAATGAAATTTGACAAGGAGGTAGATTATATCCTCAAAAAGGACATAGGCTATTTTTTTGTTTCAAAAATTATTCTTGCAGAGGGTGAAATAGGGGTTGAAAGTTTGTATGGACAATCCATAATTCCTTAAGTTAGGGATCTGAAAATTTGTATGTAGGCTTTTGGTATGAAATAAAGAAATACGTGTTTCAACTTTTATGCACAATTATCCTTAAAGGGGAGGGGAGGGGTGGATAAAGTAAGGGGTTAAAATTATGAGGTATTCTTTAGATGCACTCGCTATGTTCCGTTGGTATATAGATAGATTAGGACCGGGATTGGAACATAGGCTACTTTTTAGTAGCCTATGTACACCACATATATATTGGGCATCCTGTGGCTCATAAGAAGGCTCAAGGTCACACGGCATGATATGGAGAGGGCTATGCTTAGAGTTTCTCTACGAGATCGAATCAGAAATGAAGTGATTCGTACACAAACTAAAGTCACTAACATAGCCAAGAGGATTGACGTGAAGCTGCAGTGGGCGGGGCACATAGTTCACGGATGGCCCACCCACTTGATTAAAAAATTACCTGATAAAGGTTGCTGGGAGCCGTTGGGTACAGGCCACACAAGTCGCTCTGGAAATCTGTTTCATATCTGCCGGGTGTCCCGTGACGGCCACATTTGTTTTTTTTACCTATTAATAGTATTTAATCTAAGTTCATCTAATTAGACAGCAACTTACTAACTGACTGTCTACTGAACTCTAGCTAGTCTGCTGCAATCGACTGTTATAGTTTGATAATGATGATGATCGCCTTTTTAGTTTATCTTATCGTATCTAATATACATATTACAAATCTTACGAACATTCGCATTTTTAATACCTCTACGTTAGAATCTGCATTAAAACTATTCTAAAGGATCATGCAGTATATATAAACCTATTCTTAAGTTTTACCTCCAGTAAAATCGAACTTGTAGAAGCTTTTAATTCCTACCTTCATAAGACTAACTAGCGGGAAAGTTAGCGTAATGAAACAGTGAAACTTCACCTTAATTTGCGGGGGCAGTTAAACTTTTTACTGAGTCTAAAACAATTTTTTTACTGAGTTTAAAACAGTTTTTTCTGTTTTTTTGTGGATGGACGTGCTCCTAATTGTTTTGCTGAAGCGTTGAGTGACGTCAGGACTTAGTTAGATTTACCTAGTTTTAGATTATGAACAGTTTTATGCACGAATCTTTATTCAATTAAGTCTTTCCTCGGTCCAAGTTTTGAGTAAGTTCAGTTTTTTACAGTAATTTTTAAGTGCCATCAGACCTTTGATCAACATGTTGATCGAAGCATCAGACAGACAACTTAATGCAGAGTGTAGCTAACTTTAAAATAGAAAATTGTATTATAATATCTATCTACTTATTAGAAAGAACTTGTCCAATCATTATAATCCCGTGATCATCACATATCAAACTGTGCCGAAACATCGGGACAATAAAAAATTAATAGATCATGGTAAATACCCCGTTTTTAATGAAAATAATAACCATGTAATTTTATAAATAAGCACTACAAAGCTTTTTTATAATTAATAAAGAAGATTTGCTTTAATTCAAATTCATTTATTTAGAACCAGATAACATACAGCTATGACTATAAATATGCAGTCTCAAAGCCCAACTCATGATCTAAACATAGTTTTTTTTACCGAACTCAATAATTTGATTGAAGCAATAATGAGACGTATTTTTTAAAAGAATTTAGTATGCGTCCAACATACCAACTCGTACTAAGCCAAATCTTTTAATATAAGAGGCATTATTCCAACCTAATTCTGCGGCGTACCGGGTAAATTACATTACTGTGACGGGCGTTGAGTGTGACGCTAACCTAATCCAACCCGTGATGTATTGCTGACGCAGAACATAAATACCTAACAGATCCTATTACGAGTTTTCATGGAAAATTATAACACACAAGGAAAATGTATGCAATCATAAATCCTTAAACTCAATTGACTTCCAAACAAAAAGATCTTCTTAAATAGAAAAATTTAATGCTAATTCTAATTCTAGGCTAGAGGGAAAAAGATTTGCACTGACGCCCCGCACAGGGGCGTATGTGCAAGTATTACCCCTCTTCTAACGCGAGGACTTGCGAATGACGGTGGAGATTATCACCGGACAATGCGACACAAATTACGATCTCTTGACTTAAAGACAGGGGCCACGCATAGTGGAATATGTCGGAAATGCCAACAGGATGAAGAGACAGTGAAGCACTTGCTGCTGCACTGTACGACCATACACGAAGCCAGACCGATGACGGGACTGCATGAACTCATCAAGCCATCTTTGACGTCAGCAACGATCTCGGGGACTCTGCTGCCACCAGCCCAAAGTCCTACTCCGCTACTTTAAGGAGTTGTGATAGCTGGGGTCAGGTTACAAGAGGGGGAAGGGGAGGGGGGAGGGGGGGTAAATTAATGTAATTTTTAAACTTTCTAATTTCTGATTCGGATAATGTTTCCTGCTATTACTTAACAAGCAGAACAGTCAGCAATGATTTCAGTGAATCAGAGCGTACGATTATTGTTTACTCTGTGGCCTATACTTATCTCACAGACGCAATTGACCATAAATATTGTTACGCCGAGGCTGTTAAACAATGAGTAATAATCGTAACTTCTCGAACGCTTTTGTCTTGCTGCGTTATTGTTGTTATTATCTGCGGTTGCGCACAATGGAGTGGCCATTGTGTCGAGGGACCGACCCTTTTCCTGGAACGATCGAGTTCCTTCTCGAACAATCGAAATGTGTGGATATAAATAGGCCGGAGAGATGGCCGGACAGTCAGTTGTGAGTCAGTCTCGAGTCAGTCTGAGTGAGTGAGTCTCAGCGAGGCCCTGGAGGACTGACGTGGGAAGGGTCTCGCGTGAATAGTAGTTGCTCCCGAGTCAGTCTGGATTAAGCTATACGTGCGAACATTTCGGTGACTTTAAGTGGTGCACCAGTGGTGTGAATTAGTGTGTTGTGATACGTGTGACCAAGTTCGTGTATTCATCGTTTAGTGCTGAATAAAAGTGCTATTTTGGTTAAATCGATTCCCATTATTTTATCCCGAACCCTCAGCTCGTAACAATTTGGTGTCAGAAGTGGGATAAAATAATGCCGGTTCTCCCAAAGGATAACGTGGACGGTGTCAGGACGAGAGGTCAACGACAACAGGAAATGGATGAAAGGCGGTTTGGGGAGTCTCCGGTTCAAGAAGCTCGGCAGAGTCGTCAGGCGATGGAGATGGAATTAGCCGCCGCCGAATCATTTGGAGCATCATCATCATCATCCGTGGGGCAAGCTCCTGTGACAGGCGATATTGCTGCTATTATGGCAATGCTTTGTCGTCAAGAAGAACAGCGTCGTCGGGATAAAGAAGAGCAGCGTCGTCAGCAAGAAGAGCAGGCTCGGTTGCAGGAGGAGGAACGCCGTCAGCATAAAGAAGAGAAGCGTCGTCAACAGGAAGAGCCGGCTCGGTTGCAGGAGGAACAACGCCGTCAGCATTAAGAAGAGAAGCGTCGTCAACAGGAAGAGCAGGCTCGGTTGCAGAAGGAACAGCGACTTGAACAGGTAGAGCAGACTCGGTTGCAAGAGGAACAGCGACGTCAGGATAAAGAAGAGCAGCGTCGTCAACAGGAAGATCAGCGACGTTGGCCATAAGAGCGTGCTCGACTGATGAGGGAATCGTTCGGTTCATCTGGAAAGGAATTCTAGGAAGTGAAAGAACAGATAGAAATCAAGAGAGCCGTGTTTTGGAGGCTGGAATTGGGCTCGACTGATGAGGGAATCGTTCGGTTTACCTGGAAAGTAATTCCAGGAAGTGAAAGAACAGATAGAAATCATGAGAGCCGTGTTTTGGAGGCTGGAATTGGGATCGCTGATGAGAAAGGGACTCTGGGTGTCCTGAAGTACTGGAGACGGCAATGTGGCTCCTCTAGTTGCTACATCTTCAGCGCGAGGTGCGCCTAAAATTGTTCGTGTTGATCGGCTGCCGCGATATGAGGCTAAGAATGCTCGGGACGAGCATGTTTTAGGAGGGGGCAGTGTTACGCCGAGGCTGTTAAACAATGAGTAATAATCGTAACTTCTCGAACGCTTTTGTCTTGCTGCGTTATTGTTGTTATTATCTGCGGTTGCGCACAATGGAGTGGCCATTGTGTCGAGGGACCGACCCTTTTCCTGGAACGATCGAGTTCCTTCTCGAACAATCGAAATGTGTGGATATAAATAGGCCGGAGAGATGGCCGGACAGTCAGTTGTGAGTCAGTCTCGAGTCAGTCTGAGTGAGTGAGTCTCAGCGAGGCCCTGGAGGACTGACGTGGGAAGGGTCTCGCGTGAATAGTAGTTGCTCCCGAGTCAGTCTGGATTAAGCTATACGTGCGAACATTTCGGTGACTTTAAGTGGTGCACCAGTGGTGTGAATTAGTGTGTTGTGATACGTGTGACCAAGTTCGTGTATTCATCGTTTAGTGCTGAATAAAAGTGCTATTTTGGTTAAATCGATTCCCATTATTTTATCCCGAACCCTCAGCTCGTAACAATATTTATGACCATAACTGAGGCAATATGTTCGATAAACCAATACATGGAATATACATATTCCTAACTTGTCTGCCAAAGTTATTATAAGGTACACTGTATTACCTAACAGCATACAAACAGAAAGAATATATAAATAGGAGAATATTCGTATCGATCGTTTGCTCTCATGTTTTAAACAACAAATATAAAGCTAATTTCCGTTACTAAATGTATTCATATAACGTTAAAAATTACAAAAACAAAAGTTGAGCCACGTAAAGGTTGTTGCAAACGATCTATAGATAGCGCAATTGCTCGAAAGTGTCCCCAAGACACCTGTCTCACTGAATTGCAATGCTTATGTGACCCAGTTATGTACGCTCTTGGATCACACATTACCTCACAAAGAATTTTGAAAACGTGAAGGGGCTTTGTTAAATAGCGTAGTTTTAAACTTATTAAAAAAAAGAAAGAAAAAATATTTATTCATACAACCACAAGAAACAAATGATACAAAAAAACATTATAACGACATCCGTGGTGCAGTGGGCGAATAGCCGGCTGAGACGCAGGAGGTAGCAGGTTCGATTCCTGCCGCGGAACAAATGTTTGCATGATCTACAGATATTTGTTCCGGGTCTGGTTGTTCCTCTATATATTTTAAGTATGTATTTACAAAAAAAAAGCATTTAAGTATTCTATCAGTTATCTGGTTCCCATAGTACAAGCTATGCTTAGTTTGGGGCTAGATAGCGCTGTGTGAAATGTCCAGCAATATTTATATTTATTATAACCTCAGCTCAGCACTTGCAACAGCATGTTGCTGGTCTTCTGCTGAGGCCAATGTTGACCTCACGGAGAACCTGACATATTAATTATTTATACTATCGGTACATAAGTAAATATACTATCGGGTGAAACTAATTAAAAATAAATAACTTGGTAGGTTTATCCTTAATATCAAACAATAGAACCATTCTTTGAGGACTTTTTTCTTTGGGGCTATGTAAAGTCCAAAGTTTACATGGATAAGACGGATACGATTGAAGAATTGGAATCCAAAATTACAAGCGTTATTCGCCAAATACCACCCGTAATGCTCGGTCGCGTCATCGAAACTTGGAACTTCAGAATGGGCCATGTTAACCGCAATTACGGCCACCATTTTAAAGAAATAATCTTTAAAAAATAACACATTCATGTAAATAATGGTTCTACTGTTTGATATCAAAAATAACACGATAAAATTGTTTATTTTTTGATTTTTTTACTTATGAACAAAGTAACTCTAAATACATATATCATCCATTACAAAAAAATGTGTGTGTGTACTTATGTACGCTTTATTTTACGTATGTATGTATTACTTCAGTTATCAGCTAACTTCATCATGTCGCTTTTTGGCTATCGGTGTGCGCGAGCATGAGGCAGTTATCAGCTAACTTCATCATGTCGCTTTTTGGTTGTCACTGTGCGCGCGCATGAGACAGTTATCAGCTAATTTCATCATGTCGCTTTTTGGCTGTCGGTGTGCGCGCGCATGAGACAGTTATCAGCTAACTTCATCATGTCGCTTTTTGGCTGTCGGTGTGCGCGCGCATGAAACAGTTATCAGCTAAATTCATTATGTCGCTTTTTGGTAGTCGGTGTACGCGCGCATCGTAAAAATTTTACTGTAATAATTTTATTTCCAATCGCGTCTAAAGAAGTATTACTTCAATAAAGCATTAAAATTATATTTAGCATTAATTTAGCACTTACGTAATTAATTACATAATCTTGTAAAATACAATTATTTTTGTTTACTAACAATATTTATGGAAATAATCGGTCTAAATATATTGACAATCATCAAGATTAGATTAAATCTGGAATATTACTATATTTAAAACAGATATTGGTGCGGGCTGGCCAAATAAACGATACCACTGACTTTTCGTCCGTGAAAATTATTTGTAAAACCGTGTTTGAATTTGAAACAATATTGTATTGTTCTTAAACAAATACAGCAAAAACCATTTGGTGTGTGAAATGGGTATAGTTTTTTATCCACACTTTGTTTCTTTAGTAGTTGACTAGTTTGTATATTTTTAACCCCTGATGCAAAAAATAAGGGTTTTAAGCTTATTTCTGTATGCACAATCAAAATCGAAATTAATTTATTCTATTAAATTACAAGGATCACTCTGAAACATAAAAACTGCCTGTTCCTCTGCGACCAAGCAAAGAAACAAAGACAAGAAACAACGCTGGGTATTCTTTTTAATGATTCTTTTACAACACATTATAAAGAAATTCTAAATTGTAACATTTTTGATTGAGTTGGAGCAATTTCAATCTCAAGCTTCTCTATAAATTAAATAAACCGGGATGTTAGTAAGCCCTTTTATCGTGTTTGTTTAATTACGATTTAAATTCGTACCTTGTTTGCATGGGCCGGGTCCATCGCGTTTTCAAAATTCTGTCGGGGCGTCTGGTCTCATAGTTTAATGATTAAAACGGATGCTAGACAACGGAATTTCTGAATGGATTATAGTAGGCTACTAGAGTTTGGGCTCATTTGAATCTGCTTGCGGTTCCGATTATGAATTTTATAAAAGCTTGTTTTGAAAAAGTAATTTTTCAACAAAAAACTTATTTCCCCCTAGAAAACTCATTTTCTTTCCGCGATGTTGACAAGCAAGTATTTTGAGTACATAAAGTGAAAGTGTTTGACACAAGAGCCCGCCACTTCACAAGGCCGTCAGCAAAAAGCAATTAAAGGAAGCTCTTGGATTAGCTTGTCTCTATTTTGTCCCAAGCTTTTAACAGATTCGTTAGCAACTTTACTCCATATCTCCTTTTTTCAATCAAGTCCTCAACATTCCAATTTACAAAATCGAAAACTCCACATACCAATTTTTGTTTCCAAACTTAGTAAAGTCACTGTCCACTGAATACCGTCGTATAAACGCGAACGCGTTGTCTTATTTGTTGTAGCCTACCAAACGCTGTTTATTTCGCCTCAGCGTAAGAGTATCATGCCTACGCATAATCGTTTATTTTATGGAATTCTTCACGAAACTGACATTTACTCGACTTTTTAAGTAAAGAACATAATATTACGTGTTTTTTTTTATACCACCTGGAGATGGTACACCTGATGTTAAGTGGTAACCATCGCCTATAACAAAGTATTGCCTCGTGTCACGCACCTTAAATATTTACGTACCTTACGATGCACTGCCCTACGTCCATCAACTTGAGGCATACAGGTGTCAAATCTATATGCCTGTAATTTCACCGGCAACCATACCCTTCAAACCGAAACACGGCAATGCTGCTTGGCGGCAGAAATAGGTATGGTGTTAGTACTTCTCTGGACGAGCCCGAACGATGGAATGCTCGTAGACCAAGACACAGACCACCCGCCCAATGGTCGAATGACGATGTAAGCGTAGCTGAGTGTCAATGGATGAGACTCGCAAGGGACCGGAAAGAGGAGGCCTATACCCAACAGTAGGTGCAGACGGGCTGAGATAATGTGATGATGAAAGTTATGTATAAATTCATTAAATTATTAGTGTAGTAAATGAATTAATTGTAATTGGAGTAGAATAAGTTAGGTAACAAAGATAGAAATTATATGAACTAGGTACGTTATTGTATTAGGTTTAGGCCAATAAAAATAGATGTAAATGGGATTAGTATTTTTCAAACTTTCGCGATCACTGTACATAATTACTGATTAAAACGGTTGTCCATCCGTGACCACGGCTGTTTTATATTATAACATAATAAATACCCGTTTTAATTAGTAATTAAGGGGAAATTAATAAATACATAATACGTTTTCTATTTTTATTTATTTTTATTGGACGGTTTCCACGCATATTTGACGCTACAGAGGACGATCTCCTTAATCCGAATTGTATTATTCAGTCGTTTTGGTAAAACACGGCAAAATATAGACAGATTCCGATCAGTGTAGCCGCGGGACGGTAGGAATTACCATAATGTTGCCTTGCTGAATAATTTTCGACTGTTTTCGACCCATTTGGGACAAGCCCTTAATATGCAGACGCTGATCTTTTTATTTTGTGCGAGCATTTGACAAAACTAAACAAACTAAGATCATTGACATGGACAAAAGGATTAGCAAGCTGAAGTGGCAGTGGGTGGGGCTGACTGAACTGAAGAACTGACGTTGGGGCAGAAAGGTATATGAGTGGAGACCACGCACTGGAAAGCGCACCCCAACCACTACATAGAAAGACGACCTGTTAAAGGTTGCTGGGAGCCGTTGGGTGCAGGCCTCACAAGATCATACACTCTTGAATTCTATGGAAAAGGCCTATGTTTAACAGTGAATGTCTTTTGGCTGATATGATGATGATGGTGATGAGATAGTAAATGCCGTTGCGCCTGTAGAAGTAAATGGTAGTTAAATCAGTTCGTTTCCTCATTCAAACACTAAATAAATAAATAACTAAATCCAAAAAATGGTCTTATTGCTAAGAAGCAATTTCTTCTAGTTAACCTTTTTTTTACTAATAACAAAGCAAGCCACAAGCGCTTCTATGTCAGTAGTGATAAGATTCCATGTTATATATCTTCACGGCCCCAGCGTTTTTATATTAACATAATGAGCTCTTCCATCAAGGTAAGTAGGTACAGTCAGATGAAGAGATAGGTGACCAGGCGCCATCTTAACAAAAAACCAGTTACCTTAAGCCACTTAACACCAGCACTTTAAGAGTATACACTACTACAGATAGCTTACTAGGATCCTATATATCATTTACTTTGTAATATGTACTTTATATATATGTAAAACTTAATAAGCTGTTTTTATTTCGAAGGACTAAATCACTGTTGGCCTCTGAAGTCGATGCAGCTTAATCGAAGTTTTGGCGAGCGCGGAGGGCGCTCAGCCCTGTAAGTTTTGATGAGGCAACTAGCGCAAGGGCACCACTTAGGTACGAGCCTTGGCTTGGGCTGTTGCCAGGAGGGGGATGGGGGAGAAACGTCCAAGCGCATGCAACCTTGTGTATGCGGCAACTGAAGGAACCTCGTTGGCGAGGTCGGTTGAAATGTTTGCTTTGTCGAGAGCAAACACCTCTGCTAACGCGGAGGAGATTTCAGAGTCATTACTCTGATCTGGTCATCAGGATCACCGAGAACGTGTCTCGGTCTACAGAGGGATTTGAGGATATATGGCAAAACGCAGTAAGATGTGGAGCGAATTGAAGTTTAATTCCTCGAGCCTGGTCAAATATTCCTTTATCTGACTGTACATTAAAACACAATATTCTTTCCACTTTGAGGATACATCTCAAAGAGACAAACGAGTGATTTTTCCAGCGTCTTCTACGTAAGTGGGTTCAGCCAAGCTCGTTCACTTCCTATCCTTACGAAAAGACCAATTTAAGTATTCCTTCCTCGAGTACCAGGATTAGAGGATAATGGTACTTACTCCGCGAGAAATAAGGGGCTTATTTGCATTCTAAAGTCAAAAAGCCGAAAATACGTATGTAAAAGAAGTTTTTGGGAATTATTGCATGCTTCTCTGGGAAATTGGGGTTATATTGGAAAAAATACAAATTTTCGAGTTGTATTCGTTATATTATTATTTGGAACGTTTTGGCGATTAAATGCTTTGGAGAAAGCTTTACTGCATATAAATAATGTACTATGTACAAGCTTTACCGGCTACAATGATTTTTACAAGCTTTACTTGCAACGTATGTATGTTTGTCCGGGTGGAATCTTGGACTCAATTTTAAACCCGTTCCCCTCAATCGATTGAACTGAAATTTTGAATACATATGTAACTTTGGTGGCAATGCAACAATATGGATACCAATACGGTATCCATATTATTGCATATAAAATATGGTACCATGGAGGTGGTCTCATGATGGAGACGGATGCTAGACAACGAAACTTTTGAATGGATAATATAGGTTACTAGTGTTTGGGTTCATTTGAATCTGCTTGCGGTTCCGATTATGAATTTTATAACAGCTTGTTATAAAAAAGTGAAGTATCACTTAGTAAAAATCAGCTGATTTCGATAAAATTCTGTTATCCAGCTGTTTAAGGTCAAAGATCGAGTCGAACATAAATTTTGTTATTATGTTTTTATATAAGGTAAGTTCTAGGGAAGGAGCAAAGTCTAAAAACAGCTGATTAAAAGTCAAACTAAAAGTTCAAGAAATTTATCCAGAAAATAATGTTTAAAATTATTTTTTGTTTCCATGAAATGTTGTTATATTTCATAATATAATATAATATATATAATATTACATTTTTTTCTAGAATTTATCAAAACGCAGGCTGCGCACGCGCTTCTATTTTCATTATTTTTATATCGCCCGGCTTCGTACAACATTTATTTTTTAATATTTTTTTATGGCTATGTTTTTTACACCTTATGTTACATAATTGAAGTTTTAGTAGGAATCCCTAATCGTTTTTAGTAATAAAATATACTCTATGTTACTCAAGGATAATGTATCATTCTAATGGTGAAAGAATTTTTGAAATCGGACCCATAGTTTTTGAGTTTATTCGTTACAAATTACAAATCTTTCCTCTTTATAATATTAGTTTAGATTAGTATAGATTGGCAACATCGCATGGTAATGAGTAGCCTAGAAGCTAGAGACATTTTTAATATCTCATGTTTTTTTCATGACTAAACGCTAAACCTCCATTCAATGAAATTTGGTATTTAGATTATGACCGGGATGACACAGGCTACTTTTTACCCGACTCCATAGAAGGAGGATAATGTTTTTAACGGCAAACCACACGCGTACAAAGCTGCGGGCGGAAGCATGTAAGCTATAAAATATCAATACCTATATTTTTTTTCGGTAATATGAAGTGCCGTACATATAAATTTACGTTATACTAATTAAATTGGTATGCTTAATAGATAACTAATTTCTTTCACACAGCTTCATCTAGACCTAAATTTAAATAAATAAATATAAATAAATATTTCTGGACATTTCACACAGCGCTATCTAGCCCCAAACTAAGCAGAGCTTGTACTATGGGAACCAGATAACTGATAGAATACTTATATACATTTTTTTTTTGTAAATAAATACTTATAATATATAGAAACACATCCAGACCCGAAACAAATATCTTTATATCATGCAAACATTTGTTCCGCGGCAGGAATCGAACCCGCTACCTCCTGCGTCTCAGTCGGCTATTCGCCCACTTTACCACGGAGGTCGTCAATTTACCAAAATGTTTACTTCAGGAACCAGATAACTTATATTTAGTATAGAGTAGTAGAGTTCCTTGTGCAAGGGCTCGCCCGGGGAAGTGCTGCCATCATACCTATTTCCGCTACCACGCAGCATTGCTGTGATAAGTTTGAAGGGAATGGTCGTCGATGAAATTACAGGCACATGAGGCTTTACACCTGTATGCCTCAAGTTAACGAACTACGAGGCAATGCTTAGTTATAGGTGATAGTTACCACTTAACATACAGGTGAGCCAACTTGTTTAAACTCCAGTTTCTACAAAAAACAAAAAAAATCGACGACCTCCGTGGTGCAGTGGGCGAATAGCCGGCTGAGACGCAGGAGGTAGCGGGTTCGATCCCCGCCGCGGAACAAAATGTTTGCATGATTTACAGATATTTGTTCCGGCTCTGGTTGTTTCTCTATATATTATAAGTAAGTATTTACAAAAAAAAATGTATATAAGTATTATATCAGTTATTTCGTTTCCATAGTACAAGCTCTGCTTAGTTTGGGGCTAGATAGCGCTGTGTGAAATGTCCAGCAATATTTATTATTTATTTATTATTATTGCGTCTGGGTTAAAAAATACTTAATTTTATGGTTAGTAGTACTGCTAAGCACTCAAAACAACAATCTTTCTATAGATAATCTTCAAGTAAAGCCCGGGCCAGAAGCTACTATAACAAATTGTCTCATTTATATTTAACGAGTCCTAAGTGCTAGCTTAGGTAATGTTTATCTTTACATATTAAGGTGTTACTTGAATCAAAGTAGGCGTCTGGAGGTAAATATTAAACGACCGCTTTGTTGAGAAGGGTGTTTTTCCTAGAATTACCTGTTTTTTTAAATTTTACATTGTATAAAATGCTTACAAAAACACAATCATCATAATCGTAGAGGTATTTTTTTAAACCACCTGGAGATGGAACATGCATATGGCCCAACTAATGATAAGTGGTAACCATCGACTATAACAAAGTATTGTCTCATAGGTCACGCACCTTAGAGACGTGCCCTGTATCTATCAACTTGAGGCATACAAGTGTTAAGACTAAGTTAGGTATCATTGATAATAAATTAAAAACAATTTTATATCTGACAGCACCAACAGAATACCTAAAAACAAAACAAAAACACAGGAAACATCAGAACAAAATTGCAGCGTATAATTCAATTCAAGTTCTTTATTTCAGACTAGTACAAGGCCTAGTCCTTATTAAACAAATAAGTAAATTACAAAAATAACATAAAAACATAAAATACACATAAAAATATTGTGTGTATGTCTCACTCAACATGTACTGACTATGACATTATGGCATAGAGACCATCTAAGTGGCTTATGGCTTAGCCAAGTTACATTTGCTTCGAATCGATTCGTTTTCTACATAGGTTAGTTGTCGATATATCACGTGATATTTCCACAGCATGTGTCAATCCCATACATTTTCGGACTTATCGAACAGAGTCATCACTAATCGAATGGTTCAGGTTTGCTCAGCATGCTGGAGAGAACTTTGCTTGGCGTTTCTGAGTGAGATCCTAACACACTACAATTATCCTCTGAGACATTTACTGCTGGATAAAGTTAAAAAAATATGCATATAATTTATAAATAACTAGCTGACACGCCCGCGGCTTCGCACGCTTGGTTTATCAATAAAAATATTACCCTCCTACCGCGCAGTCAGGTAAAAAGTAGCCTATGTCCCAATCCCGGTCACGATCTATCTATATAACAACTGTGCATAGGGAGTGTATCTAAAGAATACTTCATAATTTTAACCCCTTACTTTATGTTCCCCCCTCTCCCCCCTTTTAGGGATGATTTCGCAAAAAAAGTTGAAACACATATTTCTTTATTTCTTACCAAAAGTCTAAATATGAATTTTCAGATCTCTAACTTAAGGAATTATGGATTGCCCATACAAACTTTCAACCCCTATTTCACCCACTTCAAGATTATTTTTAGAGACAAAAGATAGCCTATGTCCTTTCCCAGGATATAATCTATCTCCTTGCCAAATTTCATAATGATCCGTTCAGCCGTTTAGTCGTGAAAAGGTAACAAACAAACAGTTACTTTCGCATTTATAATATTAGTGTGGAACAAATGAAATCAAAATGTTTTTATTTATTAAAATCACAAGGATCACTTTGACACGTCAATTTTACTACCTGTTCCATCGCGACCAAGCCAGGAAAGAAAGGCAAGAAACTAGTTGTTCTTTTTAATGATCCTTTTAGAATACGTAAAAATAGCGTAATAATATTGTAGCTATCTCTTAGTCTCTGTGAACAAACAATTCGGTGATAATTTGTTTCTGACGTTTTACGAAGTTTTAATAAACACTAAACATCGTGGAATCTGCTTCTTAATTAACGCTTTATTATTTTCTTATTGCGTATAATAAAAGGTGTTATTCTGTTTTTAATTGAGTTTGTTGCTGATATTGCTTTAACCGTTCAGAAAAAATAACGATAAGAGACTTTGTGAAGAAGTCGTTTTTTATTTTAAGTGGTTGGAAAATGAGCATGAGAAAATGAAATCCAATATGTTTTTTTAATTTTCTGAAACTTTGTACTTTATGTATAAGTTGTGTATTTTGTTAATGTATGTCTATTTTTAAGCTTTGTACGTTCCATAGTAAACCATAGTCCATAGTATTCCAAAAGTAAAATAAAAATCGTCAGGTCTTCTCGTCACTCTCCCACAATGCCTAAAAACAAAAGTATTTAACTAGTACGTCCTACCTGTGATGACCAACGCAGCCGAAACGTGGACACTTACGGTGGGACAAACTGAAATTCGCTCAGCGAGCTATGAAAAGGGCTATGCTCGGAATTTCTCTGAAGGATAGAATCCGAAACGTAACCTCTTTCCGACAGAGAACCGAGGTGTTCGACATAGCTCAGAGGGTCAGCTAGCTGAAGTAGCAGTGGGCCGGTCATATCTGCCACAGAACCGATCACCGTTGGGGTAAACGTGTTCTAGAGTGGAGACCACGTCTAGGCAAGCGAAGTGTAGGACGCCCTCCGGCTAGATGGAGTGACGATTTACGCACTGTGGCTGGCATGGATTGGATGAGAAGAACTGAGGATCGGGCTCAATGGCGCACCCTGGGAGAGACCTACATCAACAGTGGACTATTATAGGTTGTTGATGATGATGATGATTCCATAGTAGGTAAGTTTTTTTTATACTATGGAGATGGAACAATCCTATGGCCTACCTGATGTTAAGTGGTAACCATCGCCTATAACAAAGTTTGTCTCGTAGGTCACGCTCCTTAGAAATGTGCCCTACGATACACTTCCCTGCGTCCATCAACTAAGTAAGTAAGTTTCTAAGTTTAATGTTTCTAATTTATTTTTTTAATGTGACTAAAAAAGCCATTCAATCTACATTACACAAAGGTTCATCATCATTGGCAGCTTAACTGATAGCATACTGCTGGGTATAAGCCTCCTCCCTCATGATCAAATAATTATTAACCAAACCTAACATAAAAATATGTCAAAAACGACTCGGTTATTCATCGGACAGTTTCTTTGTCGACCGTCCATCTTCATTGTCCGGAAATAGTTCCCATTTTAAGTGCAGTGTCATTGGATCTTGCCTTATTGTTTTAAAACATTTTCAAAATTAAACTCTATATTCATTTAAATATATGAAATACTAGCTGACCCGCCCGCGGATTAGCACTCGTGTTTTTTGAATAAAAACATTACCCTCCTTCTGCACAGTCGACAAAAAGTAGCCTATGTCCCAATCCAGTTGATAATCTATCTGCATACCAAATTCATCGAAATTGGTCGAGCCGTTAAGTCATGAAAACGTAATAAACAGACAGACAGATTGACTGACAGACAGAGTTACATTTGAATTTATAATAATAGTATGGATTTGAAAACTTGCAACAAATTTTCACTCCAGAAACAATCAGGCAAGAAGTACTTTTAAATAATCCTATAAACCTACCTACACAACTAGTGGTTCGCCCCAAACTAAGATCTCGCGAGTCTCTGACTAAAACAAAAAAATATTCATTGTAATCTTTGACTATCAAAATAGTGCCACGAAATAAATAACCAAATAACTTGACCAACAGTTTCATTCAAATTACAGGTAACGGGAGTTTATGTTATGTGGTTATATTTTTTTGGGGTACAAATTGCAGTTATTCTGGATTTCAGACTTTTGCCTATAGTTGTGTCACTTAAGCTACTCGCATACCAAACTTCAGCTCTGTATAGTCACTGGTGTACCCTGTAAATTTTGTCAAAGTTTTGTTTTTATTATGGCTAATAACTCAAAAACTATAAAGACCTTATTAAAAATAAAAACGGAGCCTAAATATACTAATGAAGACCTTTCATTTAACGTCCCACTTGACATAATAGTCTCATTTTTTTACCCCTCTTGAACCTCAATATCTCAACAACCCCCCAACATTTTTAGTTCATTTAGTCACACCGAAATTGTGCCATCACTTCCTACCTATGTTTCAAATTTCACGATGGTCAGATTAACGCTTCGAAAGTTATCCTTGGACAAACAAACATACATACATACAACGCCGATTTGCCCAAGTTGATTTAGACACCTCGCGTCGGTCTTTAAAACATACAACTAAATATGTACAGATAATGCAAAATAAATTGTGTAAAATGATTGCTAAAAGAAGCGGCACCTACCTAACAGAAAATTTGAGAGTCTTTCGTGTTAATCTGACATTTAAACCTGCGTTGTCATAAAACGCTGCATTTTCAAGAGGTTCTGGTTACCGTTTACCTTTATCAACGCTTTGCTAGATGACACTACAGCCTCTCTACTGCCTTTGAGGAATAAGCTTGCGTGTTAGCCGCTTCTGAGGGTTACAAATGTAATTACCTGTTTTAATATTGTTTTATGAAAGAATTCCTCGTCGTAGCTTAAATGCGACACATAAACACAAAAATATTAAATTATATTTGCTTTAAAAACTTATTACACAGTAAAATTTAAAATAATTTTAATATAAAGGTAGGTTTTAATAAAAAGTAATATAATATTGAATAAACAGTGTACTTACATAAGCGAAATAAATAAATATATACATATACATATGTATAAGTACTCATCAATGGATTAGGTACATAATAATATAGCATAAACATAAATATTCCATGCTAATACTAAAAGGTACATTGAGAGAAAGATGCTCCGTATACCTTGGACTGCTAAACGAACAAATGTGTCCATTCTAAAGGAAACTAAACATTCGAGGAGACTATCAACCATCTACCTTAGCCGCACCTTACAATATTTTGGACACATAGTACGACACAACCCTGACAACCTTTAAAAACTCACAATCATGGGGAAAATCGAGGAAAGAAGGCCAAGAGGACGCAGCCTCATCCACTGGACCGAACAGATCCGCACCGCTCTCGACACACCACTACACAACGCTATTCGGCACGCCGGAGATCTCGACAAATGGAAAAAGATTGTGAAGGAAAAAATCATGCGATGTGGTCACGACCCTCTACATTGAGGAAACGATGCACAGAGACATATAGTACACATACATATAGTACATATAGTAAAATACATATAGTAGATACATATAATATACATAAAAGGTAGAATAACCAGACCAGACTGGACTATTCTGTACCAGATTGGATTAATGTTTTAGAATATTTAGAATAAGCAAAAGCAGTAATTACTATATAATCTAGCATCATGTCACTTTTTTCGCAGTGCTTCATACGGCGTGCTATATCCTTAGTTGTAATAAATCAATGTGTGCTCTCCAATTAAATTGCTATCGGCAAATATAGTGGTTTCGATTTGAAATGAGCTGACGGTAATTCAGATCTGAACTCAAAGCAGGTTTTGCATTTAGAGTGGGTATCGACTGAAACTATGTTTAATAAACGGGATGAATTTATAAATGATGACACACTTTGAGGAACAGCTGTGTATAAAGTGTATATTTCAATCTTATATTAATGTATAAGCACAATCAATTACAATTATTTTTTTGCAATAGCAATTGCTTTTACTTTCTGTACTGTAGGTACTATACGTTGTAAAAGGATCTTAAAAAAGAATGTCCAGCGTTGCTTCTTGCTTGATTCTTTCCTGGTTTGGTCGCGGAGAAGCGGTAAAATTGATGTTGCAAAATAATCCTTGTTATTTTAATTAATATTGAATTTAATGCATAGTTAGTTCCAATGTTGTCATCAGATAAGTTGGTGGCAGTGAACATGCAACAGTGTAAACTACATCAATCAAATCAACACTATTCAACTAGTGCGTGAATCAGCACAGACTATAGACGCGTATTGATTCAATCTCGGCGCGCGCCAGGTCATGCAATGAAACCCTTTAATACTACCAATAGAGTTGCGACTTGGAATACGTGATTTATATCACTCTGTATCTTACGAGTTACGGTTAACACAAATGTATATTATCGTTCAAAATAAACACCACTAAAAAATCTTTTGAATATCGCACTCATAGCTAAACTAGTGGTTCGCCCCGAACTGAGATCTCGCGAGTCTACCTTAAAAACAAAAAAAATATTATTCTTAATCTTTAACTATCAAAATAGTTCCACGAAATAAGTGCACTGTGGGGTCACTGGTGTACCCTGTGAATTTTGTCAAAGTTTATGGCTAATAACACAAAAACTACAAAAAACTTCACTAAAAATAAAAACGGGCTCAAAACGTACTAATTAAGACGTCTCACTTGACCTAATAGTCTCATCTCATCCCAGTATGTCAACCCCCCCCCCCCCCCCCCCCCCCACATTTTTAGCTCATTTAGTCATACTAAAATTGTGCCATCACTATTTACCTATGTATAAAATTTCACGATGATCAGATCAACGCTTCGAATGTTATCCTCAACAAACAAACAAACATACATACATACAACGCCGATTTGCCCAAGTTGATTTAGAGATCTCACTTCGCTCGATCAATTAAGACTATCTGTCTGAGCTCCGTGACGTTCTTGTATTATCGCAAGCGTTATACCCAGAAGTACCTCGAATATTTTAGTGAGCGCTCGTACTGCCGAGGTGTGCCGGCCGACTTGTTAACGTTGGGACCGACAAGAATGTAATATCAGTTATACTGTGACATGGTCAGGGGTGCTATAAGCTTGAAACCTTTGTCTGTGACATCGTTTCAATGCGTCAAATGGAAAAACATACATACATACACCCTTAAATTATTACAACACGCCTCCTTCTGGGCAGCCGGGTAAAATCTGAAACGAAGCGCTATTTTGCTGATACAATTTACACGTTCTCTATAATTTCAGTCCACATCTAAACCCAACTATATTCCTATCAGTCGCGGCTGCCACTGTGAATATTAATCAGGGTTTAACAACATTCTGGGTAATGTCCAATTCCATCTAGGGACTTATTAGGCTGCATTTCTAGTTAGTCTAGTTAGTCTTATTAGTCTTTTTATCTTTGTATGTAGGTATTGACTTAATAGCTTACGCCAGCGGCTTCGCACGCTTTATTCAATAAAAGTATATGGTGTCAATCTAAGTCATACTCCATACTAATATTATAGATTCGATAGTAACTCTGTCTGTTTATTTGTTACGCTTTCACAACTACACTTCGATAAAATTTAGTATAGTATTTTTCAAACTTTCGCGATCACTGTACTGTACTGTGTTATTGATTAAAACAGGTATTTATCGCGTATGTACCTTTTTTATTTGTTATTCCGACGTTTTGGCAGTGTTGCAACAGGCATGGTCACGGGTTGACTCGATACATACGCGATAAATACCCGTTATAATCAATAATTAAAATGTGGGACGTAGATAATGACAGGGATTGAGATATAGGCTACTTTTACCCGATAGCGCAAAAAGAGGGTAATGTTTTATTGACAAACGACGCGTGCAAAGCCGTGTGTGGGTCGGTTATCTATCTATATACTGGCATTTTGTGATTTATTTTTGTGTTTAAATATACGTAACTAGTCAGCCACCATCTGTAATTGTGTTTCTGTGTGTTATGTTTTTTGATTTCTTTTCATTCATTTTATACTATAGTTCTCGAAATCGGTCCCGCTGGTTAGTCGTGAAAACGTAACAAACAGACATAGAGACAGAGAGAGAGTAATTTCACGATTAAAGTAAAAGATTTGTTTTTTCTATCTACTTGAATGCTTATTTATTTTTTCTTAATGAGTAGCCTCATAAACGCAGAAACCCATGGGTCCCGTCTGAAAACCAGCGCCGCTTACCGTCCTCGGATGGTTGGCAGCAATACGCTGATACGGGACCTGTTTGACCCACACAACACGGAAGACCATATTCTCTAGGTACTATGTATATGTATTCAATCATTATCTTGTGGTTTTCTTGTTTCTTTATATAATTTTACTTTTTAAACATTTATAATTTTTATGTAAGTATCTAGGTATATTTGTTCTATTCTAAATGGTTTATCCTGTGTCTTTCTTTCGTTTCTTTAAAGATCAAACTTAAAAAGAATACAATATGGGTAACATTATGGTGCTTGTCTGTTATAAATCCTATTGAAATCTACTGCCGTGGTTAGAACCAATAATGTCGATTATCGATTGACAGTGTGTCTTCCTTTGTATTCAATAGCTTCGCTTTCACGGTAAATAAAATCTTGTAATTCGATGGATGTGGATTTAAGCAGTACGTTTGTTATTTGCAGGGTTATTTTGTCAATGTATTCCGGTAAATTTGAGACCTTGATAGCAAAGTCGGACAGATTGTAAATGAAATTAGAGTAGGTTTTACTCTAGAATTTAGACCACCTAAGGGTAACCTAGGTAACCTAACCTTTGAAGTTTTCAGTGTATTTTCAATGTAAGTAAATAGCTTCACCCTAGTTTTTCAAACTGTTTGTATACTTCAACTGTATGTATGCAAGCTACGAACTATCAATATACGGTAGGGGTAGATATTATGCTTGGCCATATTGACACAATATTGCCGATAAAATCGACTGTTTAAATTATGACCACCTAAGGGTGATACTTTTGTTTTTTTTTTTTGTATTTTCAATGTTAAGAGGAAATCCGGGAAGCAAGACATTTGGAAAATAGGTATTTAACAAATCTATTGCTGTCGCGCTGTGCCCTATATGCCCTATGTGCGTGCGATAGAGACACAGCAGGTCGGACTGATTATACCTATTTAAAATAGACGAAATCACTGTTTCGTAGTCCCCTGTTTCCTCCTCCAAAACTGGACCGAATTTAATTTTTTTTTTCAAATATGTAATAAAAAGGGGTTTGGCTATGTTTGTACGTTTCGTTTTATTTATTTTTATTCGTCAAATTTGTTTGCTGGATGTCTGAAAAGGGGAAGTAAAAATTAGCAATTTCTGTGACTTTAGAAGGTTCCTAGTTCTTATAATAATTAATTTATGAAGAAAAACGAAACGTAGGAACATGACCGTGGTACTTGTTGATTCTATGGTAAAAAAACATTTGCTCTAGTATCACTATCCAGAGAGGAAATAGGGGAATAGGGGTTTGTATGTGCGAAACGCAGCCCAGATTTCCTCTTAATAGCTTCACCCAAGTCTTTAAAACTGTATGTATACTTCAACTGTCGACGAATAATTGTGGGCTTTTGGCATAACGAAAAATTGTGAAATATTAACGTTTGATTAATGGGTAACAATTACGGAATACGCGGCAAGTATTGAGGATGGCCGCTGTTTGAGTTGATATGTAAGTTTGTGGATATTAAGAGCTTGAAGACGCGTGAAGAGAGAGAAGAGTTCCCTGGGTGTGCCTCTTCACAAAGAACTCTACTACTCTTATTAAAATAATACTGAAAAACAGTCTCTACTAGTTCTCGTGAACGCACTTTTAACGACATAATCAACGGTTGCCACCTGATGTCACTCACTTTATGAGCGTCTCAAGAGAACACTTAATGGCGAAGTAAAGGAGCCATGTTAGAAGGCCATCTGTTACTAACCTACCGATTGGGGACGTCACACAAGTCTACCCAGGTTTTATTATCAGGGGTTCATGAAAATAAGCCACAACAATGAAAAAAAATCATATGAAAAAAAAGGATTGTGTGGTTTTATGAAACCACGGTAAAAGTCAAACTTTGTTTCACATTATAGACATTTAACTAAAAATTTTCGTTGGCACAAATGAGTAATAGTCTATACACTACACGGTCAGCTGATGCGAACTATAGGCGCCGCCATATTGGCCTCGGCTGCTCTGACGAGCGCCTTTCACTTTATCCCTACTCCGCGGCCGACCGTCACGCGACATGCTACACACAGACGAAAAAGTTTGAGACGATGTAATAAAAGTTTCACTTTAAAAAATAAAACTTGTGAAAAAATAACACAAGGTCATAAACCTAATCGACAAGCGATACCAATGTTTTTTCTAATGTTCTGCTTAGGTGTTTATTTTTATTTATTTCTATAGTTAACTGACATATATAATATTTTTTGATATACCAATATTATACAATGTTATAAAATGGTGAAAAATGAATAGGTTTGAATAAAATAATCATGTGATAATTTAATTATTTCGGGGGTTCAAAAAGCATCAACGAGGTGCTTCTTACAAAGCTCAAAGGTGAAAATGACAAGCTGAGTACTAGTGCACTCGTAAATGAAACAGTGAGTTCCCGCGCTGTCTGTCGGTTCCGGTTCCGGTAGTGAGCGGAAGTGATTCCGTTTACTGCGATGTGACAGGATATGACAACATTGCTATATTGTGTTATTTTCAAATGTGGTAAACGACTGAGATTGTATTTAAAAAAATATTACGACGATACGAGTATTACAGTTTCTAACCGCCCTGTGTGTTGAGCTCGCTCTCGTTGTAGAGGCGTTATAGTGTATCTCTGTTGAGATTTGCTCATTTGAATCTGGTTCTCATTTGAATCTGGATCACTGAAATGTTTCAATTCTATCATTTCTATCACCAGTTCTGGCATACATGTGAAGCAATTCTAGCACATAATCGTATCTACGTAGATAAGAGGATTATAATGAGTCAAAATCGTTGTTTATGAAAAGTGCTAATAAAATATAGGTAATCGATTTTCCTTCATACTTTTTTAGGCATAGGTAGAACTGACAGCTAGTCACGCTAATATTATAAATGCGAAAGTTTGGATGTTTGTTTATTTATTTGTTTGTTTGTTACTCAATGACGACGTAACCGATTTCGATGAAATTTAGTATATACATAGATTATAACCTGGATTACCATATGCCTATATAGTCCTACAAATCAGCTCCCATAGGATAAAAATCGGGTGGCAAGTCAAGTTGCAACAGCGAGTTTAGCTTTATTTCTAGGTTACCTACACATTTAGCAGTGTCACGCGTATGAAGTCGTGGGTAACAGTTAGTATTTTAATATAACACAATTGTTTAAGTGTTGAGTTCTAACTGACATACTTTAAAGTCGATTTTATGGACACTAAATCATTGATTCATGGATATACAGTGATTCATTTGTATATGTATAGCTATTTACAAGTATTTATACATTATGTACCTATACACATTTATTACCCCACCAATATATTTATTGCCCCTTTTATATACAGATTAAAGATCAAGAATATCAATTTTTGAAACTTTTTCGTCCTTTAAATTTAATCGTCAACTGTTCAGAATATGTCCTGCTTTAGGAAATTATCCGATTATCACCGTAGTCTAGTATGTTTCTTTCGTTTCTTGAACAAACCAATTAACTTCCTAACTTATCTATCTCTCTTTCTCTATCTTGTACTGTCTATCCGCGCGGCGGCGACGTAAATGTAAGAGCCAGTCTTCGAGAGCTAGATTCAAATGAGCCACTTATTTTACTTTAATGAAACAAATCATTTCTATCAGCTTAAAGAAACGACTGCCAGGGCCATAGACATAAAGAGATACAAACCGCTAATTCGTTAATTTTATTGATTGGACGATGTGGTCGCTTAGCGACAAAGCCCTGTTCTGTTTTTTTTAATAAATATTACATGTTATGTATGTACGTCTGGCTCTGATTTTAAAGAAGGTAGAATATCTAAGGGGGGAGGTAGAATCCCAACTCTTTTTCTTTAGTCGATTTTTTTAAACTCTGGCCAAAGCATACAATTCAAATACTTTTTTATTTGAGCTCTGGCTTAGAGTGGCCGGGATCAATAAACGATGATTACGCTTCAAAAATATTTAAATTTTGAACTGTTTTTGAATGAGTTCTTAATATTATTCTACCTCATTTGACTTGAATTCTTGAAATTACTATTACTATCCGTGATCAGCCCTAAAATACGAATTAATTTATAGATAACCAGGGCCTTTTTCAAAACTAAATTCAAATTGAATGGTGCAAATATCTTTTCCCAACAAATGAGAGAATAGGTCGATTATGTGAACAAACTAATTATATATTTTTTTTAATAAAAATTGAAGACGCTGGTGTAAGCTGAAATAATATCCCACTGACCCATTCGCTAAATTCGCAATCTTCGAGCACTTTCCATATCGTCTCAAGGATATTCACATGTAATTTTGCCGAGTTTCTTGAATAATTCTGAATTTCTTGGCTCGTTAGCGTAAATGTCGCATATGAAGCCCTAATGGGGATGAATTGGGAAGTTGAGAGCGAATTTCAATTTTGTGTAGGTTGGTTAATTTCAATTTCGTGTTTCAATTTCATAAGTCGCGTAGAGATTTTTAGAATTTTTTTAAGGTTCATAAAGATTATCTTTAAACAGTTTTTACCAAAGTGTTCCACAAACAATAGGTTTCCACAACAACCCTTGTATTCCTTGAGTAAAGCAAATGATCATTATTATAAATACGGGATTTATCACGTACCGTTTTATCGGTGTTTCGACCAAGACTGTTTCAGTTCAATACTTACGTATGATGATGAATGTTTACACCTTCATCAGGATGAGTGCGATCCACTCAATATGGGCCCCAGAGAATCATTACGCAATAAGTTTAAAGAAATAAATGTTATGACATTCCTTTGTCAATACATCTATGAAAATCTGATGTATGTTCACAAAAATAATAATTTGTTTAAGAAAAATAGCGATAATCATAATTTTAATACTAGAAATAAAGATAAACTCGCTGTTGCCACTTGTAGACTCCATAAAGTTAGTAAATCGTTTAAAGGGCAAGGTGTACGCTTTTACAACAAACTCCCAAGGGATGTACAAAAATTGACAATAAACAAATTTAAAAACGTAATTAAACAAAACCTTTAAAAAAGCCAACTATAAAATATCGGATTATTTAGATGATAGAGAAGCTTGGTATTGAAATTGCTCCAACTCGTTCAAAAATGTTACAATTTAGACGTAATTTATTTTCTGTATTGTTATGTATTCTAAAAGTATCATTAAAAAAACCAACCAGCATTGTTTCTTGCCTTTCTTTCCTGGCTTGGTCGCGAAGGAACACGCAGTAAAATTGACGTTTCAAAGTGATCCTTGTGATTTTAATGAATAAAAATATTTGACTTGACTTGAGTCCGTACTGCCGCCGTAATCCGTAATAAATCATGAAAGTTTTCTAAGTTTAAAGCTAATGATGTTTTGATAAGTTATATATTTATCTGAGAAAGACCAGGTTAAGAGTACCTTAAACAGATTAACATGTATGAAGAACTAGCGGACGGCCGCGGCTTCGTATGCGTGATTTATCAATAAAAACATTACCCTCCTGCGTAGTCGGGTAAAAAGTAGCTTATGTCCCATTCCCGGTCATAATCGGTTTATTGTTTTATGTAAGTCTTCAAGGTATTTATAGATATGGGTCTTGTTATCATATTTTGTATGTGCATATTGTTGCCTCAAATAAACGTTATATTATTAATAATCTAACAGGGCGCCAACCACAATCCAGTCAGAAAACTATCATGTTTCAGGAGCATTTTATTTTAAGCTTAACTTTACTTCGATTTGAACCACAAAACTTTTAAACATTACTGTTATAATCCTAATAATGTTGAATATATACCTAGTGCTTACTAGTAATTACACCACGTTTAGTATAAAACATTGCGAAAATAAACACAATTTACTTACTTTTTAGGATAATTTTAAGCTTTATTTGAGATCTAATGTGAAACGTTTTGAGTGAACGATTTATGGTGACGTCACCAAAACTGCTTCACCTTTACAATAATAAAGTAACCTTACTAATTGAGGGTAATGGTACCAAATGTCAGTGTAATATTATTTTAATATTGCTATATGAGATTGAGGTTGACTCCCAGGGGGCATTCAATAATTTTAAATAAATAAATATTGCTGGACATTTCACACAGCGCTATCTAGCCCCAAATTAAGCAGAGCTTGTACTATAGGAACCAGATAACTGATAGAATACTAAATATACATTTTTTTTTGTAAATACATACTTATAATATATAGAGAAACAACCAGACCCGGAAATGTAGATCATGCAAACATTTGTTCCGCAGCGGGGATCGAACCCGCTACCTCCTGCGTCTCAGGCGGCTATTCGCCCACTGCACCACGGAGGTCGTCAAATTTTTAAATACTACGAAAGTTGACCGAAATAACATTGGATTATGAGTTGAATATATTTTGGCATTCTGCTTCATTTATTATTAGCTTGATATAAATAAAGTGTATAATCGCATGCGGTGTCAGTTACGTGAACCCCGTTTATGATATTTAACATAACGAGACTAGATCGATACTCGAATTTTACTATTTTAAGTTACGGAAATTGGCTCCCTGTTTACCAAATTTTATCGAAATCGGTCCAATCGTTTAGTCGTGAAAACGAAACAAACAGACAGAGTTACTGTCGCATATATGTATATATATATATATTAGTATGGATGTGATCCTATATTCTAATTCCTGTTAGAAGGGTTTAAAATGCAGGTAAAACAACTAGTACCTAAGACATACAGTTTAAAACTATAAATTATTCTGCACTTTAAACAAATTGTTAAAATGAGTTGCGAACAAGCAGAATTAATTATGCTAGGGCACTGAGCGCTGTAGTGTCTGGGTGTGACTGTTCATAAAATACACCTCTGTTCAACTAAGTGTAGTAAGTTTTATCAAAAGCGGTGGCTGGTATACTACGGCCGTAATCAACAGAGACGAGGTAAACGTCGTATTTTTTTGTAAGGTTCAATACTCAATCGTTATTTGTAGGTTGTAGATTCTACCGCGATGCGTCACACACCACAGACGATAAGCTTAGAAGTGATTAAGCACGTTCTGCCCAACGTTAGTGCCAACTTATTCCCCTCCCTAGAATTAATAATAATAAGCCATTCACTCTCAAAAATTTATAATATATTTTAAACAAAAAATTAGCATTAAATTCATAATATTTTTTAATTCCACATTAATAATAATTTTATATTTTAATCCCTAGAAACTCCTATCACACTAATATTATAAACGCGAAAGTTTGGATGTTTGTTTGTTACTCAATCGCGTCGTAATGGCTGAACCGATTTTGATGAAATTTGGTATGTACGCCGATTATATAACCTGGATTACCGCATAGGCTACTTTTTATAGCCAAACCATGCGTGGGAAACCACGAGCGAAAGCTAGTAAATAATAAAGCGCGACAGACAGCGCTTCGATCCTGTAAAAAGCTTATAACACCACTCAAAAAGACTTTCATCTCAAGGAATCATAATAAAACATCGAACGGCCATAAACCTCCAAATAAGGATAGAATTCGACCTCGGGCCACAGTAAAGTACATACTATGTTACACATAACGACCATTATTCTGGCACGTGACTAGTATAGTAGAAAACTCATTAATGGTAGGTATAGTACTTGAGTATAAAGCTAGTTTTCGTTTCATATAAAATGTCTTTACTAAGGGTGTGGGCGGCATTTATCGGACGTCGTACGCCGCTACAGCCGTTCGATCCGGTGATCCAGCGCTTAGTAAAAATAAAAACAAATAAATAATGCTTATATATTTCACTCAGCGATATCTACCCCAAACTAAGCAAAGCTTGCACTATGGGAACCAGATAAACTCTTATACGCATTTTTAAAAATTAAATACATACTTATAATATATAGAAAAAACCGGTCAAGAGCGAGTCGAACTCGTGCGCCGAGGGTTCCGTACCTATCCATTATACCGCCCTAATAAAATTGGTATCATTTTTACATACGATAGCACAATTTTATTCATTTACCTTCTTTGAAGTTGGTGCCGATTAAGTTAGTCTTCTAAATTGTATGAGCCCCCATATAACTCAAAGGACTATTTTAATTGGCGTCAACTGTGTATGTATGGGGACACCCTTAAATTTTTAACTTTTTTATTTCTTCTTTTTTCCTATATTTGTGCTGATTTCCTATATTTGTACTGATATAGGGTACTTCCAGTTGACTGAGAATTGTAAATCTTGGTTAAAAGCAAGGTAACACAAGTAAAGTGAAAATTCCGAAAATCAAAAAAGTTGAAAATTACGGTAAAATTTGGTACAAGTTTTTGCGAAAATCTAAATTTGCTCATATCTTTTCATCGTGTTCACTCAGAACCTTGATTTTTATACACCTAATAGTAACTATAGACCTATATGGTATAAATTTCAACTTGCTAGGTTCACCCGTTACTGAGAAAATCGGTGCTAACACACGGACAGACAGACGGACAAGAGATTGATCTTATAAGAGTTCTTTCTTTGCCTTTTGAGGTACGGAATCCTAAACATACCCAAACCCGCACCACGCACACATATGTCCTGCAACGGGGATCTAACCCACACCTCCTGCGTCTCAGCAAGCTATTCGCTCACTGCGCCATAGAGGTCGTCAAATAATAGTGAAACATTACAGATCTTCTAGTACATATTGTTACGAGCTGAGGGTTCGGGATAAAATAATGGGAATCGATCTAACCAAAATAACACTTTTATTCAGCACTAAACGATGAATACACGAACTTGGTCACACGTAATCACAACACACTAATTCACACCACTGTTGCACCACTTAAAGTCACCGAAATGATCGCACGTTTAGCTTAATCCAGACTGACTCTCCGGCCATCTCTCCGGCCTATTTATATCGCGCATATTTCGATTGTTCGAGAACGATCTCAATTGTTCCAGGAAAACGTCGGTGTTTCGACATAATGGCCACTTCCCTTTCTGCGAAACCGCAAACAATAAGACAGACAAAAGCGCTCGAGAAACTTCGATTATTACCCATTGTTTAACAGCCTCGGCGTAACACTGCCCCCTCCTAAAACATGCTCGTCCCGAGCATTGTTAGCCCCGTAATATCGCGCCAGCCGATCAACATGAACAATTTTAGGCGCACCTCGCGTTCCCTTCTGAATTCGGTATGTGACGTCATTAATCCTGGTCAAGACACGGTATGGTCCATCCCATTTTGCTTGTAGTTTAGGGGATTTTCCCTTTTTCCGTATCGGATTGTGCAACCAGACCTGTGATCCCTCATCAAATCGCAAGTTGTTTGAATTTCGGTCATATCGGGTCTTCATCTTCTCAGACATTTGTTGACCAGTTAGTCGAATGTGTTCATTTATGTCGTTCATTTTATTGCGCAGGTCGTTTGCATAATCTGTGGTGGCACGCGGAGAATCTGGAGGAATGCCAGTTATCAGGTCTGCAGGCCACCGCAGCTCTCTTCCAAAATTTGCCAACGCAGGAGTGACGCCTGTACTCTCATGGACTGCACTTCTGTATGACAGTAAAAACGGCTGTATGTGTTGGTCCCAATCGTTTTGCTTATTTTCGACCACTTTGGCCAGATATCTCTCCAACGTCTGATTGAATCTTTCCACCATTCCATCAGACTGAGGATGATAAGAAGTGGTTCTTGTTTTATGAGTCCCCATTATTCGGCATGTCTCCTGAAATACTTGTGATTCAAAATTCCTTCCTTGATCACTGTGAATTTCCAGGGGAACTCCAAAACGACAGAAAACTTCGTGGACTAGTTTATCTGCTACCGTCGAAGCTTCTTGATTAGGAATGGCGAAAACTTCGGGCCATTTTGTGAAGTAGTCCATAACGACCATGAAGTACTTATTTCCATTTTTACTTACAGGGAATGGTCCTGCAATATCCAGGGCTATACGCTCCCATGGGGCTCCAACGTTATACAGTTTTAGTGCTCCTCTGCTGCGTGTATGGGGTCCTTTCACTGCCGCACAAGTAGTGCATTTTCGGCACCAGTCTTCAACATCTTCTCTACAATGGATCCAGTAAAACCGCTCCCTTATTTTTAACAGTGTCCTTTTTACTCCCATGTGGCCTCCCGAACATCCTTCATGGTAGAGTTGTAGCACGTTAGGGACCTTGGCTTTGGGAACCACCATTTGCAGATGACAGTGATCTCCACGAGCGGTTTCCCATTTGCGACACAGCACCCCGTCGTGGATAACCAGGCTGTCCCACTGTGCCCAATAACTCTTCGTTGTTGAACTCAGAGCAGCAATGTCACTCCACAAAGGCTTAGTGGTACCCGCTGTGATCCTTTCAATGATGGGTTTAAGGTCTTTGTCATCCTGTTGTGCCTGCTGCAAAGTTTCTTTCCATTCGTCACTTAGATCCGTTCTCAAACTTCTCAACAGCCTGACGGGCACCGCTTCTTTAGGCTTCTCTTCGGCACAATGTTTACAGTTTTCAGGGCATGGTCGTCGTGATAACTCATCCGTGCTCTCTTCTCTTTTTAGGCAATTTGACTTCAGATGCCCTTTCTCTCCACACCCGTAGCATCTAGGACTAAATTTTGGACGATTGTACCCAGTATAAGAGTCCTTCACTTCTCTGATGTGGTGAGCTCGGTGGTCCTGACGCACGGCCTCCACCTTCTTTGGGCAGCTTGACCTCAGATGTCCTCTTTCTCCACACCCGCAGCATCTAGGGCTAAACTTTGGACGACTGTCGTGAGTGTAAGAGTCCTTTACTTCTCTGATGCGGTGAGCTCGGTGGTCCTGACGTAAAGCCTCCACCTCCAATGCATGGGCCAAGGCATTTTTCAAAGAATCTGGATGTCCTAGCCTTACAGCAGCTCTCACTTCCAAATCACGTATTCCGTCTACGAATAACCAAATAACCGTCAAGGGGTGCTGACGAGGTTTGGTATGCCTTTCGAACCAGCTTTTCTATCTCAAGAGCCCACTGCTGTAAATTCTCCGAGTTACGCTGGCTCCGGTCCTTTAACTGCGCTCGAAAAACATGTTCCAGATGTGCGTCACCATAGCGTGACTCCAGTGCCTCCAACAGCTGTTCATAGGTGAAATCTTTTCCAAGAGCCTCTAAAACTCTAAGTGCCTGGTCACGAAGGCCTAGTGTTAAAGCCGTCATGGCCTGCACCGTTGTCCATCCGTTGGCCTTGACAACTGCCTCAAACTGAATCTTGTAGGCTGACCACGAAGAACTTCCATCAAATGGTGGCATTTTAAAATCTCGCGCTGAAGGTGTAGCAATTGTAGGAGCCACAATGCTGTCTCCAGACCTTAGGACATCCAGAGCTTTTTTCAACTTGGCGATTTGAATTTCAACTTCCGACATACGGCTCTCATGATGTTCTATCTGCTCTTTCACACACTGGACTTCCTTTCCAATTGAACTGAACAATTCTTTCATCAACCGAGCCTGCTCTTCTTTGTCCTGACGGCGCTGTTCCTCCTGCAACCAAGCCTGTTCTTCCTGCCAACGTCGCTGCTCTTCCTGTTGACGACGCTGCTCTTCTTTATCCTGCTGGCGCTGTTCCTCCTGCAGCCGAGCCTGCTCTTCCTGCTGACGACGCTTCTCTTCTTTATGCTGACGGCGTTGTTCCTCCTGCAACCGAGCCTGCTCTTCCTGTTGACGACGCTGCTCTTCTTTATCCTGACGAAGCATTGCCATAATAGCAGCAAGATCGCCTGTCACAGGAGCTTGACCGACGGATGATGATGATGATGAAGCTCCAAATGATTCGGCGGCGGCTGATTCCTTCTCTATCGGCTGACGCCTCTGCTGAGCTTCTTGAACTGGAGACTCCCCAAACCGCCTTTCATCCATTTCCTGTTATCGTTGACCTCTCGTCCTGACACCGTCCACGTTATCCTTTGGTAGAACCGGCATTATTTTATCCCACTTCTGACACCAAATTGTTACGAGCTGAGGGTTCGGGATAAAATAATGGGAATCGATCTAACCAAAATAACACTTTTATTCAGCACTAAACGATGAATACACGAACTTGGTCACACGTAATCACAACACACTAATTCACACCACTGTTGCACCACTTAAAGTCACCGAAATGATCGCACGTTTAGCTTAATCCAGACTGACTCTCCGGCCATCTCTCCGGCCTATTTATATCGCGCATATTTCGATTGTTCGAGAACGATCTCAATTGTTCCAGGAAAGTGTCTGTGTTTCGACATAATGGCCACTTCCCTTTCTGCGAAACCGCAAACAATAAGACAGACAAAAGCGCTCGAGAAACTTCGATTATTACCCATTGTTTAACAGCCTCGGCGTAACAATATCATATCATCCATAGCTCAAAAAACTGACGGCCTTTGGGGCAGAAAGGTTTTCGTGTGGAAACGACTCACTGGAAAGCGCAGCGTAGAACATCCCCCCTTTAAATGAAAAGACGACCTGATAAAGGTTGCTGGTAACTGTTGGGTGCAGGTCGTAAAAGATCCGTTGCTCTGGAGAGCTATGAGGTCTATGTTCAGCATGTGGATGTCTTATGTATGATATAGGATGATGATGAAGATCTTCCAGTTTTTAATTGCGCGCTTCACTATTTCATTCCGAATAGTGAAATAATCTGTTTTATCATTAAGTCTTACTTTATGTAAACTTCAAGTAGAATTGGTAGGGGGGCACAAAATTTTAGATAAATATACGAGTATCTCTACCACCAGCCTGTGACGGCCAACGTCTTACAGAAAACTTTGAATTTGCGCAAAAGTGACCGTTAATTCCTAAGTGTAACCTCAAGTGCCAGAGTAAAGGCCGTGTACTCGAGGCATTTTCCATTACTGCCTACACTGCGTCTCGCGCAAATGAGCGTATGATGGCCTGTGGAATAGAACCTACACACGCCAGCCTAGTTATTGCCTTCTTTCATTCTACGGACTGACAGCGAGAAAAACGAACTGATATTTTATGAGTTTCATGCTCGACGCTTTTGCGTCCAATATAATAATGTGCCCTACATCGTCAACGATTTCTTTGCACAAGCCTTATGCAAGCTACGGTGGGAAGAATTTGTTCAAATTTCTTTGCGCAAAGAAATCATAGACGTGTGTGGGCTCAATTAGATCAAACGTATAGACCGGAAGGACGTAATATATTAATGTTCGAAGTCGAACCGAAATGCTCACAGAACGTCAAAACATCGCATAATTCCGGCGGTGTTTTTCCGAACCAGTATAATCTCGGAGTCTTCAAGTCCAGAGTGAATAGGTTCTTTCTAGGCAAGCGTGCTCCATCTTCGATCACCATCACTTACCACCAGGTGAAGTAGTGGTCAAGCTCTTAACTATAATCAATAAAATAAAAAGTCGTGCAAGATTAAACTTGCTCACACACAGTACGTTTTTATAAAATACCAAAACAATTCGAATATTAAATATTTTCTAACCTAACTGTGATTTTATGATTTTCATAAAATCACAGAGAGTACTGCGTAATGCGAGGCGAGACACGGTGCAGAGTAGATCACACTCACCAAATTCAAATTTAAAATGTGTATTCATTAAAATCACAAGGATTCCATTGAAACATCAATTTTACGGTCTGTTCCTACGCGAGCAAGCCAGGAAAGAAAGGCAAACAACAAGGCTGGTTGTTCACCCTGATGAAGGTTCGCGAATTGAACCGAAACATTGTCGGTCGTAACACCGATAAACGGTATACGATACATCCTGTATAAGTACTAGCTGTCCCGGTGACCTTCGTACCACCTTGACATGCATATGACGCGGGCTGTGAATGTATTTACGTCCCCGGTAGAATTGTCAATCGGCCATCATTAGCTGAATCTATGTATGAGAAAATGAATTCTCTTCATAATTTATTTTTGCGTGAATTTTTACGTTATTTTAATAGTTATTCTGCTATTCGGGTTGGAAACAAATCCTACAAATTAAAGATCATTAAAATCGGTCCAGCCGTTCTTGAGTTATAAGTGTCCGAACAAACCCAACTTTGTTTTATATATTACGTGGTTCAGACTGGCACAGGATCGGGAAGAGTGGCAGAAACAAGGAGAGGCCTATGCCCAGCAGTGGGTCGACACGGGCTGAGAATAATGATGATGATTAAGAAAATTACAGTTTTTGAACTGCTCAATGTCAAACGTTACGGTTCATTACATTGACAAGAGATGGCGCAATGCTTATTTCTAATAACAAGCCTCGTCCAGCTTGAAAGTTTTAGAGATGGTTTTAAATTCCAGCTGCCATGTTCAGTGACCTACACGTAAACAACCCTAATAAAAAGCGCTAAATAAAATTAAACGAACTTTTGGTAAACTTGTATGTAAAAGCCAAACCAAAAAGTTTGAAATGAAAGTCCATCCTAGAAAACTTTTTCAAAAGCTTGGGAAAACTTAGTATTTACAAATAATTCCTACAAAGTCTAAACAGATACAAACAGTTTATTAATAATTTGTCAAATTATACGTCACATTGTGATACAATATTCATTAAAAAAGTATTTCATTGTGAAATTGATTATAAAATAAAATAAATTCAAATTAATTCATTTAACTCTAATACGCTTAGTAACTAAATAAATAAATAAAATAAATAAATATTGCTGGACATTTCACACAGCGCTATCTAGCCCCAAACTAAGCAGAGCTTGTACTATGGGAACCAGATATCTGATAGAATACTTTTATACTTTTTTTTTGTAAATGCATACTTATAATACATAGAAAAACTGCTGGGAAATATGTCTGTGAATCTGAAAGGAACTATTATAATTGAAAATTAACTGCTTTTGCAAAAAAATAGTTGTATTCCCAATTTTTGTTCGTAAGTTTTTATGTTTGTTTCTTACTTAATCACGTCGTAACGGCTAATCCTATTTTAATCCTATATTATATTTTAATCCTATATTTAGTGTATAATTAGGACCTGGATTGAAACAGGCAAACCACATGTGCGAAGCCGCGGGCGAAAGCTAGTATTATATACTTTGTAGCTCGCTTATAAATCAGCTGTTCCTTGGACTTTGTCCTTACTTGAGAAAACGTTTAAAGTGTTTGAAATCTAAATAAAACTGTATTGTGAAAATTAATAAAATAAGGTAAGATTTCAAAGAAAAATATTGGATTTCCTAAAACCTTGTTCGTGTAATAAAAAACAATGCCAAACCTAACAAAAATGTCTACTTTGGCCTCGTGAATGTATAACAGTCTCGAAGCTCGCTGTCTTAGCATTTATTTTAACCTCTAAAATATTTAATTCATTCAAACAAAGCGCCGTGGGATCCTCTCCACAAGTCGTCTGGGTGCGCTTACAGCGGTTTAGTCAATTGGCGACGCAAATGTGCTGCCAGTTCCAAACGATACCACACGTCCTTGCCTTTAAATCTTGAGGCCTGTTCTATGGGTCTCTTTTTTATACTCCTTGGATATGGAACAAACTAATAGGCCACGACCAATAAACCGCCGGCGCTGACTGACGCTATGGCATGGGAAAGGATTTTTATATGCGGAAATGATTTTGAATCTTACAAGGGGAGGATACGACCTTGGGGAAACGGATTTGGATAATCTTTGACGTAGTGGTAGTACACCATGTGGGTATACTACCTCTAAAATACTAAAGTGCAATACTCAAAAATGGCTGAGAAAAACGCACTCAAAGTTTACCCAGCACTATATATAAGTTATAGTAAAAATCGATCAAACGTACTGTGGCGTATGTGGTAACGCTCTCGACTCGTGCTCTTGAATGCATGAGTTCGAGCCTACCCACTTGATCTCTTTTTCTTCTTTTTTTTTTCATTATTTAATTAAATATGAATAGATGTACAGTTTACAATAACTCGAGGACAAGAATTATTGTACCCTAATACCATATTCGACCCTTCTTATTGTCTGGCGCAGGTATATATTTTTCAGTTAAACTTATAATGAATATGAGAGTTATAAGAATTATTCATGAATTACAAATATCTCATGATACACCGTAGATAATTTATAGAAATGAAGTTTAACATAAAAACATTTTTATTAAAGAATAATTTAATGTATCAATTATTTACCTATTAATATATTATAGTTTACTTATTACCATTTACTGCTGTAGCACACAGTATCTGCCAGGTTCTCCCTTGTGTTTTTGTTTATTTTACGTTTATAAGTACTATTTAATTGTTTCTTTTTTTGTATTTTCACTGTTTTAAAATGTAAATGTATTGTATATTGTGTGCTAATGTAGTGAATAAATAATTGTCTATGTGCTATGTCTATAGTGCTGGGTAAACTTTGAGTGCGTTTTTCTCAGCCATTTTTGAGTATTGCACTTTAGTATTTCAGAGGTAGTATACCCACATGGTGTACTACCACTACGTCAAAGATTATCCAAATCCATTTCCCCAAGGTCGTATCCTCCCCTTGTTAGTTTAACACCCTTAAAGCGCATCACAAACGATGAAGATATTTTATATAGCACTAGCTGACCCGCCAAACTTCGTACCGCCTTGACATGCACATGATGTGGGCTGCCAATGTATAATACGTCACCGGTAGAATTGTCAATCGGCCATGATTAGCTGCATGTATAAGAAAATGAATTTTCTTCATAATTTTTTTTGCGTGATTTTTTCCGATATTTTAATAGTTATTCTGCTATTCGGAGCGGAGACAAATCCATTCATATTCTTTTGAAACCGATACTCATCTAGCTTAGCGTTTTTAATTACTGTATTTTTTACGATTCTGTTTTCTCTGGATTCTGCTTGGAGCTCAGAGCAAGAATAAGAGGCAGATATAGGTTACGGAGGTATTACTTCCCCGGTACATTAGGAGCTCGCCTCTCAACTAAACTAGTGTAAAGCTTCCTTAGCACTATATCAAACGCTATCCCTCTTCATCCGGCCTAACGATCCTACCAACGATTTGTCTTCCAAATCTTGAGGAATTACGCCTGTAATGTGACGGATGCTCTTCATCATGAGCTTTCACACTAAGGATAATTTAATTTTCATTCTAGTTTGTTCTGGTAACAATAGGTACAACGAATGAGTCTATAATAATAGGTTGGGGAAAAAGTCTTTTCGCATTATAGTATGTATGAACTTGTAATAAAATCTCTTTGGCTATACTATTTGTATCTGGCTGGTTTTGGTATTATTCAAAGTTTAAATTTTAAAGAAGATAATTCCAAATTCAAATTAGGAAAATGTGTGATTTTTGTTTGTTTTTCGTACTGTAAAGATGAGTGAATCTAATGAAGAAATTCGATACATTTTAAAATTTTACTACAAAAAAGATAAAAATGCAACGCAAGCCGCGAAAAAGATTTGCGATGTTTATGGACCTAGTGCAGTGTCTGTGAGAGTAGCACAAATTTGGTTTAAGCGTTTTCAATCCGGAAATTTTGATGTCAAAGATGCACGTCGCTCTGGTCGCCCTATTACGGATAAAATTGATGCCATTTTTGAAAAAGTGGAGCAAGATCGGTATATCAGTAGTTACAACGTAGCTGAAGAACTGAGAATTGACCACAAAATAGTTTTGGCGCATTTGATTAAAAATGGGTACACAAAAAAGCTCGATATTTGGGTACCCCACGAAAGAAACCTAATGAACCGTGTACTCATTTGTGATTCTTTATTACGACGTAATGAAACCGAACCATTTTTGAAGAAGCTGATAACTGGTGATGAAAAGTGGATCACGTACGACAAGAACGTGCGAAAAAGGTCGTGGTCAAAGTCCGGTCAGGCTTCACAGACTGTGGCGAAACCCGGGTTAACTTGCAACAAGGTGATGCTGTGTGTGTGGTGGGATTGGAAGGGCATTATTCATTATGAGCTGTTACCACCAGGGAGGACCATCGATTCTGAATTCTACTGCGAACAACTGATGAGATTAAAGCAAGAAGTTGAGAGAAAGTGGCCGGAATTAATCAACAGAAGGGGTGTGGTTTTTCATTATGATAACGCTAGACCTCACACATCTTTAGCCACTCAGCAAATATTAAGAGAGTTTGGCTGGGAGGTGGTAATGCATCCGCCGTATAGTCCTGACCTTGCACCTTCAGATTTCCACCTGTTTCGGTCTCTTCAGAATTCTTTAGGCAGTGTCAGGTTAAAATCACGAGAGGACTGCCAAAACCACTTGTCGCGGTATTTTGATCAGAAGTCCCAAAATTTGTATAGCAATGGGATCATGTCTCTACCTAAAAGATGGCAAAAAGTTATCGAACAAAATAATACCTACATACTTTAGTTAAATGTAAATAAACTATATATAAAATGTATTGATTTTTTTTTTAAATGCGAAGAAACTTTTTCCTCAACCTAATAGTACATTACCGCAGCGGCCAGCAAAAGAGGCATTGATGGACGAACGTGTAAATGTGAGTCGAGGCAAAGCCAAGGCACACATACGTAAGTCCATCAATGCCTAGTTGTGGCCAAAGCTTGTATAGTAATTTTCTCAAATAATGCGCGGAAATTATAAAATATAAAAAAAAACAATTACTTGTCAAAATGAATGACGAACAACGAACAACGATTTTTCCCGCATTTTTTTTTTCAATAAACAGCTTTATACAATAAACAGCAAGCCAGTTCGAAATTTAAATAAAACCTTTAATAAGTTATTTCCTTGGTTGCCATTTTTAAAACGATCGTTTCATTTTTTAATTACAAGGCCCGTAGCAAAATTACATTCGCTGCGAATCTATTCGACGTCTACATACATTTGTTGTCGCTGTATCACGTGGTATTTCTATAGCATGTATCGAATCCCATACATTTTTGGACTTATCGACTAGCGTCATCGCTAATCGACTGTAACTTGGCTAAGCCCTCAGTACAGATATGAGTTTACTATGTAATTTATTTGGCCGCTAAACCACGACAGATATGGATTTTCATACAACTTTTGCCGGCCGCTGCTCGCATGTATTTGGCCAGTACAGCAATTTAAATTTATCTCAAAAAAGGTTGTAAAAATAATGCTAAAATTTCCAAGCATGTTTGAGAAAACATTTTTGTTAAACTCGTTTGCATATCTTAGAGGTAAATAACGATCACTTCTACATCCGCTGGTCACTGGTGCTGGCCGCTGGAGTCAACCAGTTCTCAATAAAAAATCTAGCCTTACTTCTTTGTAAATACTGAAGATAAAACTAAGATTGCCTAGAGGCAATCTCGGTAACTAACGTAAGTAACTTGAGTTACAAGAGCTATTCCCAAGAAACAGGAAATAAATTCAATTTATTAATGAATCCTAGAAGCGCCTTTTTTTTATATAAATTATAGGCTAGCGTTTGACCACTATCTCGCCTGATGGTACGCGATGATGCAGTCTACGATGGTACACGCTTGCCTAGAAGAAACCTATTCACTCGTGACTTGAAGATCCCTAGGTTGTAGTTATCAGGAAACACAGACTCAGGTAAGGCCTTATCGAGTCTTAAAAACGATTGAAAAGATTTCAGATTGGTTTTCGTGAAATTTAGATTAGATTAGATAATATATTTATTGCACACCATTAACATAGGTATAAATAAACAAAAAGAACAAAACAAATAATGTTTAAATCATGGGTACAATGGGTGACCTTACTGCTAAAATCGATCTCATCCAGGCAACCTTTGGATGGACAGGATCTATATGAACAACGTGGCGTTAATAAAATAGTTCTTACCTAACAGAATGTTTTGTATAATAACAGATTTACATGAAATAAATAATATACGTATGGGTACCTAAAATAAACATACATAGGTACATAATGATGGTAAAAATAATAAATTACATACTTATTAATAGTATGATACATACCTACAACTTGAGTGTTGACAAATAATGTGGATGAAGCATATTTTAAAATTAAGAAGTTTTAATGTTTAAAGCTATAAAACGTTTAATGTTTATTATTATAATATCAAAAGAAAGTAAATCATCTTTTAGGTCATATAAACTCGTATACTTTATCACTGAAAGTCTCGTCTCGTCTTGGAAGGCTTCAGTAGAGCCTAACTTGATCGGACCAGCG
Organism: Philereme transversata; assembly: GCA_963924445.1. Taxonomy (NCBI): domain Eukaryota; kingdom Metazoa; phylum Arthropoda; class Insecta; order Lepidoptera; family Geometridae; genus Philereme; species Philereme transversata. The sequence goes on along the minus strand of OZ004345.1, from coordinate 25,838,200 downwards.
GTTCGCCTTTTTCTTTTTCTATATTGGACCTGGAGATAGAACAAGCATATGGGGGTGGCCCATATGCTTGTTCAATCTGTATGATGTTAAGTGGTAATCATTGCCTATAACAAAGTATTGCCTCGTAGACCACGACACGTAGGTGTAAAACCTTACAGGTGTAAAGCCAACTTCAGGCACACAGGTGTAAAGCCTTATGTACCTGTAATTTCTCCGGCAGCCATACCCTTTAAACCAAAACACAGCAATGCTGCTTGACGGCAGAAATAGGTATGGAAAAGAACAAGGAACTGTTAAAAGTGATCGGCCTCCAGTTTATCAGGACAGCAATGTTGTATTTAGCTTGTAAGTAATACAGAAATTCTATTCATCTCGATCATTTGCAAACTTTTTCACAACCTTAATACTTAAGTCTCTTCTGATACTTGTTATAGTTAATGATGATGAGACTTTATGCCCGAAAGGCTTCCAACTAGCGGATAAAACAATAATAAGTTTCACAATATCCCAAACAAACTTAACTTGGCACAAATTTATATTGAACCATAGAGGCTAGAAGTGAAACTCATAGAAGACGAGTATTACATACATATTTGGCCCGTTGACGACTTTCCTAACATCTATTATACAGCCATAGTTTAAAATTAAAACTTTAAATAAAGTATTTGTTTTGTACTTTTCGTACTTAGCAGGATTTTTTCATAGTAATAGCACATTGTCTTAGACGAGTGACTTAATAGAACGTGCGTCTGATCTGGTTGACGCAATGTTAGTTTATTTCTAGTAACCATTTTTAGCACACTGACGCAACTCCTGCCCAACGAGTCGTGCGTAAATTCATTGGAACGTGGAATCTCTAGTTTCCGTTCTATATGCTACCAGTATTATTTTATGTTTTATTGCTTCATCCTTTGACCATTAAAACTTGCGTAATTAAGATTGCCGGATGTTATGAGAATTCCTTATCGCTAAATGTAAATAATAATAGCGTTATATTCAAATTCTTGATTCGCTTCCTTAATTTTCTAAGAAGCAACGTGATTACAACCTACTTTATGGTAGTGAAAATAGAATGCTATTTTATATATATTTTAAAATTATTTTAAAAATTCTCCGCTCTATATTATTTTTTACTAGCTCACCCGGCAAGCTTGGTACCGCCTTGACATGCATAAGACGCGAGCTGCCAATGTCAAAAAAATCTTTGGATGGAGTTGTATTCTAATTTTATAAATATAACTTATTTTTAAATATCTCTGATGTTTTATAAAGTATCAAAAATACGAGAGTGTTCATAAAACTTCGTGCATAGCAAAAATGAAAAACAAAGTGAAAACGGTACATAAATGTTCTGCGTCGGCAATTCTGTAACAACACAGGTAAACACGAAAATCTTTGTATCCTCCTGTCGTAAAAGTATTTTTATTTCTGTAATATGTCGTATTATGTTTTGTGTCCTCGCATTTCCGTTTTACTGGTTTTTTTGTCACTTATTTTATGGGAAGTAAGGGACTGTTAGGAGCTACATTTTATTTTGACTGACTGTAAAATACTACTTAATTTTTTATAAGGTTTATAAGGTCCTAGGATAATATAGATAAGCATCAACTGCTACCTTTTAGTATAAAGCACAAGTCATCAAACTAAATGATACTACACACATGATACTTTTTAACATTAAGAGGGAGAAATTTGCAGAAGTCTCAATATTGCAACCGTAACAATTATTATTTTGCTTGCTTTATGGTATTGAAGTTTAAATACACGGTACACAAGGATATAAGTAACAAAACTGCAGATCTAAAAACACGAATTATTAATAAAATGACAATAATAAAAATTTCAAAGACACCTCTGACAATTAAGACATTCCCAAGTTAATTCTAGACATTGAGGTATTATGATATGATATTTCACAAATATATTTTTCAAATAAATCTAAAATAAACTACTGATCTATTTTTTAGAATAAGTGACTTATTTGCACAGTAATTATGATTTATATAAATGTCGCTTACGTTATTTAATTCGGAGCCACTTAACCAAACTACATAACTGATTTTGATGAATTTTTATGAGATCAATATGAAAGTATATACTTTCAAATAAATAAAGAATTTTCCAAAACGGTTGATAAATGACTGAGTTATGAGGTAAAAACATAAAACAATTATGCGTCCTTATATAATTTGAGGGATGCCCTTGATTTTTTTTTTGGGATTCCATCATCAGATCCTGACTTGGTGCCGGTGAGAGCACTTGAAAAGTACACCCTATGAAATCAAAAAATCATTTCTCGAATTGGTGCAGGCCTCTTCGAGTAATCGGAGAACATACATAATAAAAATAAAGTGGCACTCCGGGAGTGCCGACAGAAGTGAAAACTTGAATAAAAGCAGACACTACAGATACCTACATACTTATATACAAAGGTGTCAGTAACATTCAGTGTCAGTAGTCAGTAACAGGTGTCGGTAACAGTGTCGCGAGTTCAATGGTTTTTTCGCATCTCAAAAAATGCTCAATGCGCCTAAAGAAGTTTTCACTATGCCCAACGCGTTCAAAGTAGTTTTCACTTCAAAAACAAAGATTCCGACGCATTGACTCTTTTTTTTAAAGTCTTTGAGGGTGTTTTTCTATATATTATAAGTATATATTTACAAAAAAAAAGTACATAAGTATTCTATCAGTTATCTGGTTCTCATTGTACAAGCTCTGCTTATTTGGGGCTAGATAGCGCTGTGTGAAATCTCCAGCGATATTTATTTATTTATTTTATAAATGCAAAAGTTTGGATGTTTATTTATTTGTTTCTTTGTTTGTTACTCAATCGCGTCGTAACTGCTGAACCGATTTTGATGAAATTTAGTATGTACGTAGATTATAACCTGGATTAATATATAGGTTACTATTATCCCATGAATCAGGTCTCGTGGGATAAAAATGGGGTGTCAAGTCAAATTGCAACAGCGAGTTTAGTTTTCTAGGTTACCTACACATTTAGTAGTGTTTTTTTAAATTAGCTTATGCAGCTTTAGTTTCAGTGCGGCCACGAGGCCTATTGTGATCGCCACTTGTTTTTGTTTTTGTGTTTGTGTTATGGGGGCGTTTAAAGTTCACCACTAAGTCCTACAGCGGCTAAAAACTGTAGAATACTCTTGGGGTGATAGCTGTTAGCTCCTTCGGGCTAAGAATGTGTTTGCTCAGGTGAATGCTACGTTTACGTATTAATGGAGCACACTCGCCTAACATATGTAAGGGCGATTCTGCCGCCTCATTGCAGAATCAGCAGGTTTGTGTATCGCATAGCCCCAGCTTGAACATATGCTTAAGCCAACAGTGTCCTGTCAGGGCTCGGACTATAATGCGGAGATTGTTTCTGTTTTAGTAGTGTTAGGCGTACGAAATCACGGGCAACAGCTAGTTATTATTATAAACCTAACCAAACATTTAGTAGTATCATACTCACTCGAGTATCGAGTTCACTTGCAATTTATTATGCGTGCACCTATACTAGTACAAATGCATCGACGCTATTTACACTACAAAAGAAACTTATCCGAATATTAGCTAACATAGAACAAACAGATAATTGTAAACCCCATTTTCAACAACACAAAATTCTTACCCTACAATGTATTTATATTATGGAAGTATGTTAATTTGCTAGGAAATACAAGCATTTCTACATAACACTGGAAGAAACGCATACGACATACTCATTGCGGTACAAAAACAAGTTTCAAGCCCTTACGTAACGTGGATCAAAATATTTAACAAACTGCCTGACGCGTTGAAAAATGAGACTAATAATATAAAATTTATAAAACAATTAAAATACTTACTAACTACTAAAACTGACTATACAATTGACGATTATTTTAATGATAAATATTCGTCAATTTTAGATGCTTACCTACTATCTACTTTGACATTAGATTTGAATATTTTCTTTTTAAAATAAATATAACCTAACAAGAACAATGACGGCCTCCTCTCTCCATAATATTGTTGTGTCTAACAGAGTCCATAATGATCATATACCTATTATTTACCACCTATTATTACATTGTGGAATACGATAAACTATTGAGTATCTATTTTTCCTAGTGAGTTATGTCACATCTAAGATCATAAACAAAATATGAAAATGTTAAAAATATCTGAATAAACTAGGTACTTGTAAAAGTCCAACCAACATCAAAGCAGCAGTAGTTTACATATGAGTGAATAAATAAATAAATTAGCATATTTTACATAAGTGTTTGTACTCGTAGATGTCTGTTTGCAATGCTTTGCAAATGTTCGAGCAACCAGAATACAAACGGAAAGAAAATAAATGCCTAAAATGTAATTCCGTATAGTATTTTTTCTCTAACCTATCTCGTCTCACTACTGGGCAAAGATACCCCCAAAATCCCTCCAAGCATCCATATCAGTCAATATCTCCCACTATCCTCTTTGGAAGGTGTCGTAATCGTCCCGCCAACGCTTTCTCGGCTGGCCCCGACGTCCCCTATTAGTATTTTACTATGTTTGTCCGGGTGGAATCTTGCAACTGAATTTTAAACCCGTTCCCCTCAACCGATTGAGCTGAAATTTGGAATACATAATGTAACTTCGGTGACAATGCAATAATATGGTACCATGGATGTGTTCTCATGATGGAGACGAATGCTAGACAACGGAACTTCTATTTATTATTAAATTTTCTATTTTACAAGGAAATATTGAATGAAAGGTTTTATTCAACTAGCCTAGTTAGTAATTTATATTATGTATAACAAAATATTTCTATAGTTAAGTTACAAACTTCCTTTGAATTCAGTTTACATTTAACTACTATGCAAAAAGTGCCTGCGGTTTAATAATTATTTATTATTATTCATTATTGTACACAAATAAATTACAGACAAAAACAACTTACAAAATGGACATGTACAAAGACAAGCTTAACCCTAATAAGAGTTTTCTTCCAGCAAACCTTTGAAGATAGAGATAGTTGATTATAGTGGTGGGTGCGTGCACAGAAAAGAATATATACTATTTACCATATTTACCATAGTAAATACAATTCTTATACATATTAAAAATAATACCTATAAACTATACCTTCATTATAGATAAACATAATACAATATTTGATGACCTCCGTGGCGTAGTGGGCGAATAGCCGGCTGAAGCGCAGGAGGTGGCGAGTTCGATTCCTGCCGCGGAACAAATGTTTGCATGATCTACAGATATTTGTTCCGGGTCTGGATGTTTTTCTATGTATAATAAGATAGATAGATAGATAATTTCTTTATTGCACACCATTTAAATACAAACATTAATAATTACATTAATAAGTATTTACAAAAAAAAGTATATAAGTATTCTATCAGTTATCTGGTTCCCATATTACAAGCTCTGCTTAGTTTGGGGCTGGATAGCGCTGTGTGAAATGACCAGCCATATTTATATTTATTAATTTATTATACAAAATATATTTCATATACCTACTTATACATAATATCCTAAAAGTTTACATGAACAGGTAGTGCTCTAAGCTAAGCTAACTAACTTAAACTTAACTCACTTAAACATGATTAGTGATGGGCTTGCGCGGATAGAGTGTGGTAGAGAATTACACAGTTTTATTCATTTACTAGTTGACCCGGCGAACTTCGTACCGCCTTGACATGCATATGACGCGGGCTGCCATTGTGACGTACATTGGCAGCCCGCGACCGGTAGAATTGTCAATCGGCCATCATTAGCTGCATCTATGTATGAGAAAATGATTTTTCTTCATAATTTTTTTGACGTGAAATTTGCCGATATTTTAATAGTTATTCTGCAATTTGGGGAGAAGACAACTCCAACAAATCAAAGATCAATAAAATCGATCCCCCTATTCTTCAGTTATAAATGGTCTTGGTTTTTTCACGAAATGATTGATGTAAACAACCTTAGGATAGACATGAGCTACATACAAAGGTCGTTGTAGCAATAAAACCGCTTGAATTTGACTTGAAATAACGTCTTTAGGTTCAGGCACTAGGCTTAACTTTATGTTCAGTTTAGTAAGTTACTGAACTTGAACATACGCGACGTGAATTCAGAACTACGGAATCACAATGTCAAAATTTGTTTGCATGAAATTACAAGTATGTTCCGAACGAGATCCAAAGTCGAATAAAGGCACATGATGACAAACGAGTTATGGAACTCAAATTGTCTTGGCATACTTGAGAAGCTGTGATGTGATGACTGAATGGTAGCTGAGGATCGATGAGTCGCGGGTCGGTTTGCGCAAACTAGGCATACAGGGTGTTTGGTAATATACTGACAATATTCAAGTGATGATTTCTCAAAAGATTAAAAAAGACTTCTCGTAAAAAATAACAACTAGTTATCAAATTTTAAAGAAAATCGACTAAGTTTAGGTGATTAATTCGATATAAAACTAAGTACAGATCTACGACGTAGAGCCTCTACGATGTAGCCTATCTACGCCGTAGACATCTACGACCTTCCTCAATAATACGCGTCAGTAATAAAAATTAATATTACGGATATTATTTAATTTTTATTTAGAATGGAAGTCACTGCAGAGCAAAGGCCAACCTTCTCTTCCATAGGGACCAATAGAAAAAACGGAGGCCTCTGTAGATAATATCGGACATTCATCATCATTATATCAGCCATAGGACATCCACTGTTGAATATAGGCCCCCCATTGATTTCCAAATGTGCCGATCTTGTGCGGCCTTCATCTACGGCACTCAGCCACCTTTATCAGGTCGTCCTTCCATCTAGTGGGGGCCGTCCTACGCTTTCCAGTACGTGGTCTCCACTTGAGACCTTTCCGCCCCAACGGCCGTCAGTTCTTCGAGCTATGTGCCCCGCCCACTGCCACTTCATCTTGCTAACCCTCTAGGCTATGTCAATGACTTTGGTTCTTCGAATCTTCTCAAATCGGACGTTGGATTCCTAAAAACACCTACCTCCTACCCAATTTGAAAATTGCTTACAGTTCTAATCGAAACCTCTTATAGACCCTTACATCCCTTTATAACAAAATGTATTTCCTTTTTTTATTCCATTTGTTCACGCGGAACAATTAAACAGTAGCCAGTGGATACCTATTATTTTTCTAGTAATTAGGTTTGTATAGATTCAACTGTTCCTGAAAAACAGCGAATGTCGTATGACGGTCATTTGGCGGTGAGTAAGTTAATTTAATTTCAATCCAGGTGCAGGTGACCATTAGAGGTTACCATTTGTTGACTACCTGAAGGTATATAACATAGTGTAACGAGTTTTATGACCGAAACGGACCTAATCGTTGTTAAGATAAAATATCGCTCGCGATAAAATCCAATGGACTATCACATACGGCGAAGATTATACATAGATTTAATATAATATAATTCAATTTTTATTTACATTAAAAATGTTCAAACACCTTAGTGATCAAAGCTGCGAACCGAGCCTCATAACTTTTTATGTTAAGTCGTATAGATACCCACGATACAGATTATTATTTAGTGTTGGTATCAAAGGAAACCGTATCATTCCCGCCCGAAAATCAATTTATTTCTCTTAAAATAATTACATACTTATTAGTATTATATCAATCGCTGTATTATATTACTTCTATTTATATATTTGTAAGATTAGATTGTTATTGTTACTTGTGTTTTTTATATTGTTTTGCTGAAATAAATATTTCTTCATTTTCATTTTTATTGTAATTTCATTTCAATCTTAAGATACGAATTATGCGGAAGATTCCCAAACAAGTTTGACAGATTTTCAAATGAATATAAGATTTCATATATTAACATATAAATAAATAAAAAATAAATAAAGCATTTATTGAGGAACAACAAATATACAGGCATGTGTACAGTTTGGAACGATGATGCCTGTATTAGTATAAAACTGTGTTACAGACACCAACGCCCTCCTCCTATACAGCAATGAGTTCCAATCAGGTAAATGGTACATTATCAAAAACTAAACTAAAAATTACAGTTATTTTCCAACAGACCAGAAGGATCTGCGTGGGTGGATGTGTTTGTGAGTGTGTGTGTGTTTGTGTTTGTGCGTGTGTGTATCTGTGTGAGCGTGTGTGTGTATGTATGTGAGTAATTGAGTGTGTGTTTTTGTGTGTAGGCACTATTTGGGAATCTTTAGGAGGTCCTCAGTATCTTATATCTTACCCGTGTGTGACACCTTAAGATACTATAATTTATTAACTTACGATATCGTGACATAAAATATTTAGTATCTTTATCATGTGCGACGCCCTTTAAAGTAGTATCAAAAGGTTCAGTTATATACCCATCTAAATGGTGACAGCGGAGAACGTGGTCTGGCCTAGCCGATCTTTGTGAAGTCATAAGTTATCAGAGTTATCTGGTTCTCATAGCACCAACTTTACTTGGTTTGGGGCTGGATAGCGTTAAGAAATGTCCAGTATTATTTAGTGGCTAAATGGAGCGGTCTCGACAGAATATCAGCACTTTCCTTTACAGCGGGCATAATGCTGAGTCGAGTCCCATTTGCTGCTGTAGCACACAGTATCTACCAAGTTCTCCCTTGTGTTTTTGTTTATGTTTTACGTTTATAAGTACTATTTAATTGTTTCTTTTTTTATATTTTCTCTGTTTTAAAATGTAACTGTATTGTATATTGTGTGTTTATGTAGTGAATAAATGATTGTCTATGTCTATTTATTAATATACTAGCTGTTTAGCGACTTCGTACGCGTTACACTCTTCAATGTGTAGGTAACCTAGAAATAAAGCTAAACTCGCTGTTGCAACTTGATTTGACACCCAATTTTTATCCCATGGGAACTGATTCATGTGATAAAAGGTAGTATATGTGGTAATCCAAGTTATAGTCCACGTATATACCAAATTTCATCGAAATCGGTTGAGCCGTTACAACGTGATTGAGTAACAAACAACTAAATAAACAAACATCTAAACTTTCACATTTATAATATTAGTGTGATGTAATAGAAAACACATTTATATAGACAACAATCATACGGCCGTTAATTTACAGTCTTGGTTTCTTAGGAAAAGCTTTATCCTTTGGGACACTCTTGACGATCCCGGTCACGTATATACAGGTACTAAATTCAACCATATTGCAAGTTAATAAGGTTGAAAGTATTTGCCGTTGGTAGTGGATTTATTATTCGTCTTCGGGTAAACAGGAAACGTAATAATTACCCCATTAATTGCTTTAAGGAACGTTACACGATAATGTTGTAATCATGGGACAGTGCCGCACTTCATGTTCATTAAATATGACACTCTTTTTCATCGAAGGTTGACTCACTGAAGTGAATTTGTGTCGATGATTTTATCCTTCAACCGTATTTGTTTGTTTTGTTACTTTTTTTACTTGTAAGTTGTATATCAATAAATAATGCTGGACATTTCACACAGCGCCATCTAGCCCCAAACTAAGCAAAACTTGAACTATGGGAACCAGATAACTGATAGAATACTTAAATACGTTTTTTGTAAATACATACTTAGAATTATAGAGAAACAACCAGGCCCGGAACAAATATATGTAAATCATGCAAATCACTTGTTCCGTGGTGGGAATTGAACCCGCAACCTCCTGCGTCTCAAGCGAATATTCGCCCACTGCGCCACATACTATTGTATTGTACTATGTGTCTTACAGTACAACGAACTTTAAAAATATTCACATAAACAGACAGCAGACGCATGAAATCCGACATACAAATATGAAAGTATCCAATAAATCGCATATAACGTCACAAAAGTACTTTAGCACAGTTATTTACCCTCGTACTTCTAGCCCGAGCGTCTTGCATCAAGGGTTTGACGACGATTGATGTACGCAGGGCAGTGCATTGTGGGGCACGCTGCTCGGGTGCGTGACCTACGAGGCAATGCTTTGTTATAGGCGATGGTTACCAGTTAACATCAGGTGGGCCATTTGATTGTTTGATCTACAAGTTATATATAAAAATGGCTGGTACGCCATCCTACCCGTTCCTGTGCCGTACTCCTTTTGTTTGTTTGTGGTTTAATTTTATCCCGAAGATAATATCTTGCACCAATGCTTGCTTGTAAAATTATTCTGTAAGATAAAATAAGTAAATACATAGATTCTCTCATACAATCAAAAAACTTTTCTCGAAAAAGATTTTCGAAAAATCAAGTCTCACTTTCATTGGTAGTTAACTCAGTCCTTATAGTCTAAGAGCCCATGGCCGGCTACCTGTATGTATTTGACCAGACCTGAGTTTTTGTACGTTAAGGCCCCTATACCTACCATACATAAGTAGGGGACTCACTAAGCTCAAAGTGGTGGACGCGTCGAGCGCTCAGGTAAGACAGGTATCGATTTTTGACTAATTTTAAATCCATTTGACCACGTCTGCCGTTTTAAAATTTGAAAATATATTATTACTACTATCGGAAAATAAGAATGGCAGACCATTATCGCGCATTTTATTTTGTGGCAGACAATTTTGACAATGCTAAAAAAAATAAAATTATGAAAGTATTTGACCAAATCTGCCATTGATATATTTTATTTATTTGTCTTAAAAACTTATATTGAACACGGCAGACGTCTACATTGCGTACACACATCAACAAATCATAAAATCTTAGCTACTATCCGGCTAGATGGTTGGTACAGATTTGATACAGCTATCTCTCTTCTTTTTCCTATGTATTACTATTGTACTCATTCTAACCTATAGTATGTTCTCTTACAGTTATATTACTAGCATTCGAATAATGGAGGGTTTATACCTGGAAGGGCCTTGTAACAACTCCAACGTAACGGCTATTGCCTGATGTTTTCAGTATATTTGTGAACGTTCATACAGATACCTCGTGTTTCGTGAATTTTATAAAATACATAGTGCTGCTTTATTTTATTTTCTTCATTTTTCTATTATTTATCTATTATTCTGGGCCTGAACAGGTGCGACCGTCGGATTTTGCAAATGAATTAAAAAACACAAAATTTAAGAAAGCTTTTGTTGAATTTTTGACAAAGCATTGGTCTAGTGAGGAAATGAAATCATTTTTGGGTAACCGACAGATTTATTTAAATTTCCAAAATTGTCAATTGTATCAAGTGGTTGATGATACGATACAATCGAGTGTTGTTGAAGATTTATGTTGTACTTCACATGAATAAGCGGATACATAAATAATCTATTATGCTTGCAATATTGCAGAGCAGTCGAATGTTGTTATCAGAGCCTCTGGTACCGATATATTAATTATAATGATTGGTAATATGGCACAATTAAAGAACTCTCATTCTAATATTTGGATGCTCAATGGAACAAGAAATAATGAAAGATATATTGACATCACAAAAATTTATAGAGAGCTTGGTGAGTTGTTAGCTAAAAGTTTAATCGGCTTCCATGCATTTACTGGATGTGATTTTAATCCAGCTTTCTTCAATAAAGGGAAGAAAAGACATTTTACTTTGCTAAAGAAGAATACTGAATACCAACAAGCATTTGCTACTCTTGGTGAAGAAAATTTAACCAGCTACAAGAGTTATTTAACATCATTCAACATATCACTTGCCAACTATACAGTGTCAAAAAATCTAATGATGTAGATGATGGAAGGTTCCAACTATTCGTCAACAACTATAAAGCCTCAGACATCAATGAAAATTTTAGAAAAAAAATTCAAAATTTTGATGCAATCTCAATACCACCGTGTAAGAGTGAGCTTTATCAACAACTTTTGAGGGCCCACTATATTTCTTCTCTTTGGAGAAATGCTCACAAAAAGCAACCCACAAATTTAGACCCATTTGTAACGGGCCGGACCGGAATGGTTCCTCCACAGTAACAAATTCAGAAATAAACATTCGTTTTCGTAATATTATAAAATATTAATATTTATGAATAGCACATACTTATTCATTCAGTCATTACGTATTTAAATCAATCTGGGATTTAGAAAAAGCTGCAATATATTATAACGCCTAGGGCCATCTCTTGGATTACTCATCTTTTGTATGCGGTGTCTGATCTAGATAAATTGTAAATTGACATACTATCACGACGCTAGATGACAGTAGCTGTTGGATGAAGTGACGTGGAGATTGTACAAAATGATTTATCATCTATGGGAAGAGTTGCGCTACTCGCCGGAAGGGGGTCGACTGACTAGTAATTTGTCAATGGGCAGAGTTCCACTGCTCACCGGTAGGGGATCGACAGACTATCAAGTTCTCTATGAAATAGGTTTCAATACACAGCATTATGGGTATGCAAGTAGAAGGCGAAGCTGGATAGAACGGAATATTGTCTATGCTATCATAAATTCGGGGGTGAATTAATATGAAACTTCGTGATATTACAAAATAATAATATTATTAATAGAAAATAATTGATCGTGCAGTTTTCTATAAATTACGTGAAGCCATTTGTTTACTGTTGAATAAATTTAGTATTTGTATAAAATAATTTATCATCTGTGAAGAGAGTTTTCACTACTCGCCGCTAAAGGTTGGAGACGGCGGTTCGAGGGCTGAAGTACGGGGGGAAGGGACTGAAGGCCTTAAATACGACGGAGCGGCTGCGCTCGATCTCTTTTTTCTCGTGAATCTCTCGGAGCTCTTTGGTCTCGTGATCTTCTCGGCTCTGGTTCCTCGTGAACTTCTCGGGGCGCTTTCTCGGGCTCTTCTCGGGAGTGGTGAGATCTCGGTATCTTGTCGTTGGGGACATTGCTCGTGGGCTCTTGGGTCGCGCTCTTTGCTCGTGGGCTTTTACCTCGTGGTCTTTCCCTCGTGGTTCTTCACCCGCTAGCAGCCTGCGGAGACACCCAGAGAATACCAAGGTACGTGCTTGTTAATTTTTACTTACTGCCATTTTAATTATTGTTCTTGTGTTAATGTTTGGTAACCGGATTCGTGCAGGAATGTATTGAATGGGATCCAAACAGAGTAATTTATTTGTGTGAATTTAAATGTAATTGTTGTATATCCGAGTTATTTACATTGAGGGTTAAATGGGGTAAATTTTGGATGTAAAATGTTAGAAGCCTAGATTTATTTTATTTTGAGGGTAGTAATTTTTACTTACTGCCATTGGCAATTATTGTACTTGTGTTAATGTTTGGTAATCAGATTCGTGCAGGAATGTATTGAAGTGGATCCAAACAGAGTAAACTATTTGTGTGAATTTAAATGTAATTATTGGATATCCGTGTTATTTACATTGAGGGTTAAATGGGGTGAATTTTGGATGGAAAATCTTAGGAGCCGAGATTTATTTTATCTTGAGGGTAGGAAAAATTAGTGACGGTTAAAGTGATTGTTCCTGAAATACAGAAAGTGGAATTTGGATTCCATATATTGGATTGGGAATAATTGTTTTGAACTGCGGGGTGCTTATTTAATAAGACAGTTAACGTTGGGGATTGACATCTTACCGTGGCATTTTCTTTTAGTTTAACAATGTTGTCGGTAGGAATCTTGTTAACCGGTAGGGTAGGAAACGCATCAGGGATGGTGGATTCTATAATAGTCTAATAATCAAATTAATTTGGATCATATGATGGGATGGGAGGCGTTAGGAAATACTTTCCATCACGTTCTATTTATTCTAAAGATGTACGGACAGATTGGCATCAGTATTGCATTTTAAGAAATGATTGGCTCAGGATTATATTACACTAAATACAAAATAACCTTCCACGTTTGATGTTTGTATTGGCAGCGATTTGTTTAACTACTTCTATATTCTATTTCTATTTCTATGGTCATAGAAGAACGGTGGATTCATTGGAAAACATAGCTTATGTTATAGCAAAGACACAGGAATGTGTAACCTATTGACGGTATAATATTTCTTAGATTGAGTTGTCTAGTAGAGGAAAAAATGTGGGTAGGAAGATTGGATTCCTAAGTTTGATACGAGTATCTGTTGTTATTCTACGTTGGAAAAGGAAATATTTTAATGTAGCATACGGTATAAAAATATATCAGTATGTAGAACAAAATTCATGTAATAAACTAAACTTAAATGAGAGGGCAATTGTGCTTTTAAGGACGGTGGTTTAAAAAAATACACTATGTGAGATTGAATACAATGTTGAAATTATAAGATGGAACTTGTGAAGTTTGACAATGAAATGTGCTCGGATTCAAGGAAGTAAATAATCTAAGTAAGTTGATCTGATGTTGATAGGATCTTTGAAGGCTAAAGCGCTGGGCTTAATTAGAAACAGATGCGAGAAAAAGGTCTGTTTTCTATTCTACGGAGCCAAGGAAATGAAATTCCGTTAAGATTCTTCAGCATTGTTAACTGAAAAGGTACTAGAAACATCAATTGAAGTAATATTCATGGTCAAACTACAGTAAACTAAAGACTTCGATAGCTAATTAAAGCACTTATCTATTTCATGCAAACTAGCCGTTCGGAAAAGTACTAAATACGTCTAGCTTCATGATGGGGTTTTACTAAGTTCTACATTTTAGTGCATTCTGGTAGTGAATTTAAGAATGGGTTAATTGATAGGTTGCCTAGGTATGTTTAGGCTGAGTGTTTTGGCAGGTAGATAGTAGGGGGCGGCTATTTTTAGGATCGGAATCGAAAAGGGTAGGGTTCTAGAATAGGCTACGAAGAACCTAAATCGAATGGGTTTAGTTCTAAAAATAAGAACTTTACTGATTCGCAAGATAACCAAAACAGAATCTACACTTTGCAAAAGATTATGACCTCTAATTCCCTTAATAACGAGTAGGAACAACAGACTACCCACATACAATTTTTATGTTGTCTCAAATATAAGGTTAAGTATACCTAATAATACTTTTAAATTGTGGAAGAGAGATGTCCAGTCTGGTAGTCGAATCTCATTGTCTTCACAGCGGTGGTGGGGCTGTAGACCTAAGATATTTAAACAAGTGTCTTAGCCACAATTATTAATGTCGATAATCAGTTTGTAGGTAGATCAATACGTTCCCAGTGGGTAGGCTATATAACTTTAGCACCAAGCTTACAATAGGTAGATCACAATTGTCACTAACTAGAGTTCTATGGGTATGTCAATGTGTTTAGATAGGTTTAATTCTCTCATAAAGTAGGTAGCATGATCTTTGGTACTAGACTCAAATTCCTTAAAAGAAACTGAGTTATTACGGATACCGCGACGCAAGGGTTCCTACCGCAATACCAGATAAATCACGAGGCCAAAATAATTAATCACAATACACTCTTATAGCAGATGTTAATAGGGTTGATAATTTATAAAGTAGGTAGTTCATGACTATATGGTAGACAGGTAGTTTAGATTATTGTTGTTAGGGTTAAACGTGTGTAAATTCGTTGGGGTTCGGGGGGGGGGGGGGTTACAATATGGTAATGCCGTGACCACGATTTGAATCTGTGTTATTTCAGTTCTGAATTTCAGTAGTTATGGGTAATGTTTATGTTTATTATTAAAGATCATAATGGAAAATAGGGGCGAAGTTAATGTATTTTTCAGAAGGGTTATTGTGATTAAATGTAATAATAATTTATGTGGCGAATCTTATTCGCACAATTTGTTGCCGTAGAAAATGGATGAGGATTTGAGTCAAGGTACTAAATTCAATGCTAGAATATTAGATTGGGATATTGCGGGTAGAAAAAAAAATGCAGTCTCTTAGAAACAGAAGCTAGGTTGAATGTACCTTCAACCTGTTTAAACGATAGCTATGTGGGTTTAAGCATAACATCATCATTATACCAGTTTGGGACGTCCATTATCGGACAGTGGAGCGTAACATCATCATTATTATTATATTCGGCATGGGACGTCCATTGGAGGGCATAGTAAATAGTTAGCATCATCATTATACTACTATGAGACGTATATCATAGGGCGTAGGAATGTTTTACCAAAGTTTCGAACACCGCCGAAAAGTTGCAAGCCTATCGATGTTTTACAGAATACATTTTGGGGAATGTGCCCATTATTATACTGGTATAGGACGTCCATTGTTGGACATAGGAAATTACTATCGATAACATCATTTTATGAGCTATAGAACTTCCGTTAATATAAATAGAAAAGTATCATCATTATCACCATTACTATCTGTTGGACGTCTATTGTTGAACATAGTTGAAATTTAAAATTAGATTCTAATTTATTTAGTTTAAAACTTTGTGCATAATGTTTTCAAATTAATATCGGCGTAAAATAAATCGAATAAAAATAAAATAATAACAAAACGCGTATTAAAATTAAAGTAAATTGGTTTTAAATAGTTGTCAATGAAATATAAATAAAATATTTTAAATGCAGGGGAAAAAAAAAACTAATTGTATATAATTCTAGTAACTTAAAAAAAAAAAATAATAATAACAATAATTAAACTTAAATAAAATAAAAATAATTTTAAAATATTTTTATATATTATTTTAAATATGGGAAAAAATTCTTTTGATGGATTCTTTTAAATTAAATTAAAATTAAATAAAATTAAAATTAAATTAAAATTAAAATTAAATTAAAATTAAATTAAAAGTAAATTAAAAGTAAATTAAAATTAAATTAAAATTAAATTAAAATTAAATTAAAATTAAATTAAAATTAAATTAAAATTAAATTAAAATTAAATTAAAATTAAATTAAAATTAAATTAAAATTAAATTAAAGTTAAATTAAAATTAAATTAAAATTAAATTAAAATTAAATTAAAATTAAATTAACATTAAAATAAAATTAAATTGACATTAAAATAAAATTAAATTGACATTAAAATAAAATTAAATTGACATTAAATTGAGATTGAATTGAGATCGAATTGAGATTGAATTGAGATTGAATTGAGATTGAATTGAAATTGAATTGAATTGGAATTGAATTGGAATTGAATTGAAATTGAATTGAAATTGAATTGAAATTGAATTGGAATTGAATTGAAATTGAATTGAAATTGAATTGGAATTGAATTGGAATTGAATTGAAATTGAATTGAAATTGAATTGAAATTGAATTGAAATTGAATTGAAATTGAATTGAAATTGAATTGAAATTGAATTGAAATTGAATTGAAATTGAATTGAAATTGAATTGAAATTGAATTGAAATTGAATTGGAATTGAATTGGAATTGAATTGGAATTGAATTGGAATTGAATTGAAATTGAATTGGAATTGAATTGAAATTGAATTGAAATTGAATTGAAATTGAATTGAAATTGAATTGAAATTGAATTGAAATTGAATTGAAATTGAATTGAAATTGAATTGAAATTGAATTGAAATTGAATTGAAATTGAATTGAAATTGAATTGAAATTGAATTGAAATTGAATTGAAATTGAATTGAAATTGAATTGGAATTGAATTGGAATTGAATTGGAATTGAATTGAAATTGAATTGAAATTGAATTGAAATTGAATTGAAATTGAATTGAAATTGAATTGAAATTGAATTGAAATTGAATTGAAATTGAATTGAAATTGAATTCAAATTGAATTCAAATTGAATTGAAATTGAATTCAAATTGAATTCAAATTGAATTCAAATTGAATTAAAATAAAATAAAATAAAATTATTTTTAATATGGTAAAAAAATAGCTTTTAATAAACTATACTTTTTTCTAGTTATAAAAAAAAATGGAAATAGAATAAAAATAAAATAATTTTAAAATATCTTAAATACAAACCAAACTAATACTTTTGATGAATTGTGAATTGTTTTAGCAATAAAAAAGTAATAATAATAATTTAATTAATACACAAATTGTGAATTGTTTTAGTAAATTTAAAATAAAATATAAATAAAATGATTTCATAATAATAAAAAAAAATTACAAATCGTTAATTGTTCTAGCAAATAAAAAAAAAAAGTACATGATACCGGAAACAGAAAAACCACCTTTGCAATTAGATGTAATGAATTCATTTCACGGGGCGAACTATATTAGTGTAATAGATATGAATAATGCCTATTTTCAAATACCTATTTCAGAGGCTAGTAAGAAATATACGGGGTTCTCATTTAATGGTAAATTTTATGTGTACAATGTACTGCCACAAGGATTAAAACCATCAGTGGGAATAACTTTTGAAGAACTCACAAATCATGGTAAATATCCCGTTTTTAGTAAAAATAGCATCAGTGGGAAGTTAGAATAAAGCAATGGATGTGATATTGGGGCACGAGGTTAGAGAATTCTGTGTAAATTACTTAGATGACCTATCTATGATAAGTACTGGTTCTCTAGAGCAACATATCAAACAACTTGATATAGTTTTGGGAAGATTACAAATGGCAGGAGAGACTTGTAACATGAAAAAGTGTGAATTCTTTTGTAAAAAAGTAAAAATGTTAGGATATATAATTTCAACACAGGGATTACGAACGGATCCAGATAAGGTAAAATCAATACAGGAATTTCCCGTTCCGAAAAAGGTAAAACATGTAAGAGCATTTCTGTGGTTGTGTAACTTCTATAGAAGGTTTATACCTGAATACAGTGTTCATACACTGATATTTGTATGATATTTTAAAGAAAAGAAAGGGATGGCTATCGGGCGATAGAGAACACAAAGCATTTGACAGGATTAAAATTGTTCTTATGAATACAGTTTTAATACAGTTACATCATCCAAACTTCAGTTGTCCTTATTTACAGACAAACAGTTCAGGGGTTGGAATTGCGGGGGGTATTGTAATCAAGAATTCTAACCTAACAGATATCAAAAAGATGTATAGAGCGTTGTGGTTGAGGAGTCATTTAGGTTTGGCTAAATTGGTTAAAATTAGATATTTGGGAAAACTTAAGTAGAATTTATACAACAAAATAGTATATTTATAATTAACTAATTAACTTTGATGACAATAAATACATTATTATGTTGCCGGGATTTATAGAATTTGATGAACAAAATTATACATATAATCGAGAATTCAAGTAAGATATTGGTCCAAATTGGAAATTTCTTTGTTAAGAATCCATTATCTTGAAGTCACAAATTTGATGGGAGTGTTGATTTGTATGACATAATGAAAAGTCACGGAAGTTGAGACTTATGGAAATGTCAGACTGTAGATAATATTAATAAGTGTGAGTGGAAAAAAGAGGATAATGAACGTATAGAAATTAAAATTCGAATCAGAATGGAGGGTCATGCTTATTCAACATTTACCGGAATTTGGGGCGGTTTGTTTAATTTTTATTTCATACATGCACCACAAACAGATTTTATGAAGGAAAAGTTTGGTGTTAGGTTAGAGATCTTATCAGATATTAGAAATAATGATATCTGTGATCTAAACTGCAGCTGAGGCTGACTTCATGAAATCTCACACAACACATATTAGGCTCGAACTAAGCACACTATACACGCTCCGGATTGAAGGTGGATTACTGTTCCGTATTGGTACTAGACGGGGTGTACTGGAAATAGGTAGCTATGCAAATTGCTGTGGGTGAGGTCTATGTTGCGCGGGGTATTGTTGGGTATCCATGGGAAAATCGAGAGAATGATTATTCCTTTGCAGCCCCTACAGTATACTAATAGGGTTGATCTTGCCTCACAACCAAGGTTCCCTGACACAATATATACCAGTTAGCTGGTGAGGAGGATAGTTGGTTATGTTTTGGTACATTGTAAAGTTTAGACACTGAACGGAGGGGTGATTAATTTTTAATCAGGTTTAAACACACACTACACATTATATGTATGGAAGCAAAATCCAACAAATTAAAGATATTGGAAAAAAAAAACCCAAAGTAATATAAACAAAAATTAGTAAAACAGGAAGTTTGTAATTGGACTAGTATTGTTGAAATGTTTCCTCTTTAATGAATTTATTTGAGAAATAGATTATGATTGAAAGTTTTATTATTTTACAAGGAATGAGAAAAATTTTCCTTCGGTTTAGTATAAATAACACCTATGTAAAATTTTTGGGGCGACTGTAACGGGCCGGACCGGAATGGTTCCTCCACAGTAACAAATTCAGAAATAAACATTCGTTTTCGTAATATTATAAAATATTAATATTTATGAATAGCACATACTTATTCATTCAGTCATTACGTATTTAAATCAATCTGGGATTTAGAAAAAGCTGCAATATATTATAACGCCTAGGGCCATCTCTTGGATTACTCATCTTTTGTATGCGGTGTCTGATCTAGATAAATTGTAAATTGACATACTATCACGACGCTAGATGACAGTAGCTGTTGGATGAAGTGACGTGGAGATTGTACAAAATGATTTATCATCTATGGGAAGAGTTGCGCTACTCGCCGGAAGGGGGTCGACTGACTAGTAATTTGTCAATGGGCAGAGTTCCACTGCTCACCGGTAGGGGATCGACAGACTATCAAGTTCTCTATGAAATAGGTTTCAATACACAGCATTATGGGTATGCAAGTAGAAGGCGAAGCTGGATAGAACGGAATATTGTCTATGCTATCATAAATTCGGGGGTGAATTAATATGAAACTTCGTGATATTACAAAATAATAATATTATTAATAGAAAATAATTGATCGTGCAGTTTTCTATAAATTACGTGAAGCCATTTGTTTACTGTTGAATAAATTTAGTATTTGTATAAAATAATTTATCATCTGTGAAGAGAGTTTTCACTACTCGCCGCTAAAGGTTGGAGACGGCGGTTCGAGGGCTGAAGTACGGGGGGAAGGGACTGAAGGCCTTAAATACGACGGAGCGGCTGCGCTCGATCTCTTTTTTCTCGTGAATCTCTCGGAGCTCTTTGGTCTCGTGATCTTCTCGGCTCTGGTTCCTCGTGAACTTCTCGGGGCGCTTTCTCGGGCTCTTCTCGGGAGTGGTGAGATCTCGGTATCTTGTCGTTGGGGACATTGCTCGTGGGCTCTTGGGTCGCGCTCTTTGCTCGTGGGCTTTTACCTCGTGGTCTTTCCCTCGTGGTTCTTCACCCGCTAGCAGCCTGCGGAGACACCCAGAGAATACCAAGGTACGTGCTTGTTAATTTTTACTTACTGCCATTTTAATTATTGTTCTTGTGTTAATGTTTGGTAACCGGATTCGTGCAGGAATGTATTGAATGGGATCCAAACAGAGTAATTTATTTGTGTGAATTTAAATGTAATTGTTGTATATCCGAGTTATTTACATTGAGGGTTAAATGGGGTAAATTTTGGATGTAAAATGTTAGAAGCCTAGATTTATTTTATTTTGAGGGTAGTAATTTTTACTTACTGCCATTGGCAATTATTGTACTTGTGTTAATGTTTGGTAATCAGATTCGTGCAGGAATGTATTGAAGTGGATCCAAACAGAGTAAACTATTTGTGTGAATTTAAATGTAATTATTGGATATCCGTGTTATTTACATTGAGGGTTAAATGGGGTGAATTTTGGATGGAAAATCTTAGGAGCCGAGATTTATTTTATCTTGAGGGTAGGAAAAATTAGTGACGGTTAAAGTGATTGTTCCTGAAATACAGAAAGTGGAATTTGGATTCCATATATTGGATTGGGAATAATTGTTTTGAACTGCGGGGTGCTTATTTAATAAGACAGTTAACGTTGGGGATTGACATCTTACCGTGGCATTTTCTTTTAGTTTAACAATGTTGTCGGTAGGAATCTTGTTAACCGGTAGGGTAGGAAACGCATCAGGGATGGTGGATTCTATAATAGTCTAATAATCAAATTAATTTGGATCATATGATGGGATGGGAGGCGTTAGGAAATACTTTCCATCACGTTCTATTTATTCTAAAGATGTACGGACAGATTGGCATCAGTATTGCATTTTAAGAAATGATTGGCTCAGGATTATATTACACTAAATACAAAATAACCTTCCACGTTTGATGTTTGTATTGGCAGCGATTTGTTTAACTACTTCTATATTCTATTTCTATTTCTATGGTCATAGAAGAACGGTGGATTCATTGGAAAACATAGCTTATGTTATAGCAAAGACACAGGAATGTGTAACCTATTGACGGTATAATATTTCTTAGATTGAGTTGTCTAGTAGAGGAAAAAATGTGGGTAGGAAGATTGGATTCCTAAGTTTGATACGAGTATCTGTTGTTATTCTACGTTGGAAAAGGAAATATTTTAATGTAGCATACGGTATAAAAATATATCAGTATGTAGAACAAAATTCATGTAATAAACTAAACTTAAATGAGAGGGCAATTGTGCTTTTAAGGACGGTGGTTTAAAAAAATACACTATGTGAGATTGAATACAATGTTGAAATTATAAGATGGAACTTGTGAAGTTTGACAATGAAATGTGCTCGGATTCAAGGAAGTAAATAATCTAAGTAAGTTGATCTGATGTTGATAGGATCTTTGAAGGCTAAAGCGCTGGGCTTAATTAGAAACAGATGCGAGAAAAAGGTCTGTTTTCTATTCTACGGAGCCAAGGAAATGAAATTCCGTTAAGATTCTTCAGCATTGTTAACTGAAAAGGTACTAGAAACATCAATTGAAGTAATATTCATGGTCAAACTACAGTAAACTAAAGACTTCGATAGCTAATTAAAGCACTTATCTATTTCATGCAAACTAGCCGTTCGGAAAAGTACTAAATACGTCTAGCTTCATGATGGGGTTTTACTAAGTTCTACATTTTAGTGCATTCTGGTAGTGAATTTAAGAATGGGTTAATTGATAGGTTGCCTAGGTATGTTTAGGCTGAGTGTTTTGGCAGGTAGATAGTAGGGGGCGGCTATTTTTAGGATCGGAATCGAAAAGGGTAGGGTTCTAGAATAGGCTACGAAGAACCTAAATCGAATGGGTTTAGTTCTAAAAATAAGAACTTTACTGATTCGCAAGATAACCAAAACAGAATCTACACTTTGCAAAAGATTATGACCTCTAATTCCCTTAATAACGAGTAGGAACAACAGACTACCCACATACAATTTTTATGTTGTCTCAAATATAAGGTTAAGTATACCTAATAATACTTTTAAATTGTGGAAGAGAGATGTCCAGTCTGGTAGTCGAATCTCATTGTCTTCACAGCGGTGGTGGGGCTGTAGACCTAAGATATTTAAACAAGTGTCTTAGCCACAATTATTAATGTCGATAATCAGTTTGTAGGTAGATCAATACGTTCCCAGTGGGTAGGCTATATAACTTTAGCACCAAGCTTACAATAGGTAGATCACAATTGTCACTAACTAGAGTTCTATGGGTATGTCAATGTGTTTAGATAGGTTTAATTCTCTCATAAAGTAGGTAGCATGATCTTTGGTACTAGACTCAAATTCCTTAAAAGAAACTGAGTTATTACGGATACCGCGACGCAAGGGTTCCTACCGCAATACCAGATAAATCACGAGGCCAAAATAATTAATCACAATACACTCTTATAGCAGATGTTAATAGGGTTGATAATTTATAAAGTAGGTAGTTCATGACTATATGGTAGACAGGTAGTTTAGATTATTGTTGTTAGGGTTAAACGTGTGTAAATTCGTTGGGGTTCGGGGGGGGGGGGGGTTACACATTGGAGTATGGTTGGATTGAGCAGGTCAACACATATGCCTTCAAATGGTTTGAAGGTGACCAACTTCCATCTTTTGTGAGTGACTTAATCACCAATGTCCTTGGTAAATTGATAAACATCTATTCTTTCTCGAACTTGTTCTAATCAAATTACGTTTATTTTACAATTTACGTTCTATTTTTCCAGAATCCGATTCAATACATCATTCATACGCTGATGACACCGCCGTTCTTATTCACGGACAGACTTGGCAAGAAGCTCGTAACAACGCTGAAAATGTTCTCACGTTTATTATGTACTGGCTACGGACAAACCTCCTCACACTTAACATTTCAAAAAGTAAATTTATTCCCTTCTCCACAAACAAAGCTTCCCAACCTCCCCCTTCTTTTAGTATCCGTGCACACGTTTGCTCCGGAGTTTCTCCTCCTTCAGCCTATTGCAACTGCTTATCTATTGAACGTACTACAGCTCTCAAATATATTGGGGTCATGGTAGATAGTACCCTTTCCTGGAAGCAACAAATTGAATCCACGGTTTCGCGAGTCAGAAGACTCATATTCGTTTTTAAAAATTTAAGGTCTGTTCTGGATTTCAATTTACTGAAATCTATTTATTACGCATTAGCTCAATCCATTTTGTCATATTGCATTGTATCCTGGGGTGGCTGTGTTAAAACCTTGATGCTTAGACTCGAGAGGGCTCAGAGAGCTGTCCTTAAGGTCCTTGCAAAAAAGTCCATCTGGTTTCCCACGTCCGAACTTTACTCACTCTGCCAAGTTCCCACTGTCCGACAACTTTTTATATTACAAACAACCTCGCGCAAACACTCACAGCTTGTTTATGATCCTAATATAACTGACTCTAAGCGCAGATCGGATCTAGTTTGCAAAACTGAAAAACGGCGTACGGCATTTGCCAATCGTCATTTTTATTTCCTTAGCCCCACACTATATAACAGAGTCAACAAACACATTAATATATTTCCTTTACCCCGCTATAAATGTCAACAAAAATGTCTTCAGTGGCTCGTAACACTGTCGTATGAAGAAACTGAAGACCTTTTAAAAGTTGCTGTATAGACTGTAGGACATACACACACAACACACACAAGTTCACACACACACACACATACACACACACAAGCACACACCCTCTCATACATACACAAACTCATATACACATACGCGCACATAATCACACATGCTTATCTTGTATAATTTAAAAAATAATAGTAATAATGATAATTGGAAATAATAAACTCTGGAGGGGGGCGTTAGTGTTCGCGACACAGTTTATAACTTCTGCGAATACTATCGTGTTCCAGTATTGTTGTACCATGTTTTTGTTCCAAAATAAAGTTATTTGATTTGATTTGATTTGAATAGATGATGAAAACGAGTCATCTAACGATGAACATGACCCCGATGATGAAGATGATGAATGAAGATTGAGATATATATATTGTAATGCATGCATGATATATTTTTTAACTCATTTAACACTTTTCAAATTTTTCTTAACAAAATAAAAAGAAAAAAATTAAAATGAGTAATCGAATTATTTTTTAAAAGCATTATACCATATTATTTATGATTCCATAAAAAATCTACTTATTTCTCATCTAACTAATGAAGTTTAGTATAAAGAATACGAAAAAAATTTAATTTCTCTAAATACAGTGATAAAGTAAATTACATTGATGTAAAACAGCGAACGGAATACATATACATCTGGCCGGATAGTAGCTAAGATTTTATTATTTGTTGATGTGTGTACGCAATGTAGACGTCTGCCGTGTTCAATATAAGTTTTTAAGAGTATAATAAATAAAATATATCAATGACAGATTTGGTCAAATACTTTCAAAATTTTATTTTTTTTAGCATTTTCAAAATTGTCTGCCACAAAATACAATGCACGATAATGGTCTGCCATTCTTATTTTCCGATAATAATAATAATATATTTTTAACTTTTAAAACGGCAGACGTGGTCAAATGGATTTAAAATTAGTCAAAAATCGATACCTGTCTTACATGAGCGCTCGACGCGTCCACCACTTTGAGCTTAGTGAGTCCCCTACTTATGTATGGTAGGTATAGGGGCCTTAACGTACAAAAACTCAGGTCTGGTCAAATACATACAGGTAGCCGGCCATGGGCTCTTAGACCATTATACAGCATGCGGGGAGTTCCCAAATACGGGCTATCGACTAATGAAAGTAGGCTATCTGTGCGTCAGTCGATATATAGCATGCGGGTATTCCCCGTACACGGGCTAACAACCAATGAAATTCACCGATGGTGTATAGCAAGCGTGAAGATAACGCACCCAATTTTTTTTGTTTTTTTCAGTGAAGCTAGTAATTTCTTCACCAGGATGTCACAAACCACGTCTCACCCACGTCTGCTTAGTTCCACTCTTTCAAAATAAATCGGTGAAGATATCCAACAATCCGCAAGCGGGCCCTATCGACTAATGAAAACGGTTATCGCATGCTGGCCCTATGGCATGCTTAACAGAAATCTCCCGTACACGCACATGGCCCCGGATTACAGCATGCGGGCCCTATCAACTAATGTAAACGATTACAACATGCGGTCCCTATGGCATGCGTGAACATAAATCTCCCGCGCCCTGAATGCAAGCTCTAACGACCAATGAAAATGAACCTTTATGCGTCGCCGCTTGATGGCAAAGATAGCGTTGCTAACTGATAACCCCCTGCATGGTTAAAGATTGAAATAAAAACTTGTAGAAGGACAATTTCCAAAAAGTTTTTATTACGCGTTGTGTGTTTATTTCTAATCTATATTTTAATAAACACACTTTTTGGAAATCATCCTTCTAAAAGTTTTTATTTCAATCTTTAAACATGCCTGGGGTTACTAGTTAGACGCTGACTTAAATATTTTCTTTATTATCAAATATTTTCAGGTTCATATAAAACTATGTGTAAATTATTCCGGAAATTCTGCAGTATGACCGAGGTGCGAAATTGAAAACAAATTTTAAACTAAAACGTTGAGCGGTTGACAAACTGATTCGAAATATGCCGGAATTATTCAGTGCTGTGGCAGGAATTTACGAAGGGAATGTTTTCGTGAAAATGCATATAGGCTGAGCGGTATAATAAGTTCGTAAGTGCACAGCTCCCTACTAGATGGAAAGACGACGGAAGATAGGTTACTGGGAGCAGCTGAGTATAAGCCGCACAAGATCTCTGGAAATCTAACGATGCCTATGTTAAGGATCTCCTTAGGCTAGAATGATGGTGATGATTTGCTAGTGGCCAGGCCGTTGTTGTTGGAACATTTAGGCCACACGAAGGCCATATCGGAATATGACTTTAATTTCAGTGGCAGCGGGATCGACATCTTGTAGTGCACTCCTAAGCACAAAAGCTCTTGTAAAATGCCACTATACCCTGTCTACCAGTTAATTAGTTTTTTGAAAGATATATCTACGTTTTGTATGTTTTAATAGTTCCGTAAGTAAGTACCTAAACGAGTCCGAAAGTTTATATCTACTAGTAATATGTATCGATAGGTAATTGTAAACACAGTTGCTGCCCTGCACACACGGCAATGGCACCACGGAAGACCAGCGCTAATAGTAGTATAAATACGTTACTATAGCACAATGCTGAGTGGTGACCGTTTTTGCTCACAAATTTATTCATTCATTTATACCCATTTGTCTAAGCTGTCATGTACACTTGTGATGTAAAATAAACGTTATTCTATTCTATACGTTATAATGAAATTTGTTGAGATTTTTCATCATAACTCCAAAAATAAGCAACACACATTAATACATGTACGTACTGTATTATAAAGGCGAAAGATTGGATGTTTGTTTATTTGTTACTCAATCACGTCATAACGGCTGAACCGATTGCGATGGAATTTAGTGCATAGATAAATTATGGCCTCGATTAAAATATAGGATTTTTATTGACAAACCACGTATGCAAAGCCGCGGGCGGATGCTAATACGACATAATAACAAAAAGTAAATGGTTTTGAAATGTGTAAATTTAGTTGATTTTCTTACTTTCTTATTTGTTTTCTTCTTTTTCTTAAGTATATGAGCGGATCAGGCAGAAAAAACTGTCAAAAGATAGTTTTTTTTTAATCTTTGAGTGTTTGTTTGATAAAAATTATAATCAAATATTGTTTTATATGTTTACGTTTTTTATGATGGGTATCAAACTCTTTATAAAACAATATTGTTATAATAATCATCATCATTCTCAGCCTAAGTAATAGCTCACTGCTGGGTTTGCACCATTTAGTCAAGGCTTCCACCATCTGCCATCACCAAATCTGACCAAGTGTCCTGCCCAACGCCATTTTAATCTGATACGGTCTCCAATATATTCTACCTTTTACGAATTTTGCTATGAAGAAACAAGGTTCATGTATCTGGTAGGCGCCATCTCAAAAGTATTTCTAAAAATGGGGTATTCTAAGCCACTCAAAAAGCAATTCTCTATCTCATTTTGGAGTCTCCTTCTCTAGGGGTTTACAAGCGTTATTGCTTTTCAAACTTGATGAACAAAGAATTGATATATCCGGTGTACTGGTTGCTTTTTTTTTAATTTCCTTTACCGTAACTCTCAATGTGTTTTGACGCTCATTATCCAATTCTTTGAGTGATACAAGATAATGACTAATATCAAACGGGTATTTATCGCGTATTTACTTTTTCATTTATTATTCCGACGTTTCGAATGGTAGCAACAGCCGTGGTCGCGGGCAGACTAGAGCACTTGGAGCTACCGTCGAGAAGTGATAGCAACTGTGTCGTAATTGAAAGACGGGTTGGCCAAGACTG
The DNA here is from genome assembly GCA_963924445.1 of Philereme transversata. Classification (NCBI taxonomy): domain Eukaryota; kingdom Metazoa; phylum Arthropoda; class Insecta; order Lepidoptera; family Geometridae; genus Philereme; species Philereme transversata. Next base: position 25,809,853 of record OZ004345.1, on the reverse strand, counting down.
ATTCTTTATTTGGCTACCCACACATATTAAATGATGATAATGGTTAAGTAGTACAAATATAGGTAGGTATTTATAGTACGAAATCTTCACATACATAATTACTTTATACAAACATTACTTTAATTTTAATTGCCTTAAGTTATTGAAAATTGTGACGATTCAGTTAATATAAAATCAATTAGCTCTCATTTTAATTTAACAATTATTGATACCTATCCATATTTATTACGTTATTCAAAAATGATAAATTTTGACCCACCACTGTTACCATGTCGTTATTGAAAGACGGCTTGACCAAGATTCTAGGCTGAGAGTCTATAGCCATCTTCACGATTGAAAGTTTAAAAAATGATACAAGATAATATATACTGACGACCTCCGTGGCGCAGTGGGCGAATAGCCGGCTGAGACGCAGGGTGTAGTGGGTTCGATTCCCGCCGCGGAACAAATGTTTGCATGATCTACAGATATTTGTTCCGGGTCTGGTTTTTTTCTATATATTATAAGTATGTATTTACAAAAAAAAATTATATAAGTATATTATCAGTTATCTGGTTCCAATAGTACAAGCTCTACTTAGTTTAGGGCTAGATAGCGCTGTGTGAAATGTCCAGCAATATTTATTTATTATACTTATACGCGCAATAAACGTAACCTTCGGCAAAAACGTGATTTCATTTCATATCGTTCATTTCAGATAGACAAAATGAAATGAAAAACTTTATTGTCATAGAGGTGAAAAACACATTAGCAATTAATTAGTAATACTTAAATGAAGTGTTAAAACAGTCTCTCGTTAGGTGTTGGTAACATGCTCAACACAAAATAAATAAATAAATAAATATCGCTGGACATTTCACACAGCGCTATCTAGCCCCAAACTAAGCAGAGCTTGTACTATGGGAACCAGATAACTGATAGAATACTTATATACTTTTTTTTTTGTAAATACATACTTATAATATATAGAAAAACACCCAGACACGGAACAAATATCTGTAGATCATGCAAACATTTGTTCTGCGGCGGGAATCGAACCCGCTACCTCCTGCGTCTCAGCCGGCTATACGCCCACTGCGCCACGGAGGCAGTCAAAATAGGGTTCAAGTAGTACACTAGGGTTAACTTGGGTAACGATGCCTAATCGTATTTAATGTCGGTCGACTTGCGCAACGATGTCTAAACTTATTTAGCGGCTAAATATGATTTAATGAATTGTCAAATCATACAAATACGTAAAATTTAAACATGTGTAGTCGCTAAATACGTTTAGCAATCGTTGTGAAAGCTGGCCTAAATGTTTAAGAAAGTTGTCAAATCATACAAATACGTAAAACTGAAATATATTTAGTCGCTAATTACGGTTAGGGATCGTTATGCAAGCCGGGATAGGTATTTAGACAGATAAAGATAGACGGTATTCCTTTCTTTCGTAGGTACAATGTAAGTTCCCTTTTCCAACACAATCAGTCATACATATTCATTCCCTGTTTGTACACGCCAGCATTATTGGGACATATTGGACGTGTGAATACAAATTGTGTATTTGTTACCCATTTAAATACATAATCTGAACACCTGTTGGAAAAGGGCATTAGATAAATCAAAATAATGTATTGAATCGCTGGTAAATTGGATCAGACACAGCTAGATAATAAATAAACCAACCATTATACATAGTACAGGTATTTTAAGAGTTAGAATAAGACTAGAAAAAGGAGAATGCAAACATGAACATGACAGCGAAATACCAGCTAGAGGCTCAAGATTTAATTGAGAGAAGAGCCAAAAAGCTCATTTGCAATTTGCAATGACGATCTATAGATCGTCATTGCAAATTGTAGACCTAAAGAGGAAAGATTTGATTGTTTGTTTGTTTGCATTGAATAGGCTCCGAAACTACTGGACCGATTTAAAAAAATATTTTACCGTTGGGAAGCTAAGCTACACTATCCCCGGGTGACATAGGCTACATTTTACCCAACTGCACAAAAAGAGGGTAATGTTTTTATTGAAAATCTACGCGTGCGAAGCTACGGATTGGTCAGTAATTTATAAAAAAAACATGTGTGTTATTATACAAAGCAATCCAAAGTTAAGTAGGTAAGTCATTTTACGTTTATGAGTATTACGGAACAATGGTATTTTAAGATCTAGGTGTTTATAATACCATTGTTATTTTGCTACGTGTGTTTCTTCAGATTATGCAAACATTAATCCTCATTTCTGATTAGATTCCTCAGAGAAATACCAACCATCGCCCTCTGCATAGCACGTTATGCGACTTTAAGCCTTCTTACTAGTACATAGTCAATAGTGAGAGACTACCTTTTTGTGCCATATGTCATTACTGGTAACACACACTGGTGGCCTGGCTTACGAGGTATTTTGGACAGTGTGTATTTTGAAAGCGTAGGTCGTCCCCCTGGAAAGATGACCTGATAGAGGTTGCTGGGGGGTGTAGGCCTCCCAAGATCAGTCGCATTGAAAATATTTGGGAAGGCCTTTGTTCAGTAGCGGGCATCATGATTGAATGGAAAGTAACTAAAGTAAAAAGGACTTATTGACACAAAAAAATATACACTTGCAATCAACTCGAGCTATAAGTAGGGAGAATAGAATAGAAAACGCTTTATTGTATACCACACTTAAATTAACAAATCATATTTAAACCCCTTAAAACTAGATACTAGTGTTGCCCAAATTCAGTCTTGGTCTTGCAGTCTTGGTCTTGTTCTTGCGTTTTTGCAAGACCAAGACCAAGAACAAGACCGCGTATTTTTAGCAAGACCAAGACCAAGACTGACCGTGCAAGACTTGAGCAAGAACAAGACATAGCCTGCAAGACTCTTGCGTCTTGCAGCTAGGACTTAGCGCTATTTCACTGAGTAGTTAGGTGTAACAGTTCGGTGTATAGGTAGGTACGCTTAGGAATTCTATGAGACGCAAAAAACTGTATCAAAGAATATGAAAAACTGGACCTATGCGCATTACGACTAATACCATAAACATAGCGAATAAAAAAATATCTATTAAAATCAAACTGAGTGCATGCATAGTTATGTTTTAACCATCGGCACTTTGATAATGCGGCGTCAAAGGTTTTGTACTTACTTCTCAAAGAAATTTGCCGCTTTTCGGAAGTACATGGTTATGATACACGCGCCGGCGGCTTCTTTTGAAATCTAAAACAATCGTTGCCGCCACGCCGAAATCATAACATTTGACACTATTTGATTGCCGCCATAGGGCGTAGGTATACTCATGCAAAATAATTTCCTAGTAGAGTACTTACAGGTGTTCCAAAGAATAAATAAGTTTCAGAGTGCTTAGAATGAAAATGAATACATTATACTGATCACGCAAGTAGTATTATGATTAGGATAAAATTGTAAGGATAGGTAGTAGATGTCATATTAATTCATTATAGTAAGTATATATTATAATATTGATTACTTATATGGTTTTAAACTAATTACTTAGGTACTATTGTTGTACATTTAGTCATTATATTTCTTAAGTTTTTACAAGAAAAAATAGCAAAAAAGTGTTCAAATATCACCCGTTTAATAAATATTGTAGCCACTTTTAAATATCCTTGAAACGTGTAAAAAAATTCTACGAAACTAATAAAATAATATAAAAAGCGTAGGTACTTACCTACTAATAAAATAAAAAGCCTGCGATAAGAGTTTTGTATTACTTACCAGCCCGAATATCTCTGAGAGAGATGATGAGAGTAAGTATTTACTAGCTGTGCCCGCGACTTCGTCCACGAGGAATAGTAACTTTGGAGGTATAGTGACGTTCAGGACTTATTTATTTATTTTAAAACTTCTGTCATCAAACATACAAACGAACTCTTCAGCTTTATAATATTAGTATAGATGTACGCCAAAACATTCACTTATATGTAAAGAATAGTGATTGGCACTAATTCTATTTTATTCACGCGTCGCGTCTGTACAAGTAGGTTATATTTAGTGTGTGTTTGTACGCCGCACGCGGCATTGTTTGATTTGCGGCGGCATCCTTTTCATAGAGCCGGCACGTAGCGAGGCGGCGCGGTAGAAAGCAAGGAAACGTACTATAAATAAAGGAATTATTTTAATTCCAGTCATTTCCAATTGAGCTGTGCTTCGAGTCTAACTTAATAATTGTTTTTACTAATTCTCGTTGTTTTCTAAAAACGTATCACGTGTACAATTTAATATGAGTGACGAAGATTCAAATTATTCTAGTCCGAGTAACGAGAGTTTGAGTCACAGATCTAAAAGACCCAAAAGCAAATTTGAGGAGTTTTTCGAAATAATTCATGCATCCCAAACTGCCTTCTGTAAATTGTGCCAACATAAAAAGATTGAAATAAAAATGAAAAACAGAAACACTTCAGGCTTAAGGAAACATCTAATATCTTTCCACAAAAAGGAATCAGAAATATTTCTTCCTGTTAAACCAAAATTAAGTGGAGATATCACAAGCTTTTTAGTAACCGCTGGAAGAAGTGGACAGGTAAGAATATTTTTTTAACAGTTAAAAGAATTTTAACTCCGCGTAGCTATTCATGCGATACTTTCAAAAACGCCATTAACTTACGTAAGTATTTTTGAGTTAGTGGTGTTTTCACAGTTTTCATCTAGGGGTGCGACATATTAAGTATGTAATTATCGTCTTAAATATTTTTTATAAACACCCATATTTTCATTTAATAATAATAATAATAATAATAATCCTCCTAGCCGATTTCGGCTACAGAGACTTGACTTTGTGATTATTGGCCTAGGTGTTTAGCCTGTATGTGGCTGATGTACCCTATTTTTGCGCTAAAAGTCCGGTTACAATGAACACAAGTTAAGGCGCCATTAATGTAGTTGTAATTGATATTAGCCGGCGGTCGACTTTTAAGCTGATCTCGTTTTAAGTCTAGTTCTTGCCTCCTTTCTTCTTCAAACTCGTACACTTTGTCCTGAACATGACGCCTCCATTCAGGTCGTTTTTCAGCGAGAGCCTCCCAGCGCGACGGATCGATACAACACCTCTTCATGTGCCTCTTCTGTACGTCTTTGAAACGTAGGAACTGACCTCCGCGTTTCCGCTTACCATGTTCTAGTTCACAGAAGAAAATGCGTTTCGCCCTTCGCTCATCAGACATCCGAGACAGGTGCCCGCACCAACGCAGCTGACGCCGCATCAAATATGCCTCTATGCCACAGACATTAGCCCGTCGTAGAACATCGGTATTACGGACCCGATCCGACCACTTGATGTTAAGAATGTCGCGGAGGCATTTCAGATGGAATCTGTCTAACGTGCGTATGTGTCTGCGATACAGGCACCATGTCTCTGACGAGTACAAGATGTTAGGAAGTACAATAGCCATATACACCTTAATCTTGGTACTCAATTTGATGTTATGGGAGCGAAATACCTGGACTCGTAGTTTACCAAAAGCAGCCATAGCGGAGCCAAGTCTGCTGTTGATCTCCGAGTCAAGGTCGCATTTTGTTGTTATGCTGCTTCCCAGATATCTGAATGTATCGACCTGTTTTATGGGCTTTCCATCGATTTGCAGATTCAGTGGAGCTTGGTTAACAGTGTCCATGGCCATCACCTCTGTCTTTGTAATATTAATTTTGAGGCCAAATCTACAGCACGCAGCGTCAAGCCGAGTCATCAAGTCCTGGAGTCCCTCAGAAGATTCCGCAACGAAACATAGGTCATCAGCATACATCAATTCGGTAATGAGGTCATACGATACCTTTGTGTGCGCTTTTAACCTAGCCAGGTTAAAGATACTGCCATCTGTGCGAAAACGTATGCGGATCCCTTCGGTGTTGGCTTGTAAAGTCTCCCTCACGACAACGGAAAAGTACAGAGCAAAAAGAGTGGGTGCTAATACACAGCCTTGTTTTACACCACAAGTGACAGGGAATTGCTCTGTCTGCTCACCATTGACGGTTACGCAACAAGTCACGTTGTCGTGAAGAAGTCTTATCAAGCGTATAAATTTGTCGGTGCAACCAAGTTTCGAAAGCACAATCCACAAAGCTTCGCGAGGTACACTGTCAAAAGCTTTCTCCAGATCAACAAAACAGAGAAACAGAGGTTGACACTGTTCCCTGCTTTTCTCTTGCAGTTGTCTAAGAGAGAATATGGCCTCGCATGTGCCGCGATTGGGTCTAAACCCAAATTGCGTTTCAGGCAATATACTTTCAGAGAGCTCCATAAGACGATTTAAGAGTACTCTGGCAAAAGTTTTTCCTGGAGTAGACAGAAGTGATATACCCCTATAAGAGTTGCAAACAGATCGATCACCTTTATTTTTATACAAAGAGCAAATTAGTGATACGCCAAAACTAGGAGGAACGAACTCCATTTCCCACATGCGCTGGAAAAATTGCCAAATCTTGTAGTGCAACTCATCTCCGCCATATTTTAATAGTTCTCCTGGTATGTTATCGATGCCGACAGCCTTATTGTTTTTCTGCGCTTTGATGGCGATGATAACTTCCTCAAGAGAAGGAGGCTGATCCAGATCTACGGCTTGTGGTAAGGCAGGAAGTGATGCTAAATAGTTTATGTCAGCAGAACGATCCACATTGAGTAAGCTGTTATAGTGTTCTGCCCAGCGAGTAAGAACTTCTCCTTTGCTTACCAGGAGGGTACCTGAAAGTGATTTCAGTGGTACGTTTACTCGATGTGGACTTCCTACTAACTTTTTAATCTCGTTAAAGAAATCGCCGAGTCTATTCGAATCAGCAAGCCACTGAATATAGCGAACCTTGTTCAGCCACCACTCATCTTTTGCGTTTCGAGTTAGTCTCCTTATTTGGCTCGTACTCTCCTTTATTTTTTCAGAAGCAGTTGTCTGATTTTCCTTTCGAAGGAGCTGGCGGTGTTTTTCTAGGGCGACTGTCAATGTATTATCATTTTCGTCAAACCAGTCTTCACAGACACGAGGTTTTTGGCCTAAGATCTCAGTAGCCGCATTGATGGTATTTGTAGTTAACAGTTTCCAGCCCTCGTCTAACTGTTCATCTTCGGGGTGTATGCCTGCTGTAAAGGTATTGACAGCTTCCCTGTAATTTGCCAATATTTCAGCAGACTCTAGCTTTTTCAGATGGAGACAGTTAGGCTTAGCCCTGCGAGGTCTACGGCAAGGGCTAAGACGCAAAAATAGTTTTGTAACAACAAGTCGGTGATCCGACCAACAGTTTGCGCCCCTCATTACTCTCGTTACTTTGACATCCGCTATATCCCGTTGACGGACTATAGCATAATCAATAAGATGCCAATGCTTGGACCTTGGGTGCATCCAGGTAGTTTTGTATTTATTTGGGAGTCTAAACATGGTATTGGTAATACCCAGATGAAATTGGGAACAGAGGCTTAGTAACAGTTGCCCATTACTGTTCATGTTACCAATGCCATGTCGCCCTATCACCCGAGGCCAAGCTTCAAAATCACGTCCGACGCGAGCATTAAAGTCGCCAAGAAGCAAAACTTTCTCACAGCGCCGGATTTTAGTCAGCACTTCTGACACTTCCTCATAAAATTTGTCCTTGACGTCATCACTTTTGTCGAGTGTTGGCGAATATACGCTGATAACATTTAAGTATTTATTGTTTCGAAGATGGAAACGTAAGGACATGACACGATCAGAGATAGCAACTGGATGTTCTTCCAACTTAGAGGCTAAAGTAGTTTTAATAGCAAAGCCTACTCCTGACCGTCTAGGCTCAGAAGCTGGTGTGCCTTTCCAGAAGAAAGTGTACCCACCACCACGTTCAACAAGCTCACCTTCGTCAGCTAGATGTGTTTCGCTGAGAGCGGCTATGTCGACGTCATAGCGTTTGAGCTCGCGAGCCACAATGGCGGTTTTACGTTCTGGGCAGAGGTTGTTGGGTCGGTCTAAAAGAGTACGTACATTCCACGCACCAAAAGTCATATTCATCTGCATGTTTTTAGATTTATTCTTATTGCGAGGAATAGCCCCCTCCCCGGCTGAGCGAGGAAAGCAGTGCCTCTCTAAATAAAGCTGCTTTGTCTCAAAGAGTGCTGCCGAACCACACTGTCACCCCGATGCAGTGCTAGAGCGACCACTCTCCTCTCCTTAGGCCACCCGTGTCCAGGTATTAGACCAAGCCCAGGACTTTTTTAAACTCGGAATGACAAAGCCAAGTCAGATGCGCAGGATATATTAAGTTGCATAAGTGTGCGCGCCGTACACAGATGCACCCTCTCCTCCTTACTCCCCTTGACCCAGTGGAACGGAGAACCGCTACGACTGGAAGGGAACAGGACGCAGTATCTGGCAACGATAAAAACTCCTATCGCTACTTTCAGGCCTTCTACAGTTGCCTGGTTGCCTCGCCACTTGAGGTGGATTGCGTTGACGCCGAAGCAACGAGCACTAGCACGGGGAGTGACCGTGCCGACTCGAGGGCCGAAACACGCCGTTGCTACAACAAAGTGTTTCGGCACTCGAGCCCCCCTCTACCAGCCTAGGTTCCTAAGGTGTGGCCGCTGCATGCTATAGCGGCGACCACTAACGACGATCGAATGCGTGCCGCGCGATCTGAGGAGCCTTTTATAGGCGATGTTGCCTCGACCACTAACGACGATCGAATCTTCGTATATTCAACGGGCAGCGTAACGACGCCCCAGAGACGTCCGCACTGTACGACGGCTCGAGCACGACTCATTATCATTTTCATTTAATCGGCCAGTAACAACTAAGTACTTTATTTTGGTAAATTACAGTACAGTGCAACCTTAATATAACAAATATCAATTTAACGATTTTCTCGATTTAACAACAACAAACCTCCTCCTCTTATACGCTCAAACCTAGTATGTTTTAAATAATAACACAAGATTTATTGTTTTGTTTCAGTCGGAAAACAGCAGTGACAACATCACGACAGCTACAGTTGATTGGGTGGTGAAAAAATATCTTCCCTTCTCATTTTTCGATGACGAAGCTACACAAGTATATTTTCGACGTATTTGCCCTAATATGGTGTTTCCTAAAAGGTCTACACTTAGAAGGAAAGTCAAAGAGCGATTTGAAGAGCTCCAATTGAATCTCAAGGAACGACTTCAACAATTATCATCTAAAATGTCTTTTACCATTGATGGGTGGACGTCAATTGCTGGTAGGAGTTACTACGGGGTTACTATTCATTATATAGACAACGAATGGAAGTATCAATCTGTAGTTCTTGATTTTATACCATCACGCGGTCGACATACTGGGGAAGATATTGCAACGATTTTCCATGAATGTTTATTGGAATATGGCATAATTGATAAAATACAAGGTATCACGGTCGACAACGCAACTGCAAATACCAAATTTATGTATGAACTGGGCAAACAGCTGCCGCCACACTTTGATTCAGACAATCAACATTTCCGGTGCTTTGCTCACATTTTAAACCTTGGTGTACAAGATTTATTAAAGACCTTAGCATTACACTGTGAGTCTGACACTAACGCGCAAGATCAGCAGTACGAAGACTATGCAGACGAAACTGAGGATGAGGAAGATGAAGAATCTGCACCAAATATTGCTGACTCGCGTACATCTGTAACAAAGTTACGCAGTATTTCCAGTAAAATAAAAAGAAGTGAGATAGTGAAGAAGAAGTTTCAGTCTGCTTGTGAAGCAGCTGGCGTGCCATCAAATCTAAATGCCATTCTTGACTGTCCAACGAGATGGAATTCCACACATGATATGATTGGATTTGGTTTAAAAGTGAGAGCGGGCATTGACATATTGTGCAGTTCTGTCACCGAATTAAATGATTTTCAAATCACAGCTAATGAATGGCAGGTACTCGAAAAATTACATAAATTTCTAATAAACTTTAAACTTTTAAGTACAAAACTTGGTGGAGACAAATATGTTACATTACCGCTAGTCATTGTATCATTCAATCTCTTGCTAGATAAAATTGAATCCATGGTAAAACAGTTAGATGAGAAACCTAATCGATCTGAAGTGGATGAAAGGCTCATTCTAGCTTTCCAAGCAGCTCGAGACAAAATGCTTAAACATTACAAGAAGAGCAACTGGATTTATTGTACTTCTTTAATTTTAGACCCAAGGCATAAGGCTCAGACTTTTGACCTGACAATGTGGGGGAAGCAACTTAAAACAGAAAGTCTGCGCAAGTTCAATGAACTTTATGAAGAATATAAAAGTCTACACTCACTGAACAAATCTCTGGAATTACCAGAAAAAGAAAATAAAGTATGTGATGAAGATGAAGACGTAATAGACTTTGATAAACTCTATGAATGTCCCTCGACGTCATCTGGATCTTGTCTTCAAGGCTTGGTGATAGACGAGTTGGAGGAGTACCTAAGAAAACCAAGAACTGCCAGCTCGGAAGACATTTTAGATTGGTGGAGGACGCATGAGACAGAGTATCCGATTTTATCGAAAATGGCCCGTGATTTTCTCTCAATACCTGCAACTTCAGTACCTGCTGAGAGGTTATTTTCTAAAGCATCATTAGTAATTAGAAAACATAGAAATAGGTTAAGTGATGAGTCAGCCAGATGGTTACTTTGTATTAATTCTTGGTCAAAAAAAATTATATAAAGTATCATAACCTAATGATAAAGCTGTTGATTTGTGTTGTATTTTATTTTTTATTCAAATAAATGATAAATCGTAAAACTCTTTTATTAAATTTCTTATAAGTTGAGGGTTCAATCTCTTTCTAGACAGATAAGTGTTGTTCTTTAAAATACAGTCAAGTTATTGTAATTAATTTGTTTTTTTACATGTTTTAGCAAATGTAAGCTTATAAATCATAAATGTTTATTAAGAAACAGTTACTTCCATGGAAAACGACATATAGGTCAGTTGATTTTTCGAATTTCTTATCAAATCTTCAGTTATTTATTAATCTGCTTGATCTTTACTATGGCTATGTTAATTTAAGCTCACAATGTTCCAATTCTAATACGTTTTTCTAAGATTTAAAGTAAACTTTAATAAATAGTAATAGACTAATAGGTAATTGCAAGACTTGCAAGACTCTTGCTGCAAGACCAAGACCAAGACCAAGACTGGGAGCGCAAGACCAAGACCAAGACCAAGACCAGGTGTATTGGCGCAAGACCAAGACCAAGACTGGCTAAGTCTCGTCTTGTTCTTGCATTTGGGCAACACTACTAGATACGCGTAAAGCCCATCACAGACGTAGCCATAATATATAGCAATATGAATCATAGCAGGGCAGAGCGCGATATATCTTCTGTACAAATTTTCGAGTGGCCACACACGCAGCTATAATTTATATTTATATGATGACACCAAGCTATACTGTAATTTATATTATTGCATAGCATGGAAACTAGGCCGACCATCCTGAAATGAAGGTAAACTATATATTATTACATCGTCTCAGCTTGCTATAATATACATTATACCACAGTATAGCATGGTATATTGCTATATATTATAGCTACGTCTGTGATGGGCTTAACCTAATACTAGGTATTAGGTTGTGAGCAGACATAGTGGTCGCAGGAAGCATTATTCATCATCATCATCACTACAGAATAATGTAGCTGTCGAATGTTTTACCTCATTCAGGAGTCAAACTCCATCTACTCGTATCTATCTATATTTTATATAATATTTAAATAATGTCTTAAATATACGTCAGCAAGCGAATATTGGGGGTCAAGTGGAGTTGGGCAGGACACTTGGCCAGACGTAGTGACGACAGGTGGACTAAGGCACTAACAGAGTGGAGGCCGAGAACTGGCCATCGAAATAGGGGACGTCCACCAGCGAGATGGGTCGACGACATCCATAAGACCGTGGGTTGTACGTGGTTCAGACTGGCACAGGATCGGGAAGAGTGGCAGAAACAAGGAGAGGCCTATGCCCAGCAGTGGGTCGACACGGGCTGAGAATGAGGATGATGATGTCTTAAATATGATTTTACATACTTAAAACAAAGTCGGGGTAGTTACACCATTTATAACGCAAGAACGGCTTGACCGATTTTGATGATCTTTGATTTGTTGGATTTGCTTTCTCCCCGAATAGCAGAATAACTATTAAAATATCGGAAAAAATCACGCAAAAAAAATTAAGAAAATTCATTTTCTCATACATAGTTGCAGCTAATGATTGCCGATTGACGTACATTGGCAGCCCACGTCATATGCATGTCAAGGCGGTACGAAGTTCGCTGGGTCAACTAGTATGATACGGGTATATAGACAAAACACTCAACAACACTGTCAATAATTTTAAATTACGTAACACACATTGAGACATTGGTGGCGATTCTGTTGGTTACGTTGACTAACTAAAAGTGTGTAATGGTGGCAACCATTGACATTGACATTGTTGCAAACATTTAACCCGTGATCGATATTTTTAGTGCCACTGTTGTAAACAACAACTAAATTTTCTAACCATACAAATAAAGTTCAAAATAGTTTGCACTATCTTGTACCTGTCGCCACGTACAGGTTGTAAGTTTACAAGGATTTTATGGAAATGGCCTGTTTTACCTTCCGTTGGTTAGTTTCGGAGCTTAGGCAACTGATGTTTACTCTGAAACTAGCTTTACTCTGTAAATGAATAGTTCTAGATTCCAGTTCGTATTTGAGTTACAATTTAGCTGTAAATTATGGTTTAGACAGGAAAGAGACCTTTTGCTTTTTTTATATTGGATAGAACTTCGTTTGACCATAATCTCACCTGATGGTAAGTGATGATGTGGTCTAAGATGAAGCACGAAGATCTAGAAGAAACTTATTTACTCTTACCTTAAAGAGGCCCGGATTGTATTCTTTAGGAAAAACAGACGACGGTAAAATGTTCCATACCTTAGCTGTACGCATCAAGAACGTAGAACCGAAACGGTGTGTGCGAATGGGTGGTACTAGGTACGGATGGTACTGAGCCGTGCGCCTGCTTGTCCTTTGATGAATAGTTCCTGGGCCAGTGAAAGCCCAGTGAGCGACAAGGGTTTCAAGAAGTTGTTTCAGTTAGGACGGCAGATGTACTCGTATGTTTAAAATTGAGTATTATATAATCTCACTATCTCAAATAAATGTAAATACAATTTAAATATTACACATGTTATTTTAATTCACATGAAAAAACCAATGCAGCTTATTTTTACTTGTGAAAAAAATTACAAAAAAGAATATGGAAAAAAGTGAGGTAAACTCTAACAAGAATTTTTCTTCCAGCAAACCATTGAGTGGTAGTTGCACGCATTTGCTATGCACTCATAGAGGTAATGTATTGACCATTTATCCATCCATTGGTACTTTATTAAAGGGTGAGTCGTTAGCTCACTGCACGCTAAACAACACTAAGCTGTTTGTGGAGTCATAACGAGTTCTTACCTGTTGTTTACCGTGAAAGAGAGGTTATTGCTAATGGTTTTAGAGTTAGACACTGTTTGTGCTTTGACTCTCCAAAATCATTGACACAAATCACACTAATATTATAAATGTGAGAGTTTGGATGTTTGTTTATTTATTTGTTTGTTTGTTAATCAATCACGTCGTAACGGCTGAACCGATTTTAATGAAATTTGGTATATACGTAGATTATAACCCGGATTACCACATAGGCTATCTTTTATTCTATAAATCAGTTCCCATGGGATAAAAATGGGGTGTCAAGTCAAGTTACAACAGCGAGCTTAGCTTTATTTTCATGCTACCTACACGTTTAGTAGTGTAACGCGTACGAAGTCGCGGGCAACAGCTAGTACAAGATAAACGTTATAAAACCCGTGCTTAGCTAAATCACACTGTCACACACACCTAAGGTTACACTAGTTAAATTAAAAAAGCCTTTTTCAAAGAGGAGTTTTGTTAATAACTGTCTTTTACTGTCCGTCAGAAATTGAGGCTGTAAATGTCTCAACTAATCAGTTGAAACTGGCTTCTTACTGTTCTCAAAAAGCTAGTAGCTCCAGTAAAGCCGATCTGTTACTTGCCGTTTAGCAGTGGACATGTAAGGGAAAAGGGAGATCTCCCACACCTTTGGTTTGGGGTATTAAAGTCTTGTTTTGAAGTAATATTTAGTTTCAGATTCTCAGAACACATCGTTATTATTTTACGTATTTTCGTTTATGTAAGTGTATTATTATTCATTTTTGTAAGTTTATTTTTTGAATCCTAAGCTAAAGTTGTTATATATCTCTCTATTTTCTGGCACTTTCTCCACACTACACAATGGTTAGCGGGTAGAAAATCCTAATTAGCATTAAGTTCGCCTATGTATTATTTTTTTAGTGCAATAAAGAATTTTCTAATCTAATCTAATCGTTTGCGCAATCTAGGATAAAAAAAACTCAAAAATTCAGTATGTTTTTATTCATTAAAATCACAAGGATCACTTTGAATAATTAATTTTACTGCCTGTTCCTTCGCGACCAAGCCAGGAAAGAAAGGCAAGAAAACAAGGCTGGTTGTTTTTTTAATTATCCTTTTACAATACATAATACAGAAAAGCAATTACGTCTAAATTGTAACATTTTGAACGAGTTGGAGCAATTTCAATCCCAAGCTTCTCTATCATCTAAATAATCCGATATTTTATAGTAGGCTCTTTTATAAAGATTTTGTTTAATTACGTTTTTAAATTTGTTAATTGTCAATTTTTGTACATCCCTTGGGAGTTTGTTATAAAAGCATACACAACAAGAGAGAAGTCAATTATGGAGTCTACAAGTAGCAACAGCAAGTTTACCTTTATTTCTAGTATTAAAGTTAATATTATCGCTATTTTTCTTCAACAAATTAATATTTTTGTGAACATACATCAGATTTTCATAGACAAGGGAATGTCATAATATTTATTTCGTTAAACTTTTAGCGTAATGATTATTAATCTAGTATAGGATAGTACTTCTTGTTGCTCTACAGAATAGCTTTATAGATGCTTATGTTCTTATACGATAGATTTCGATACAGGAATTGATCAAGCGAACAAAACGAGCGAAGATCTCAGAGGCAACTTGGGTGGTTTTGCTTTTGTACGAGTATATAATGTATGTTTGTCCGAGCATAACTATCGAACCGTTGATTCAATCTGCATGAAATTCAGGAAGTTTTGCGGTGGGTATATGAGCGGAATCGATGCAGAGGTTGTTAAGATATTGGGTTCCAAAGGAGGGTAACAAAATTTAAGTGATAAATATATATCAAGTGGCGTGTTATATAAAAAGGCGACCTAGTAACCCTATTTTAAAAATTTACTCCCACCATTTTGGCCATTTTAGCAAACAAAATAAATAATAATAATGATAAAGACCAAATAAATATTGCTAGACATCTCACACAGCGCTATCTAGCCCCAAACTAAGCAGAGCTTGTACTATGGGAACCAGATAACTGATAAAATACTTATACCTATGCATTTTTCTTGTAAATAGATACATATAATATATAGAGAAACCACCAGACCCGGAACAAATATCTGTAGATCATGCAAACATTTGTTCCGCGGCGGGGATCGAACCCGCTACCTCCTTATACAATTAAAATGTAAATACTTTAAAGGTTTTTTCTTGCACAAGAAGTAGATGAGTATTTTGTATAATTTTCGTAGTTGCTGAGATAATCAGCTGTGATAGACGGACGGACGGATGGACGAAGTCGCACCATAATTTCCAATTTCTCCGGAATCCTCCTAAGAATGAGTTATAAGAATAGAATTAGATTTGTTGAAGAATTAGATCGTGACATACGGACACAAGAGGCTACATTAAAAACTTTTGAAGGATGTTCCTTTGCCAATTTCGGCCTTCAAGTATAACAAAATTTATGTTGGCGAGTTTCCTTTGAGACTCGTGTGAAGTTTGTAAGAGAGTTCTAAACTCATAAATACTTAATGGACACGGATCTGTAGTTTGATTGAACTTTGATACCATTAAGATGTTCCGATTCTTTTTGATGCGTGAGATAAGGGATGTTTATTTATTAACACATTGATAGACCTTGATATTTCTACCCATATTGTGAAATAAATTATTATAAATATAAATAAAATAATTTTTTTAGAAAAAAATAATGGATTTAAACTGATTATGGTTCAAAATAAATTAATGTTCAGTAATATAAATTTCTATGGGTAAACCCAATCTTGGTAGTCTACCTGCCAGTGCCAGCAAACTAAGTTAGCGTACCTACTAACTAGGTGTAACTTAGTCTAACTGAAAGCGATGGAAATCCGGAACGTGATATCACTAAATTCTATTTTTCAACTTAAAGTTGAATAATGTAGATGGAATTTGTATGTACCCTCTTTTTGCAAAAATATTATAAATCTAGAAATAATTGGTGCTTGAGAAGTTGTCAGACTTATTTATTAGTTATTTAAGAGTAGTAAAGTTCCTTGTGAAAGGGCTGGGCCGGGGAAGTACTACCACCATACCTATTTCTGCCACCAAGCAGCATATACCCGTTAGCATCAGGTGAGCCATAAGCTTGTTCCATCTCCATGTAGCATAAAAAATATAATATATTTATTTATTTACTTTACTCATAACGGTGATAACGATAAAATAAGAATTGACGATACCGTTAGAATTAAGTAGTATTATTATACAGAAAGTTAACGAAAGGGTTGTTTAATAGAAAAAAAAATGTTACAAATTGCAGAATGTCAACTTTGTTATTAATAATAATAATAAAATTGCTATTAAAACCATTAAATTAAAACATAAATCATTGCTTATAGCGATATCTATCAGATAGCCTTTGGATGGAATGGACTCATACCTTTTGCTATATAAGTTATTATTCGTATAATGATTGATTAAAACGGGTATTTATCGCGTATGTACCTTTTTATCGTAACCATTTTATCACCTTTCGTAATAGGTATACACGCAAATTCAGCTGAACATTGTTTATAAAAGCAGCAACAGCGAAGCATTTTCGCGGGCCGAACTCGTGCTTCTTACGATGTGTCCCAAATTTTTAAATTGGCCAAATTGCCCAAGAACATGTAACTATGTTTATGGCAATTACCATCATACTGTATGATGGATGAGTACATACAAGGATTAATGATAAGATTGAGGAAATCAATTTAACTTCCGCTGATCTAATGCAAAGGAAAGATCCTACAATCTTCAGAGTAAGATATAATCTATAGATATAACCATTTCCAAAACACTAGTAAATAAACAAATAAATAAATATTGCAGGGCATTTCACACAGCGCTATCTATCCCCAAACTAAGCTGAGCTTGTACTATGGGAACTATATAACTGATACAATACTTTTTTTTTGTAAATACATACCTATTTATAATATACCTATAGAAAAACACCCAGACACGGAACAAATATCTGTAGATCATGCAAACATTTGTCCCGCGATGGGAATCGAACCCGCTACCTCCTGCATCTCAGCCGGCTAATAGTAATAAATAAATAATAAATATTGGTGGACATTTCACACAGCGCTATATAGCCCCAAAATAAGCAGAGCTTGTACTATGGGAACCAGATAATTGATGTAATACTTATATACTTTTATTTTTTGTAAGCAACCCGTAACAAATATTTTTAGATCATGCAAACATTAGCTCCGCAGCGGGAATCGAACCCGCTACCTCCTGCGTCTCGCGTAGTATTTATGGATATTACGTCCACTGCTGAACATAGGTCTCCCTCATTGATTTTAAGAGCGACCGATGTTGGGCAGCTGGGACCCAACGGCTCTCAGCAACCTTTGTCTATTTTGCATACAGTTAACTGTATCGCAAGATTTAATTGAAGGAACCTTCAACTGCTATCCTCAAATCTACTTAGAACTATAATCACCGGAAACGTTCCCCAATAGGTTTTATTGAGCCCTACTGTTCTCATTGAGCCCTATAAAGCTCCTGAAATTACGCCCATACTACCCTCTACTGCCACAGAAGAAATAAAAGTACAATCATGCAGAATATTCACTCTAACTAGTGGTTTGCCTCGAAGTGAGATCTCGCGAGTCTACCAAAACACAAAATAAAATATTCTTGAGGCGACTCGCGCAACGCTAAACGTATTTAGTGGCCAAATATGATTTAGAGAGTTGTCAAATCATACAAATACGTAAAACTTAAACATTTTTAGTCGCTAAATACGTTTAGGAAACATTGTGCAAGCCGACCTTAATCTTTGACTAATAAAATAATGCCACGAAATAATCACCCAAAAAACTTGACCCACAGTTTCATTTAAATTACAGGTAAGGAGTTTATGTTAATTGGTTACTCTTTTTAGGGGTAGAAATTGCAGTTATTCCAAATTTCAGACTTTTCCCTATATTTGTGTCACTAAAGCTACATGGATACCAAATTTCAGCACTGTGGGGTACTGATGTACCCTATGAATTTTGTCTAATAACTTAAAAATTACAAAATTTAAACTAAAAATAAAAACGAGGTCAAAATGTACTCACAAAGACCTTCTTTTAAATGTGCCATTTGACCGTATAGTCCATTTTGGTTTTTTTACCCCTCTTGAACCCCAATATCTCAACAACCCCCCCATTGTTAGCTCATTTAGTCACACCAAAATTGTGCCATCACTACCTACCTACGTATATACCAAATTTCACGATGATCGGATAAACGCTTCGAAAGTTACCGATTTGCCCAAGTTGATTTAGAGATCCCGCTTCGCTCGATCAAAAAAGTGTAGATCTGCATGCTTTCGTGGGCAGATTTTACATCAGAAGACCCGCAAGATTCGTGAGTGACCTACGTGCACTATTAGACTGTTGTTTTTTGGAATTTTTGTTTTTTGTCAATATTTTATCGTTTAACCTCTTATGGTTACTAGG
The DNA here is from genome assembly GCA_963924445.1 of Philereme transversata. Taxonomy (NCBI): domain Eukaryota; kingdom Metazoa; phylum Arthropoda; class Insecta; order Lepidoptera; family Geometridae; genus Philereme; species Philereme transversata. The sequence continues at coordinate 25,791,009 of OZ004345.1, read as the reverse complement.
TAAGTGATAGTGTGGTCGAAGATGGAAAATGTTTGTCTGGAAAAAGCTATTTACTCTGTTCTTCAAGCCTCCGCGACTGAATTAAATGTAAGATCCCTGAAATAAAGTTCGTATTACACTGACAGCCAAATTGAACTAGTAAAGACTTGGCCCCAACCCTCGTTATCCGAAGCTCTGTCGATAATTACCTCATCGGGTAATGAGAGCCAATTCCTCGAATGTCATAAGGACTTGGAGATACTGAAACTATAGTTTGTGTAATCGAAGGCTAGAAATAGGAATATAGCCTTGATATTATACTTTTTACATTGATTTCTATTTTTTCCATTGCAATTACCCAAGGACTTAGTCTATACCAGGGGTTCCCAAACTTTTCCAGTTCGCGGCGCTCTTACATGTTTAGTATTTTTCACGGCACCCTAGACGAAATAGGGGACAGGGCACTTAGTCAATGTGACGTGTGAGCTTGGTGATCATTTTTTTAAAGCGTGGTATAAGGCTTGACACCGCTACTCTCATTTCTTGCTCCGCATTGATCTTTGATTGTTCATTTTGAAACCGCGAATGCCTAAGTTTAGTTTCCGGAGAATGGTAAACAGGAGCGCCTCACGGCGCCCCTCTTTACTCTCTACGGCGCAACTGGGCGCCGCGGCGCACACTTTGGGAACCCCTGGTCTATACCTATAATATAAAGAGGAAAGATTTGTATATTTGTAGGTATGTTTGTAACGAATAAACTCAAAAACTACAGGTCCGATTTCCAAAATTATTTCTCGAATATAATACTACATTATCCCTGAGAAACATAGGTTAGTTATTACCCGACTGCGCAGAAGGAGGGTAATGTTTTTATTGACAAACCATGTGTGCGAAGCCGGAGGCAGGTCAGTTAGTAACTAATACAATAATACTTATGAAACTTCCACTGTACTGAAACGTGACAGATTTAGATAGGAACGCCACAAGACGCCGTCGCTATATTGTTCAACAAACAACACGTTGATCGTTGTGTGATTTGAACGGTGCTCTTCTAATGCTGACGCCGCGGTATAGTGTCGATCAGCGCGAGTGTTACAAATGTGTGCGGGAAATATCGTACTAAGGCGCCAATATACTTCATTTTTAAATTAAATGCACTCCGTCAATAGTTTTAAGGTATCCGCTATGCTAGTGTTAATTTCAGGATATAATAAGAAAAGAAAAGAAAAATCGCTTAAACTCTAGCGGTTATACTTAGCGTTTGCATGGCACTTTTTGTATCATATATGGCGGGTGGTTAAACGTGTGATATATTTTGTCCATTTATAGTGTCAAAACCTTGTCATGTTGATACCAAGCTAACGCAATTCGTTGTCAAGCTCTCATGATTCATTAAAAGGATCCCTAATCTCGTTAATTTAACTTTTGACCACTCTTGGTTACGTCAAACCTGGCATTTGACAGGCATCGAAAAACAAAACGTCAACTTAATCAAAACTTCAAGACTAGTTTTATTAACAGGATTCTGTTATCAGATTGCCGATTCGTTTCGAGTTTCATCACAAATCTTTGTGTCATATTATCAAGAGTTGCGCAGTGCACGTAAGCTATAACTTGTCTTATATCTGACAACAATTTCCGGAATTGCAACTAAAATTTCTTTGTTTAGTACCGCTACAAAGCGGTAGGTAGCATACAATTTTACCTCAGAATAAATCGCGTCTTTAAATATGCAAATCTCTTCAGGAAACATAAAGACGGGGCGGAACTAGAGCCAACCCACCTCATAAAGTACAGTCAGCGACATATTAAGATATTAATTATTTTTATGACTTTTAATTCTACTTGAGAACACTTGACAAAGCCCCAATACTGTTACACCTTTTTTACAGTCGTGTAATAGAAAAGTTCACAAAATGTTTTATATAATTAATTTGTATTTTTATACATGTTGAAAGAATGTGTAGTTACAGATTTAATCGGAATTAAAACGCATTTATTAACAGAAAGAATATACAAGTAGTGTACGGGAATTCAATAAAAGGCCGATGCGAGAGCGACAAATCTTGGTTTACTCCGTCTTGCGTTCCGCATGCCATTATGAACTACGTAATTCCTCTATCCATAGGCTGTGTTTGATAGATATGTCGTCTTCTTGAGGGATGTAACACGCGCGAAAACTATCTCTTGGCTACCGGACGGCGCTATTTGATATTTGGTAGGTGCTTGCACTGAGGGAGGCGCGTGAGGACTCGTCGGGCCGTTGAGACGCATCGACAGTCACCTTGGTATATCACTTCGCTCAGCCAATGAGGGTAGGTATATCAAGAAAAATTAGGGTTGATGTACCCTCCAAATTGTGTGATCTATTACTAATCAATTCCGATATGGAACAAGTAGTATTTACAAGTATTGATAGAATCTTACTTTAGCTTGTGAAAAAACTCGCTCGGAGAAGTACTATATTATTTTTTTATACGCCAAGCAGCATTGCTGTGTTCGGTTTATAGGGTATGGGTATCGGTGAAATTACAGGCACATGAGGCTTTACACCTGTATGTAAAAAAAATATTGTTACACAAGTGCAATTATAATACTGAGGATTTTTTATATAAAATTTTTTAATCATTCTATTAATTTCTATTGTTTTGATTTAATTTTATATATTATTTTATTATTGTTATAGGCATTTGACATTAATAAATTTGTAGTAAATAATATATTTCTAATTTTTTATTTGTATTTGATATTTTTGATTAATTTATTACATCTTAATTTGATAATGGTAAACATGTTGTTACTACCACTACAATAAGATCCAGCATGCAAATTAATAGATAATGTTAAATGTATGTTAACCTACACATGTATATGCAAATAAATATCTTTTATCTTTTTATGCCTCAAGTTTATGGGCGCAGGGCAAACAATCATAGAGCACGTTCCTAAGGTGCGTGACCTACGAGGCAATGCTTTGCCATTTGTATTTGTTACCACATAACATTAGGTGGACCACTTGAATATTCTATCAACACATATATCTTTATAAAATACAGAAGACACATTTGGGCCATCTAAAGACCGATGCAAACAACCTATATATGCATAACTGCTCCAAACCTCCAAGCGGAAGTGTCTCCAAGACCCAGTTTTTCGGAATATAAATACTCGGTTTGTTAATTAACTTATGTAGCTGACTATACATACATAGTAAGGAATATTATTTTCTCTTTGACCACTTTTGAGATTTATAATGGCCCGCCTGGCCTATTTATTTAATTCCTAAGCGAAATTAATTTAAATAGTTAATCTTCTAGCTTTAGAAATGTTAAGTTTGCATAAATATTTTAAATAATTTCGTTTATTTTATACCACTATGGTGATAAACAAATGGCACATGATAGTAAGCAGTTACCGTAGCCTTTAAAGGTCAAGGTAATAATCCTTTCTTACGATACGATAGTTTTATTTTATAAGACTTGGACATGGAAGCTTATGGCCCATATGATGTTAAGTGGTATCCATCGCCTAAAACAAAATACTGCCTCCTAGGTAACTGTGGTAGATTTTACTTCCTTAACTTCACATAGGGTGGTAAAGTTCTTTTTTTTTAAATAACATTTTTCTGGCTCCAGTAGTTAGTTTCAATTGCTGAATTACTTAATAATTTTATTTACTACATTGAACACTCTTGAACTGAACAGCGCAGTTAATTAATCTGAAGTTTAACATCGTTTCCGTCATGTTTCAGTTTGGGTTACCGGTTTAGTCATATAGTATACATATACATACATTCAGTTTAGTTTGTGGCTCTGTATCTCATAGAGCTCATTTCAATTTATGAAATAAAGCTTATTATTCTAAGTGTTTTATTCATGTGGTCAAAAGAGAGTTAATTTTCGTACTTTATTGCTATTCAACGACGACCTCCGTGGCACAGTGGGCGAAAAGCCAGCTGCGATACACGAGGTTGCGGGTTTGATTCCCGCCGCGGAACATATGTTTGCATGATCTACAGATATTTGTTCGGGGTTTGGTTGTTTCTCTATATGTTATAATTATATATTTACAAAAAAAGAGTACTTAAGTATTCTATCAGTTATCTGGTTCCCATAGTACAAGCTTTACTTAGTTTGGGGATAGATGACGCTTTGTGAAATGTCCAGCATTATTTATTTATTTATTTAAAAATATCAAGCACACAGATGTTAAATAAAGTAAAGTTCATAAATAACTAAGATAATAAAGTACGGTAGGCAACCCTACATGCTGTATTCAGTTTATCAGTACTTTTAGTTTAAAATTATAAGAAATAGAATAACATTTATTTATTTTGTGCCATAAAACAAAACTTATAAAAGTTTATTTTTTAGAGGCCTTAAAATAATCGATACAACAAAAAAACGTAAAAACTAAATGTTAAATACAAAGGGTACATTTAATACGGAACCCAGGGTGTGGTCGAATAAAAGGCCCAAGAGAAAAGACGAACTCGCAACCTGTGGAATGGAACCCGCCGTGCGTTCGCTCGGGCACCTGTTACTCCTCAACTAAGGACATTCCACGGCCTATTTACTATTCCTAGCTATAGCTATAGCTACAGTAGACTATATAAGTAGACTTACCCTTCGCATTACTCGCAGGGAAAACGATGAAGTCTTCATATTTATGGTAGTAGCTTTGCTCGCTCACTACACAAACTAAGCTCGGGCTTTTTGTACTAACTCACTTAAATACTTTACTATTTATCACTTAAATTCAAGGTTAAATAAATCGCAAATATTTTAAGAGCGCAAAATATCTTTTCGCTAGGTCTAGGACCTCGGAAAAATAAGCGTTTTTGAAATTACTTGTAAATGAATTTCAACTGATATTTTATTTGGTTTTTTATAGTGATAGACGAGCGACGCTCAGGACGGTATCTTCGCGACTGATTACTACCTCGAAGCTGAAACATGGTGAATAGGACAACAGACACATCAGAAACCAAACAGCACAAGCGCGAAAATCGCACACGTAAAATCGAACCTAAACCCTAAGTTATAAGGGTTCGAATAGCTTGTAATGAAACTGAAAGTTTTGAAGGATCTGTAGCTGCGTCCCCTTCTCACTTTCATCTGGTTGGACGGAACTCAGATACAGAATGAATTGAATTTATGCCCTAACTCTGTACAAAACCTTCGATCTATTTACCCGTAAGATCTTTCATCTTGAATTCCATCGTTGGCTGATAACTGCATAATTATTCGAGCGTCGAAGAAAATGTGCAATGTGAGTGAAATAGATGTGAAAAATTTTACAATAAGGTCGTCTATTATTCTGTCTTATCTCGTATTATTCTTCAGCTGGATATTAGTTTCAATTCTCTAAGCTAAAAAGCGAAAAGTTTTAGCGTTTTTTTTTATTTCGGTATATGAGAAAGAGAGGGCGATAGTTGTAACGAGAAGAGATGATTTATTCTTTAGAGGTTTAGAATCGACCCCTTAGTATCATTAAGAGTAAAAGCCTCTCGAAGGGCAAGATGTCCGTGAATATGGCTGAAGTTAGGCGGCTGAGATAAAACTGTTTTAGGCTATACATAAATATCAATACTTAAGATTCTGAACTGATTAGTAGCAAGCAATACAATAATTTTGTTGGTAAGTTTTGCTTAGTTCAGTGTAATTTGGAGTTAGGAGTTAAATGTATGAGATGATGTTGTGTTTAACTACTGCTACAAATACATACCGTTGCAGCACAGTATTATATTATTTTATTGAATACTAACTTCTGCCCGCAGCTTTGCATGCGTGGTTTGCCAATATTAATTAATCTTTGAATATTAGTGAACACCTTGTAGGTATAACTGTTAAGTTTTATGGTATATTTTTATATTAAATATAGATGTTAAGAGAACTACAACACTTTATGAGAACCTCCTAAAGGATTTTTAAAGTGTTTCATAACTATGTATGTAAGTTTTATATTTAAGATAAAAAAAGATAAGACTACTTAACAAAAAAAATTTTAAAAAATAAAAAAAAGTTAAAAAAGACTTAACAATATAACACTAAAATAAAACTAAAAAGGCAATAAAATGGGCGACCTTATCGCTGAGAGCGATTTCCATGCAATCTTTGGATGGAAAAAAATTAATGAAGTAGCCAAGTTTCGGAATAATGAAGTACTTTTTTTATATCAGTGAACAGGACCCATTCACTAAAAAAATTCAAAAATTTTTAGAAGTTCGGCAATCTCCTAAATTTTTTTATTTTTTTCTATACATCTTTGATAAAGAACATAAAGAACAAGCAGATGACCCAATCGATGATAAGTGGTAACCATAACCAAGTGTAACCACAAAGCATTGCCACGCAGGCCTGCGAAACGTGCCCTACGATGCACTGCTCTGCGTCCATCAACTATAAGCATACCGGTGTAAAGCCTCATGTGCCTGTGATTTCAACAGCACCCAAACCCTTCAAACCGAATCACAGCAATGCTGCTTGACGCCAGAAAGAGCTACGGTAGTAATAGAAGTTGAGAATAGTAGGAACCTTTAATTTTAGCTCAGAGTTAGTTTCAGATATGAGCAAAGTTAACACGTAAACAATAAGTAACTCAAACTGGAAGGGTTAATGTCGCAATCACGGCTTCCATTTAACGGACTTGCCCGAGACACAGTCATTACTATTTACTTGGTAGTTCACATGGGAAGGGTTGATTCACAATATGCACGCGTTGTTTATCAATAATAGTAGATTATAAAGCATATTGAATCCTGAAAGTAACAAAGGATTCTAGAGTTAACTCATGAGCGGAGCGAGGGAGTTACTAGAATCCAGAATGCAGAGAGGGATATAAGCGCGCCCAAGATGCAGACAGCTTTATCCACGAGGATAATACTTTTCACACTTTCTGCGAGACAGTAAAAACCGTATTGGTTGGTGCATTCTGTGCAGAGGTTAGTTCGATTTACGAATAAGTTCTTTTTGTGTGGGATAGGGATTTAATCACCTGCTTTCGCTGAGGTTTACGTGACATATAATTTGACATTGTCAAGCAGGTGATGTAAAAAAACAGTATCCTACTTCGGTAAAACGTAGCCTATGTCACTATCCCGGTTATAATCTATCTATGTACCATCGAATGACAATAGTAGATTCGAGAAGGAAGCTTTTCGCCAAAGATCGTGATAGGTGAAGGAGAGGCGTTTTTTTCGTTTTTTTTCGATCAACTATGTGAGTGAACTGTTTTAAGTAGGTGCCATAATATTCATACAGTTATACAGATTACTTTCCATCATTATTAAAAATATTAAATGTGATTTCTAAAACAAAGTGGAAGGAAGCTTGATGGAAAATGCTTAGATAAAATTCACAAACTCTCTGAACCATATTATTGCCACAAAATCGCTATGGATAACATCTCACAGACGCCTTTGTGTACACACCTTAATTTGGCACATCTACAATTTTATTGACATAAAGTTTCATATTGCGATTTAATTAAAATATCTTACTTAATTAAAATATCTTATATCTTACATAAGTGACTGGGTGACTGGTGATACATTAATAACCACTATTTTTATCAGTTCTATTAAAACTTATACTATAGATTTTCATAAAATTAATTAAGTACAGAATAAATAAAATAAATAAATATTGCTGGACATTTCACACAGCGCTATCTAGCACCAAACTAAGCAGAGCTAACTAAAAGAATACTTATATACCTACTTTTAATAATACTACAGCACGCGCACTATAGTTTCGATAGGTAGTAATAAACGTTTGCTACTTAGAAATATATATTTAAAACCATCTCAAAAGTTTTCAAACCTAGACGGGACTTGAACCCGCAACCTTCCTATTATTACTAAGGAGCTAACAGCACTTTAATCGTAATCTGAATCATCTCACTAATTTCGACCCTGACGTGTCAAGATCCTGTAGCACAATTGGTAGTGCATCCTCGTATCAAGAGGAAGGTTGTTGGTTCTAGTCCCGTATGGGCTTGAAAATTTTTGAAATGGTTATAAAAATCTTGGAATTCTCCGTAAGTGTTTGGATAACACTATAAAAATAAAAATACTATTTGGAATAAACAACGCGACATCTCTTGTCAATGTACCAAACTGCAACGTTTGGCATTGAGCAGGTCAAAAAACTGTATATTTTTTTCTGTAGACGGAGCTAACGAGTCCATCCAAAGGTAGCCTGGAAGAGATCGCTTTGAGCGATAAGGCCGCCCATTGTACTACCATGTATTAGTCTAAGTTAAGTTTTCTAGGTTAAGTTATTGTAATTTGGTGTAACAATAAAGAATTATCTATCTATTTATTATTTAATTTATGGCCTAATTAGTTCCGCCGATTAGAGGCAAACACAAATAAATTGGTAACATCTAATAGTAACTCCCCACACAGGAATACCTTGTAACTCTGAATACCGGAAACCGTTCGCGTTAAGTATTACTAATTACTTGATATTCTTGGCAGAACAAACCCCAAGCCAACTTCCAGTAGGAATACTGATTTACTGAGGAACTTACCAAATAACTTATAATAAGACAGGTCTTAACGTCCTTGGGGCATGTCCGCGCACAATGCAGTGCCTCGCATCTTTGGAATTTTCATGTTTTTAGTACACACAGCTTTAACCCTACGATTTGGTGAAAGAAGCTTAAATACTTAATAATTAGAAATCGAATCAGAATTGAGGAGATTAGTAGATAATACTTAAGTCAACATCGTTCGGAGGTATCTGTAGATAATGCAAACATTTGTTCCGCGGCGGGAATCGAGCCCGCAACCTCCTGCGTCTCAGTCGATTAGATCAAAACTTCCACGTGTTTGCGAACGCACAAAAACAACTGCGCATATATATACATTGCATACTCATATACGTTCGCGTTGCATTACATGTTGCGTTACAAATAGCATTAGGTAGATAAAGCATGGCATTGTGTTAAATTGCAACCTAACCTAGATAAAAAGTCGTAACATCTCTGCCTGTAATTTCCCTAGCACACGTGTACTGGAACACTACCTAATATTCTAAAAATTACCATTCCTCAAACATACGGTAGAGATATGTACTATATAGGTGAACCAACGTCATCGGCGTTTCAGAACCATCTCAATCTATACCCTATCATATTATACCTGTAAAGTTGATTTTCGTATGTACGTTTACTTCAGAATAGTAATAAGTCTGTCAAGCGGAGACAAGGGTACACTCGAAGGTTCGAGTGAAAGACACAATTTAATTTGAAAGTAAGTTTCTGGTATTGTTTTAGAATAAAACCTTTTTGTACCTATATAATACCGTTTTGTAATAAATTTGTACAACATTGCGCTCCTTCTGCGCAGTCGGCTAACAGCCTATTCCCATTCCCAGTCTTAATCTATTTGTATAGCAAATTTCATCGAAACCGGTCCAGCGTGTACCGGTTTTAGTTGTGAAAGCGTAACGGACAGAGAGAAAGAATTACTATCAAATAGTATACGTATACTACCTATATTAGTATAAATAAACAATATTTCAAAAATATCGAAATTATAGTATAAAAACTTGATTTCATAACGGGAATCGGCATCCTGTCTGAAACCTAAAGTGACCAGGATATTACCAGTGGCATAGGGGTAAATAGGAAACCACTAACCCCGTTATTAAAACGTGTCATTTATTAAAAACGTTTCTAATTGACTTTTTAATTGAATTTTAGCGAAAACAAGTTAATTAAACAACTGGTACCTACGCCGACAAATTTAATATCAGTGTGCTAATTTGTTATAGAGGGTAGACAGGGTGTTTTAAATATTTCAAGGCTGCGCGCTACTTTTATAAATAGGTAATAAATATACTTACAAGAAAATTTCAACAAAAATAATAAACCCTCTTTAAATCCTGTAAAAAATAACATTTCACAGAGCATTAGGATCCTGGGTGTCAACATCTCTAGTGACGTGCAGTTTCGGAGTCACTTAGCAAAGCAAAGTGGGCATCCAAAAAGCTCGGTGTGCTCAATAGGGCAAAGCATTACTTCAGTACGGGGCAAAGACTGACGCAAGTCCGACCCTACATGGATTACTGCTGTCATTTATGGGCAGGATCACCTGGATCACCTGGGCCGTTTAACTCTGTTCAAAGACGAGCTGTGAGAATTGTTGACCATTCTCACAAGCGGTATTGAGCCCTTAAGTCTCAGGAGAGATTTTGCCTCCCTGTGTGTGTTCTACCGCTAGTATACGTATTGGGTTGTATACTGAGGAGTTGTTTGACATGGTGCCTGCAGGTTTCTTTTATCATCGCACCGCTTGCCATCGACAGGGAATCCATCCACACACCTTGGAGACGATCTGGTAGCGTACCGTGAGGTTCCAGAGTAATTTTCTCCCTCGAACACTTTGCTTGTGGAATGGTCTCCCTGCCGAGGTTTTCCCAGGGTCTACAGTACGGAGTTCTTCAAAAAGCGCGTTTTGAAAATTTTAAAGGGTCGGCAAGGCGCGAATTTCCTTTGGTGTTACAAACGTCCATAGGCTAAGGTAACCGCCTACCATCAGGTGGTCCGTATGCTCGTTTGTACCTTAGTAGTATACAAAAAAAAAAGCTTCACCAAAAAAGAAAAGTGCTGATCTGACCTGAGCTTCATCACAGATTGCTAAGAACCACGCCAGTTAAACTAGCTATCTTTTCAAAATACCATGTTTGAATAGGTCCATCCGTTCGGGAACTACGATACCACAGACAGACACACAGACATAGGCGTCAAATTAATAACACCCCTCTTTTTACGTCAGGGCCAAAATATTCAAGAAACAGTGGAGCCACCTAAAAACCATTCGATAATGGATAGTTTAACTGCTCCAGAAGTGTTTCCAAGACACTGGCTGCATTTCCCCGCTGAATTTCAATGGTTATGCGTTAACTCTTTGACTATTAAAATAGTGCCACGAAATAACAACCAACCTACTTAACCTACAGTTTCATTCAAATTACAAGTAACGGGAGTTCATGTTAATTGGCTATGTTTTGTGTGAGTAGAAATTTGGATTTCAGAATTTTTCCTATATTTGTGTTACTAAAGCTGCACGAATACTTAATTTCAGCAATGTGAGGTCACTGGTGTACCCTTGAATTGAATCAAAGTTCTATTTTTTTGCTAATAACTCAAAAACTGCAAGAATTAAACTAAAAGTAAAAACGGGGTTTTAATGTACTGACAGAGACCTTTCATTTGATTAGACGACTCACTGGACCTGATAGTCTCATTTTTTTTATTTCTCATGAACCCCAATATCTCAACAACCCCCCACATTTTTAGCTTCTTTAGTTACACCAAAATCAATATAACATCATCACTTCAAAAGTTATCCTCGGACAAACATACTTACATACTATGCCGAGGCGTCCAACTTGATTTGGAGATCTCGTTTCGCTCGATCAAATATGCTCACATAGGTATATAGTACAGAAGCCTCAAAGGATTCTAGTCTTCTCCATTTTGTCTATTGTTATAATAATTATTTGTGATTGATGTCAATTTGTTTGGCTCACGCGATCGTGCGATTAGTATTTTTGGATACAGTAAACGGTGATTAAAGCCTCATTGTCTGCCTGCGTGTGTTTGGCGATTTTATTATAAGAGGTAATCAATCGGTGTTAGGTAAAGGGTTGGCTTTTGTTATACGGAAAGACGGACAAACGGAAAACCACCATTCTCGTAATGTCTAAACAATGGGATAAGAAATAAAATAGGTACATACGCGATAGAAACCCGTTTAAATCAGTAATTAAATTCTATATTAGTACTGGCAATAGTTAGTACTGATAATAGTACACTTTACTTAAAAAAATTACCGTCCGACAATATCCTTATTCATTTGTTTAGTTTCATTTGTTTAGTTTCATTTAGTAGTAAGCAAAACATTAACTTCTTACTTCAACATCTTTATTAAATAGTAGCTGACCCACCCACGTAGTCTACGTCACTATCCCGGTTATAATCTATCTGTGTACCAATTTCTATTGAAACCGGTCCAGCCGTTTAGTCGTTAAAGTGTAACACATAGAGATACCGAGTTACTTTCGAATTAATTACATTTATTGGAGGATAAATGAATATTTTGGTATTGGGAACTCGATCTAAGTTTGTGATGCCGGCATGACGCACTCCATGGCTCTCTGCGCTTCACTTTACCTGTTGTCTGTATTGGGTTTATTTATTATTTAAATCGATTAAATATGATTATATAACATATAACCGAACAACCGAATACCTAATGATCCGATGGAGAGCGCTGAAGTATATTTCATACTTTCGCGATCCCTGTACATAATTACTGATGAAAACGGGTATTTATCGCGTATGTACCTTTTTTATGTGGTATCCCGTTACATACGTTACATATAAGTATAAAGGTACATACGCAATAAATACCCGTTTTAATCAGTAATTATGAGAACGCTGAAGTTCGGGACACAGATATTTCTAGTCCGAACTTCAACGAACCCTTAAAGATAAAGAGTACAACAATTCTATTTATAAATAAATATGTTATATGTATTATCATGTAAGTACTATCATAATATAATAATAGTACATGTAAGTGTATTCCTAATGTTATTGTGTATGCCACAGGTTAATACCCAAACTTTGTGCACAGCCTCCTTCGTGAGCCCCCATGTCTCGCAAGAAGACCGTGGGTTGAGCGTGATTCAGACTACTCGTATAATTATAGCACAGGATCGGGAAGAATGGTATAAAGTGTATAAACGCGCCTTTTTGCACCTTATTACAAGCATGTAGATTAAACAATAAAGTGAGAACATTGAGAGGTATAATCGCTAATAAAGCGATCTCTTCAAAACAACATTTGGATGAAAAGGATCTATTAAAATGTAAGACTGATTGAAGTGCATTAAATATGGACCTGAAATATGTTAAATTAAAAATGATAAGATACCACCATTTGTACTAAAAATGGGTTTTTGAGTATCCCGATATATATAAGATATCTTGTTTATAAATTATGGAATTTTCCTCTAAGTTTCCATCGTCCTATATAAAAAAGTGAGTCGCCAGTATATGGGCGCGTTTTCTATTAGTTTATTAGTGATTTTAATTAAAATAAGGTCTCTTGCGAATTCCCAGCTAAATAAATAAATGCTATGAACATTCCACTTGTCAAGGTCACCATGATATCATAGAGACTCTAGGGAAAGTAATTATACGCTGAATTTTTATAAATGACTACACACGGTGAAATTACAGGTGCATGACAGCCTCATGTTGATGGACGCAGGGCAGTGCATAGTAGAGCATATTTCTAAGATGTGTGGCTTACGAGGCAATACTTTGTTTTTGGCGATGGTAACCACTTATCATTAGGTGGGCCATACGCTTGTTCCAGGACGTATAAAAAAACTGGGATGAGCTCGCACAGCGGTGACCAGAGTCGTACGCGATACCATGCACAAAGTAGCACGAGGGAATGCGAATTTACCAAGGCGAAGCGTATGGCGGTCCTAATAGAACATGATCGCGCAAATAAGCGATGCGAACATCGCACGTTCTCGGTTCTCTTTATGGTAAGAGTGAATAGATGTCTTCTAGATCCTCGTGCTTCATCTTAGACCGCATGATTGCTTACCATTACCGTTACGTTGTGATCAAACGAAGATCGGTTCGTGTTAAAAAAATAGGTTCCCGTGATGACACGAATCGGGTGTCCAGAGCCCACCCCGAGTGCGGCACGACGCAATAGCGTCTGAGTAACCATCTTATGACTGTCAGTTACGTTTAGGGTTCCCAGATTAAAAAATCGAAATTACGGAGTAAATTCCTGACATTTGATGAAAATTCCTGACTTTCTTGTAAATATAATATTAATGTAGTTAGCATCGTGCTTGTGAATGAACGAAGCAAATTCTCAAATTTTGGGAGCAATACATATCTACTTAAAATGGAGAAATTCCGGACGGATTAGGATTCCCCCCACATTCCGGACAAAGACCTATATTACCGGGCATGTCCGGAAAATTCAGGACCTATGGCAACCCTAGTTACGACACGTATGTTTGATCGCGCAAACTAGCAATGATCACACAATCGCTTTCTGTTAGGACACTCTCTAAGGCCGTCTATTCATACACAAATTACGCTTTTGGACTGAGCTAAACATAACATTATCCTAAGGTAGGCCTAAGACCAGCCGTGTCTCACTAGAGTACAATTCCAAGGACAGATTCACAGGCATATAGACAAAAGCTACAAACATATAACTCCTCTGTTTGCGTTGAGTGTATATATTATTTCATATTTATTTATTTTCTACAGCTTAGTAAGTAGCTTAGGGAGTACATAAGTACATGTACGCTATAAGGGAACTGCAAGTTGTGATTGAGACGTTTCAAAAGTACAACAATTTAACAAATAGAATTAAAGAATTTAACATATCAAATCAAACAAATTAAAATTAATTCATGCGGCATAATATTTCAAATATAGAAGAACAAGGTACCTATGTCAAGAGTAATAATAATCATGTCAAGTGGAAAAATGATAATAATCATAATGTCACGTAATTTCAAAGTATAAATTATATCTAAACATGCTTACATCCTCCCCAAGTACCTACCTATTAATGTTCGCTAGGGTCGTCATTTTGTTTGTTTTATTATGTTATCTGATAGGTATGCGTCAACTGAATAGTATGATTATTTTATTAATAATATTTCAGATTCCTAGAATAGTAGATTATTAAACGAGGGAATAAAGCAATTTCTTGCGTCACGGGCGCTATATTGAATCCCGAACGCAACGAAGGATTCTAGAGTTACTAGAATCCTGAGTGCAGAGAGGGATATAAGCACACCCAAGATGCAGACAGCTTTATCCACAAGGAGAATACTCTACTTTTCACACTTTATGCGAAACAATAAAAAACAAACCTAGGTTTGTAAATTCTGTGCAGAGGTTAGTTCGATTTACGAATATGTTCTTCTTGTGTGGGTCTCTTTGGTTGGTTTAAATTTTAATACAGATGAGGTTACAAATTCAAATCATTTATGCCCGCGAGGGCATAATGAAATTCAGTACAACACTACTCCCGGCTCAGCCGTAGGGATTTCACAACCTGCTTTCGGTGAGGTTTACACGACATATAATTTGACATTGTCGAGCAGGTGGTATGAAAAATATATTATGTCCTTCCTCGTTTTTAAGATCCAATATCTTTTCCACATTCAATCACTGTAAAACAAAATACCCATCATTTCCGGATCGTCCTACTTACACCATACTAGATTGTTTATAGCGTGCAAATTGCTTCCCCATTTTATGCCCAAGGTCAGGGTGAAACATCTTTATTCTGCACTAGTGCCTGGCACGTGACTTCGCTTAATTCACTTAGGACATAGATGTTGTTGGCAATAGAAAGGCTTTTAAATTTAAATTTGATTTCAGAATCTGCCGCTACCACTACACTCGCTAAAAGTTCGAGTGACGTAAGTTTTTTTTATCCCCAATGCAAAAAGAGAGATGTTATAAGATTGACGCCTATGTCTGTCTGTGTATTTGTCTGTCTCTGGCATCGTAGCTCCTAAACGGATGAACCGATTCGGACGCGGTTTTTATTAAGACAAAGTTAGTTTAACTGGGGTGGTTCTTATGGGAGAACAGAGGAACCCCGATAAGCTGTGGTTATTAAAATTTTGTAAAAATATACTTGTTTCAGAGTGTTCTGCGCATGTAAATAAAGCATACTTCCTCAGATTCAGTAATATTATTTTCACACCACCTGCTCGACAATGTCAAATTATGTGTCATGTAAACCTCACCGAAAGCAGGTGATTAAATCCCTACGGCTGAGCTGGGAGTAAAGTTGCACTGAATTTAATTATGGCCGCAAGGGCTTTGAATTGCATTGATTTGAATTTGTAAACTCATCTATGTTAACATTTGAACGAAAGAAACCCACACAATAAGAACTTATTCGTAAATCGAGTACTCTGCACAGAACGCATCAAACTACATAGATTTAGTTTTTATTGTCTCGCAGAAAGTGTGAAAAGTAGAGTATTTTCCTTGAAGCTAAACTGCCTTAGTAAGCTGTCCATGCGTGCTTATATCCCTCTCTGCAATCAGGATTCTAGTAAATCCCTCGCTCCGCTCGTGAGATAACTCTAGAATCCTTCGTTATGTTTGGGATTCAATATAGCGCCCGTGACGCAATACACTGCTTTATGGCCTCGTTTAATAATATTCTATTATTTTACAGTATTTGATTTTGGCTAGATTAAGGGTGTTGGTCTTCAGGCTAAGATCCCTGGTGTAAAGCTGTTAAATCTAAAGCATTACATTGATTAGTAGCAAATTGGCAAGTACACAAAATAAGAGGTTACTCGCTAGGTATTCAATAACAATATTGTTTACGAGCTGAGGGTTCGGGATAAAATAATGGGAATCGATCTAACCAAAATAACACTTTTATTCAACACTAAACGATGAATACACGAACTTGGTCACACGTAATCACAACACACTAATTCACACCACCACTTAAAGTCACCGAAATGTTCGCACGTATAGCTAAATCCAGACTGACTCGCGAGCCACTACTGTTCACGCGAGACCCTTTTCACGTCAGTCCTCCAGGGCCTCGCTGAGACTCACTCACTAACTGACTCGAGACTGACTGTCCGGCCATCTCTCCGGCCTATTTATATCGCACACATTTCGATTGTTCGAGAACGATGTCGATCCTTCCAGGAAAGGGTCGGTCCCTCGACACAATGGCCACTCCCCATTCTGCGAAACCACAAACAATAGCAACAATAACACAGCAAGACAAAAGCGTTCGAGAAGGTTCGATTATTACTCATTGTGTAAAAGCCTCGGCGTAACACTGCCCCCTCCTAAAACATGCTCGTCCCGAGCATTCTTAGACCCATATCGCGGCAGCCGATCAACATGAACAATTTTAGGCGCACCTCGCGCTGAAGATGTAGCAACTAGAGGAGCCACATTGCCGTCTCCAGTACTTCAGGATACCCAGAGTCCCTTTCTCATCAGCGATCTCAATTCCAGCCTCCAAAACACGGCTCTCATGATTTCTATCTGTTCTTTCACTTCCTGGAATTCCTTTCCAGATGAACCGAACAATTCCCTCATCAGTCGAGCCCGCTCTTCTTGCCAACGTCGCTGATCTTCCTGTTGACGACGCTGCTCTTCTTTATCCTGACGTCGCTGTTCCTCTTGCAACCGAGTCTGCTCCACCTGTTCACGTCGCTGTTCCTTCTGCAACCGAGCCTGCTCTTCCTGCTGACGACGCTTCTCTTCTTAATGCTGACGGCGTTGTTCCTCCTGCAACTGAGCCTGCTCTTCCTGTTGACGACGCTGCTCTTCTTTATCCTGACGACGCTGTTCTTCTTGACGACAAAGCATTGCCATAATAGCAGCAAGATCGCCTGTCACAGGAGCTTGGCCCACGGATGATGATGATGAAGCTCCAAATGGTTCAGTGGCGGCTGATTCCATCTCCATCGGCTGACGACTCTGCCGAGCTTGAACCGGAGACTCCCCAAACCGCCTTTCATCCATTTCCTGTTGTCGTTGACCTCTCGTCCCGACACCGTCCACGTTATCCTTTGGTAGAACCGGCATTATTTTATCCCACTTCTGACACCAAATTGTTACGAGCTGAGGGTTCGGGATAAAATAATGGGAATCGGTCAGACCAAAATAACACTTTTATTCAACACGATGACGATGAATACACGAACTTGGTCACACGTATCACAACACACTAATTCACATCACTGTTGCAGCACTTAAAGTCACCGAAATGTTCGCACGTATAGCTTAATCCAGACTGACTCGCGAGCAACTACTGTTCACACGAGACCCTTCTCCACGTCAGTCCTCCAGGGCCTCGCTGAGACTCACTTACTGAGACTGACTGTCCGGCCATCTCTCCGGCCTATTTATATCGCACACATTTCGATTGTTCGAGAACGATGTCGATCCTTCCAGGAAAGGGTCGGTGTTTCGACAGAACGATCCATCCCCATTGTGCGCAATCGCAGACAATAACAACAATAACACAGCAAGACAAAAGTGCTCGAGAAACTTCGATTATTACTCATTGTTTAACAGCCTCGGCGTAACAATATCAATAAACTAGCGATGCAACTATGAAACTTGTTGATCGATAAATTGACGTGTAAATTGGACAAAATCGACGAAATTAATAAATTTGCCAAATTTTAACAATTTTGTAAATGTCATTCTGTTGATCGACAAAACTTCTTGCACTGCAGTTGGGTAATATGGGTATGCATTTTTTTCATCAACTCCAGTTTTCTCTATGTCTGTTCCATTTCCCGCACTTACGCAAGAGGCCATGCCCTCTTTATTGCGTACGGAAGGTCGCCAGGATACCAGAGTATTTTTACGTCGATTACCAGTTTTGTTTATGAAGAAAACAGGTTGCAAGCGCCTGTTTCTTTGTCTCTCCAACGGACTCCAACTTAAGCTCGTTTGCAACGGTCTTTAGATGATTCTTAATAATAATGCTGGACATTTCACACTACGCTATCTAGCCCCAAACCAAGCAAAGTTTGTACTAAGTGAACCAGACAACTGATATAATACTGAAATATGATTTGAATTCGGAAACTCATCTACATTTAAATTTGAACCAAGGAGACACAATAAGAACTAATTCTTGGTCTTGGTAACTAACCTCTGCACAGAATGCACCAACCTAGTTTTGGTTTTTATTGTCTCGCAAAAAGTGTGAAAAGTAGAGTATTCTCCCCGTAGATAAAGCTGTCTGCATCATGATGATCTGCTTCTAGTAACTTCCTCGCTCCGCTCGAGAGTCAACTCTAGAATCCTTCGTTACGTTTAGGATTCAATATAGAGCCCGTGACGCAAGACACTGTTTTATCCCCTCGTTTAAAAATCTACTATTATATGTTTATTTGTAAATTCGTACTCATAATATAGGTATAGAGAAACATACAACTTCAACATATGCACCTTTTTTATGTATTTTCTAGTCATGTAAGTAATTGTATTTTATTGATCCCTCTGTCACAGAGGCCTTATTTGTTGTGGCAAAAAAACAAAAAAATGCAAATAAGCTAATTATTAAGAAATAGTTCCTCCTACAAAAACTCCTTAAAATAAGCAGTTTTTCAACGATTTTGTTAGGCTGTATCTCTAACTCATAACATTTTTGATAACTATGACATACAGACAGAAAAGGCTTCAAACATACTACATCTCTTTTTTCCTTAAGGGTTATAGGTATTAGCCCTAGGTATCAATTTCACTCTGTTCAGCTCCAATAGAGAGCAGAGCGATCTAAACCTATGCAGGTTAACAACAGAACCTGCGTTCTACAAGTATGCTGGCCTAATGGCCCTTCACTAGACCACATTCCCGTGCTTTTCCAAGCCTTGTCGGTACTTTCCTGTCCATATTTTACCTAGCCGTTCGTCTGTCCTTTAATTTAAATTGTTTTGTGATTGCTGCTGAAACGCCCCTCCCCCTTGTCGGTGTATTGCTTTGTTCTTCGTTTGTTTGATTGAGAGTTAATAGTAGTAATGTATAATGGTAATTGTGTAATTAATTTAATAGCCGTGTTTGGTAATAATATAGCGATGAATAAAATAAAGTATTTTATAATTTATAGTAGATAGAACGATGTTTTGGCGCGTGATTGAATAATGGCATGTGATCGTCTAGTTATAATTTGCGAAAGTTAACGTAATTTCCTCGAAGAAAATTCCTGTAAATACCCCAATAAAAAACAACAATGGACATTGTGCTGACGTCATAAAGGTACTGATCTATATATCTACAACTTACCCCATACACGCAGATTATTGGATGCATTTCTCGAATTCCACGATACTGTTGCAAATCCTGTTGGGTTAAAAAAAACAATGCAAAAATTCCGTCTAACTAAGCTTAAACATGTAGTAACTCTAATTAATAAAGGATGCTATTTTCATTTCATCTTTAAATAAATATCTCGAGTTATTAATCAATCTGTTTGGTAGTTTTTCTTTACACTAAGACAATTGTCATAGTCATGTACTTTTAGTATGTATTGAGTGTATATTTATGCTTCAGGAAATGTTGATTTCAAAGGCCCAATGTATACGGAGTTCATAAGCTTATGTAGTCCTGTGGTAATTACGCAGTTCTTTAGCATTGTAATTATGCTAGATCAATTGTTCGTTTTCTATCCCTAAAATTACGCATTTGCATATGATAAAGTATTACGCTTGGCAGTCAAGAAGTTTCACGTCTTATGACTAACATAACTCAACATGCATGCATGCGTGCAATTGTAAGGTGTGTAATGTGTGAATTGATGTTTGCAAATTCTCAGTTATCGCAGGCTAGTGACCTTTTTCATCCATTAACAACAACATGACCCATGATTTTTCAGTCGCTTTGGACTTCTCCCACGTTGCGCAATTTTTGCGAATGCATTTAGCATTTTGAAGATAAATGGGGTGTCGTGTATGATAGGAATATCACGCCGTTGACATGTGTATCCCTGACAATATAATTCGGCAAGTGTGTGTAATTTATGATACCTTTTTTTATAGTTGGTTTTACCAATAGATGTGCAGAGATATTTATTCAGTTCGTCAGAGCCAACCATTGTTATTATGGGATCTGGCTTGGTATTTCATTTGTACATATATAGATATGATTCGTCAGGTGAATACGCGCTGCTTGGACCTGCATTTCAACCGAAAATTTCAGACAATTAACGGGACCCCTAAGACCAAGTCGCAAACCCGCTCTACGCACTTAACGAGAATACATAGATAACATATATAATTTACAGTGTATTATGTAATCCCTCAGGATTCATTTATTCATCTCTGTAGTTGTGTTTTTATGTTTCATCAAGTTAATGATGGGTGTGTATGGTTTGTGAATCTTCTTGCCTTTCAAATATGATAATAAATGGTTTTAACATAAGTTACGCAGATTGCAGTTCAATATAGACAAATAAAATCCTCATTTCCCATTTTCAAAATGAAACTTTGTCATTATTGCCAATTGGAATTTAATTATTTCTATTCCATTGAATAGTGGATATTTGTAATTCAAGTACATAATGGTCAAGTCCAGTCATTTTAATTACGTCATTTTGTATTTGCAGTCATTTTAAAATAACCATCAGGGTCGGTAGATTCTCGTAGTAAATTGTTTAATAATTGTAACCAATTAAAGAAATCAACTAAAGTGTTCTTAGAGTTGAAGCCTAAATTATGGTGGTATTTTAGTATTTACTAATGCATTAAATACAGATATATTCATTATTATATTTTAATCCCAACGGTGAAAGTTGAAAGTATGATTATTAATCAATAGATCAATTAATCTCTTAATACGTATTCAAAATTATTATCTTCAAAGAGCACTGTAAATGTATTGAATCGAATCATCTATATTAAGTCCACAAAATAACAAGGTGGAATAAATTAATAATTGAGATGAATTAAAGGCTTAGCCTGTAACTTGTAGAAGTCAAATATGTCTGGATTCAAACCAGAAACGCTAATCTGCGATGTAAAGTTGTGGAACATAATTATCCGTAATCTTTTACCTAAGAATTACTTAAGTAAAGGACTCATTGCTCCAAAGTACTAAGATATTTGGAATTCCTGCCCTAAATAATAATTAGGCTCACAACTATGCACTAAAATACTTAGTCATTCAAAATTCTCGCTCTAAGATACTTAGATATTCGGAATTCTCACTCTAAATTACTTAGTATCAAAATTATTGCTCTAAATTACTTAGTCATTCGAAATTCTCACTCTAAATTACTTAGTCATTCGAAATTCTTACTCTAAATTACTTAGATATTCGGAATTCTCGCTCTAAATTACTTAGATATTCGGAATTCTCGCTCTAAATTACTTAGCTTTCAGAGATGCTGACCCCTCGAACGAAGCACTGAATTTAATTTTATATTTAACACTTTTCTTTTTTTTTTCTTTATGAACAGACAAAGACAAACACTGATTCTACATATATATTATAACTTAATTTAATTCAAGGCCCAAGCATCTGTGGACTGCTGCGCGCGCGTTGTTTTAGAGAACTGAAATTCTCCCACGTCCCTTAATATAATCTGCCAAACCCATCATATTTTTTTTCACGGAGTGAATTTGACACCCACCTCAATGCGTAATCTCCTACTATTGGTTAATTTTCTGAAACCACGCCCTCTTTGATAGTAGCGTTCCCCAACTGTATAAAAAATTAAAGGTCCCATGTTTATCTAACAAAATCTACATACTTGAGACAAATGGATTTAAGAGTAAAAGTGAATGCTTCAAACTGTCAACTCCATGGACAAACGATCATAAATCCTTATTTTTATGGGTTTCACATGTAATCTCTAACACTTGTTTTAAAATATCCAATTTCGTAATATCAGTAAATTTGAAGGGTCATATATATTAGTTTTATCTTTCAGCATTGATTTTAAAACTCGACTCAAGTGTTTTATTTTTTTTTAAACTCTCGACAAAATTTCAAAAGTCATAAATATTATTTTTATCTGAAATGCATCACGGAACATTATCTATTCGTCTCTCGAAACTTAACGGTTATTTATTAAGTACGGGGTAATGTACCATTTCACTGCCTAAAAGCCTAAAGGATGCCTAAAGGGTCTTACCACAAAACAAATTAAAGACTGATTAGCGCGTTTTTAAAAATGCCTATACAAAACTTGACAAGGATTGGTTGAAATACGAAAGTAGTTGTTTAACTATTTGGTGATAAGGTAAAGGTTTGAGGTTAGATGTTTCGCTAAAGGGTCATTAGGGGGGTTTAGGATCTAACTTTTGAAACTACCATGATTATAAATATAATTTTCTTGAAATTTAAATAATACCGAGGCAATTATGATCCGTATCTACACTCAAGTAAAATTATGAAAAGTGTTTGAAGCGCAAATCTTTTCATTCAGTGTCCTATTATTTTTGTTCATGTTATTTTTCACTGCGTAACCAAATACATAGAAAGTGCATAACATTATACAGACAGTAGAAAGGCTTAAGCCATTTGTAAAAATAAGTATTTGACTGTATTTCTTCTCGTGTTAATGACTTAAATGCACAGGATTAAAATAATTTGAATCAGTAGGTGGCTACCTCTGCAGGCCCATTAGCTACACTATTAAGTGTACCCGAGTGCAGGTGGTGGGGCAAAGGGAGTAGAAGAGCAAGCGAGATATTTACTGTGTGATATTTTCTTCAATTCGTATAATAATAAATAAATATAATAAATATCGCTGGACATTCCACACAGCGCTATCTAGCCCCAAACTAAGCAGAGCTTGTACTATGGGAACCAGATAACTGATAAAATACGTATATAATTTTTTTTTGGTAAATACATACTTATAATATATAGAAAAACACCCAGACACGGAACAAATATCTGTAGATCATGCAAACCTTTGTTCCGCGGCGGGAATCGAACCCACTACCTCCTGCGTCTCAGCCGGCTATACGCCCACTGCGCCACGGAGGCGGTCATATGGTAGCTGCCTACACATCTACGAAACAGGGGCATGATGATTCATGATCATCATCGTTATATCAGCCATGGACGTCCACTGCTCCCCCATGCATGGCCTCCTCCATAAATTTCCAGAGCAACCGATCTAGTGCCTTCACCCAACGACTATCAGCAACCTTTATCAGGTTGTCTTTCGATCTAGTGGAGGGCTGACCAACGCTGCGCTTTTCCAGTGCGTGGTCTCCACTCTAGAACCGTTCTGTTCCAACGGCTGGCAGTTCTTCGAGCTATCAATCAATCATAAGAAATAAGGAAATTCGTAGGCAAACCAAAGGCACTGATATAGCGTAAAGAATTAGCAAGCTGCAGTTATAGTGTGCAGGGCACATAGCTAGCACAAAACAAAGAATTTCCAAAATATAACAGTAAGCCAACACCTAAAACAAACCTCGGTTACAATTCACCAATACTGCGAATAAGTCGAACTTACAACGATTTCAGTGTTACAGTCAATAACCTTATTTAATGACATGTACAGGTCTTACAAAAACAAACTGATTAAAAATATATCATTGGAGGTGGCGAGCGTTCTGCCATCTCTTCCAGAATCTCTATAATATTTCACTATGCAATGAAGCACTCGTGTTCTGAAACAACGTCGGAACACTTATTAGTAATAGTTGATCGAGCGAAGCGAGATCTCCAAATCAACTTGGGCAAATCGGCGTTGTATGTATGTATGTATGTTTGTCCGAGGATAACTTTTGAAGCGTTTATCCGATCATCGTGAAATTTGGTATAATGATGGCACAGTTTTGGTGTGACTCAATGAGCTAAAAATTTTGGGGGGTTGTTGAGATATTGGGGTTCAAGAGAGGTAAAAAAATGAAAATGAGACTATTAGGTCAAGCGAGACGTCAAATGAAAGGTCTTCATTAGTACATTTTGTAACATCTGTATAATTTTACCCATGTTTTGGCAAATAAATAAATCTTTATCTTTTTATCTTTATCTTTTTACATTTCGACCCCGTTTTTTTTTAGTAAGGTAGTTAGTTTTCAGTAGTTTTTGAGTTATTAGCCATAATAAAAATGAAACTTTGACAAAATTCACAGGGTACACCAGTGACCCCACTGTGCTGTAAGTTTTTATGGTAGACTCGCGAGATCTCAGTTCGGGGCGAACCTACTACGAGTATACTACCTACCTACCTAAAAACTAGTATTCGTTTATTTGTTATGTAAAAATTCAATTATATTTTCACCGTCGTTTGCGAATGTGTTTATGACTATCGTCATAAATCTGGTAAAGCATATAGTGATTAACTATAAAGTGATAAAAAAATATGTGTACTATAAATAAAAACAAACAAACTTCTTGGCCGATTTCGATAAAATTTGGTATATAGATAGATAGACATTGGCTAATTTTTAATCGACTGTGCAGAAGGAGGGTAAAGTTTTATTGGTGCGAAGCCGCGGGTGAGTCAGCCAGTAGGTATTGTTACGAGCTGAGGGTTCGGGATAAAATAATGGGAATCGATCTAACCAAAATAACACTTTTATTCAACACTAGAACGATGAATACACGAACTTGGTCACACGTATCACAACACACTAATTCACACCACTGGTGCACCACTTAAAGTCACCGAAATGTTCACACGTATAGCTTAATCCAGACTGACTCGCGAGCAACTACCGCTCACGCGAGACCCTTCTCCACGTCAGTCCTCCAGGACCTCGCTGAGACTCACTCACTGACTGAGACTGACTCACTCAGACTGACTGTCCGGCCATCTCTCCGGCCTATTTACATCGCACACATTTAGATTGTTCGAGAATGATCTCGATCGCTCCAGGAGAGGGTCGGTCCCTCGACACAATGACCACTCCATTGTGCGCAACCGCAGACAATAACAACAATAGCACAGCAAGACAAAAGCGCTCGAGAAGGTTCGATTATTACTCATTGTGTAACAGCCTCGGCGTAACACTGCCCCTCTCCTAAAACATGCTCGTCCCGAGCATTCTTAGCCCCATATCGCGGCAGCCGATCAACATGAACAATTTTAGGCGCACCTCGCGCTGAAGATGTAGCAACTATAGGAGCCACATTGCCGTCTCCAGTACTTCAGGACACCCAGAGTCCCTTTCTCATCAGCGATCCCAACTCCAGCCTCCAAAACACGGCTCTCATGATTTCTATCTGTTCCTTCACTTCCTGGAATTCCTTTCCAGATAAACCGAACGATTCCCTCATCAGTCGAGCACGCTCTTATGGCCAACGTCGCTGATCTTCCTGTTGACGACGCTGCTCTTCTTTATCCTGACGTCGCTGTTCCTCTTGCAACCGAGTCTGCTCCACCTGTTCACGTCGCTGTTCCTTATGCAACCGAGCCTGCTCTTCCTGCTGACGACGCTTCTCTTCTTAATGCTGACGGCGTTCTTCCTCCTGCAACCAAGCCTGCTCTTCTTGCTGACGACGCTGCTCTTCCTTATCCTGACGTCACTGTTCTGCCTGCAACCGATCCTGCTCTTCTTGCTGACGACGCTGCTCTTCCTTATCCTGACGTCGCTGTTCTTTCTGCAACCGAGCCTGCTCTTCTTCCTGACGTCGCTGTTCTTCCTGCCAACGTCGCTGCTCTTCTTGTTGACGACAAAGCATGGCCATAATAACAGCAAGATCGCCTGTCACAGGAGCTTGCCCCACGGATGATGATGATGATGATGCTCCAAATGATTCGGTGGCGGCTTATTCCATCTCCATCGGCTGACGACTCTGCCGAGCTTCTTGAACCGGAGAATCTCCAAACCACCTTTCATCCATTTCCTGTTGTCGTTGACCTCTCGTCCTGACACCGTCCACGTTATCCTTTGGCAGAACCGGCATTATTTTATCCCACTTCTGACACCAAATTGTTACGAGCTGAGGGTTCGGGATAAAATAATGGGAATCGATCTAACCAAAATAACACTTTTATTCAACACTAGAACGATGAATACACGAACTTGGTCACACGTATCACAACACACTAATTCACACCACTGGTGCACCACTTAAAGTCACCGAAATGTTCGCACGTATAGCTTAATCCAGACTGACTCGCGAGCAACTACCGCTTACGCGAGACCCTTCTCAACGTCAGTCTTCCAGGGCCTCGCTGAGACTCACTCACTGACTGAGACTGACTCACTCAGACTGACTGTCCGGCCATCTCTCCGGCCTATTTATGTCGCACACATTTCGATTGTTCGAGAACGATCTCGATCGCTCCAGGAAAGGGTCGGTCCCTCGAAACAATGGCCACTCCATTGTGCGCAACCGCAGATAATAACAACAATTATAATTATAATATGTAAACTAGCACCTATATTTAAGATTGTTTATGACATTTTTTGTGGTTCCAATAAAAGTTTATTATTATTATTATTAATAGCACAGCAAGACAAAAGCGCTCGGGAAGGTTCGATTATTACTCATTGTTTAACAGCCTCGGCGTAACAGTATCATACATCCTGTATTGTTATGTGCGACTTAAATTTTAAACACAAATCCGGAATCGTAATATCTGATTTTAGAGGTGGACTTGATACCGGTAGCTTGAATATTTATCCAGTAATCGAAACATTTCCAATAAACAATTTTTAACGTAAATCGGCGGTGCCATTGCGACGATGCCGCTTTGTCAGTTTAACAGGTATCTACTTACATGATAAATGAATATGATTTATTTACCTATTTAATACCGGCTGCTTTTAGGACTTGATATTAGGGTTATTTGAAAGTTTAAATTTTTCTAAGGTGATAAATGTGAAAAAAGCACAGAGCGCAGAGAGCCATGTAGCGCGCCATGCTCGGCATCACGCTCTTAGATCGAGTTCCCAATACAGACATTCGCAAGCAGACTTAAAGTACAAGACGTCAGCAAGCAAGTATTGGGGCTTAAATGGAGTTGGGCTGGACACTAGTCAGACGTAGTGACGACGGGTGGACTAAGGCGCTAACAGAGTGGAGGCCGAGAACTGGGCATCGAAATAGGGGAAGACCACCAGCGAGGTCGACGACATCAATAAGACCGTGGATCGTACGTGGTTTAGACTGGCACAGGATCGGGAAGAATGGCAGAAACAAAGAGAGGCAGTGGTTCAACACGGGCTGAGAATGATGAATAAATTTGAAAAAACCTCGTTTACAATAATACTGTGTGAAATGTCCAGCAATATTTATTTATGTTTTATTTTATACTAGCTAATAGCCCTACCAGTGTAGGGCTATTAGCTAGTAAAAAATACGTATATAAGTAGTTTTAATGTCGTACAAAGCAAAACACATAGTATAATGTTGTTTGCTAGACCGCACCCGCACCACAGCACAACAATAGTTATTGTCGTTGCTCTATAGGTAAATAGTCATTACTTTGTGGATTGGGCTGCCCTTGAGTTGTGTTTGCGTAGGTTACTTTATAAGCAGGTAGCTTAGGTTAGAACCCATATTGAACCATGTATTTCAGCGTATTATGTATTTGTACCTGTTATATATAGACACTTTTCGTTTCCAGTATACGTATATAGGTTCCAGCTAAAAGGAGGTTCAAAACAGTTCAATCAAAAACACTTTTTATTCTAACTTAGAAGGGACAGGGACCTTGATTTCGATTGACCTCAACGAAACGACCTGCGATCCCTCGGGCTCAGGGTGACTTTGATTTATCACCTGATAATTAAGCCACCTAAATTAGGGGAAATCCGACCTAAAACTGGTACATTTTGATTAAAAACTTTTGGTAGCAATTTGTTTTAATGGATGGTAGATTACGAGAGTAGAAAATGTGTGTAGAGACTAGCTTTTTATTACAAGCTTTTTATTAACTTGCAATGTATGCCCGGGTGAAATCTTGCAACTGAATTTTAAACCCGTTCCCCTCAACCAATTGAGCTGAAATTTGGAATACATTAGTAAATTCTGTGACAATACAATAATATGGTACCATGGAGGTGGTGTCATGATGGAGACAGATGCTAGACAGCGGAACTTCTGAATGAATTATAGTAGGCTACTAGTGTTTGGGCTCATTTGAATCTGCTTACGGTTTCGATTATGAAATTATGAAAGCTTGTTTTAAAAAGGAGTTTTTCAACAAAAAACTTATTTTCATCATGGACATCAGGAGTGTGAGATTTGACATAGTTAGAGTTATAATGAAAGACGAATGTTTTTTCTTTTTTTAATGAATTACGCTTGTATTTTGATCAATGTGCACTGGCAACTAGTTATTATAAATAAGAAAGTAACTAACTCTGTTTCTCTGTTTATCAGTCTGTATAGTTTTCACGACGTACGACATGACCGATTGCGATGAAATTTTATTATTAAAATTAAAACAAAGGCAGCTTTTAAATGTTACATTAGAGGAATATTTTAATAACTAATTACATGATTTGACAGAGAATAATTTTAATTGAATACTAAATGTTTGACATAAATAGTGTAATGTTACTAACAATATCTTTATAAGAAAACAAATATGAAAGCTTTACAAGCTTATTGCACGCCCCTGAGTGGGGTAGAGTATAGTGAAACTATTTTATATTAAATGTTACATCTTTCTGTATAACCTATATTCTGGCAATAAATGATTATGATTATAATGGCGTGTGAAGCCACGGGCGAAAGCTTGCGAGTGATATGCTATTATCTGTTAAAGAGTCTTATTCTACAGGTTTAAAATTTTTCATTATTACTTCACAAGTTTTTATTGGTTCAACTTTGTGGAACTTCAATAAAAAAAGAATTAACAACACCATACAAAAAAATACATCCGAGTCAAATTGAAAACATAATCCTTCTTTTTTCCGAAGTCCGTTAACAACACCAAATTTTCACATACCACAATTTGAAACAGGAAATTATCATGAGGAAACTGGCAGCCTCTAGAACCAATAACATGAAAATTATGAGACGCGATGGGCTTGAAAGAAAGAAAGAAAGAAAGTATATACATTTATTTGACAGGCACACAAGACAGACGACAAAATACTCAGTTAATTAAAATACACAAGTAGGTATCAAATAAGAAGAGCCACTAAGTACGTCAATTTATGTACATTTATGAGGTATGCCTGTTCATAAAAAAGCACCAGTCCTATTTTTGTAAAATGCCTACTCCTTATAGTGAGAGGACCAGGGAACGATTTAAGAATAAACTAGCCCTCCCAAAGTTTAGATTAACAGCAAGCATGAAAAGTATATTTGCCATGTCAGTTAAGATCTATAATAAGATTCCTAGCGATATTACCTCTCTACTTTTTCAAAAACTTAAAAGAAGGCTCTTTTCGTGGCTTTTACAAGTGCTTCTATGACGTTAAAGAACTGTTGGAATGATTCACTTTTACATTTATTACTTTGACATATTATTTATTACGATTCAATTATTTTTGTTTATTTTATATTCATGAACATATTAACTTTCAATTATTATTTGTTTTTTTTATTAGGGTTTATTATCAATTTTACTGTAATGTTAACTTGTCATTTTATTTTATCCGAATTTAATTAGAAACTGTTGTTTATAAATGAATATATTCATTTATTAAAATTATTGCTTTATGTTATAACTAGTATTATTAATTTTATTGTAATTTTGTACTATTGTGGTTATGCACCCGTAATTAAATTATTGTTACTTTATTTATTAAAACTGGATAGGAAGTATACTAACATTGTACACTCGGAAGAGTAATTTGTGACTGGACATTTTGGTATTTTTTTTTCTATAGAAATAAGATCTGTATCATACCACGATTATAATGAATAAAATGGTTTTAGTGATAAAAAAAGAATATATACGAACACTGGTTAAGATAGTCTTCCATGTTGTGTAGGCCAAACAGGCCCCGTCTCAGCGTATTGCTACCAACCATCTAAAGCATCACGAACACAGAAAAAAACGTGTGTGTGTGTGTGCTTTGAACGTACGTAAGAAGTTATACTTTTTTGGCGTAATAGAACAAAAATAACTAAAGATTTCTTCCAGTATGCCACAACTCTTTGTTTGTAGCTAACTTCATCATGTCGCATTTTGGCTGTCGGTGTGCGCGCGTAGTTATCAGCTAACTTCATCATGTCATTTTTTGGCTGTCAGTATGCGCGTGCATGAGACAGTTATCAGCTAACATCATCACGTCACTTTTTGGCTGTCGGTGTGCGCGCGCATTGTAATTTTAAACTCATATTTTTTTCCAAACGCGCCAAAAGTAGTATAACTTCAAAAAGTTTGTACCCTGTCACGTGTAGAATGCTATTACTTAAGGAAAAAGTTTGATATTATTTCATTTATTCATGGCAAAAATAGGTACGGTTACATAGCAACAGGTGATAAATAAATATAAAATTCAGATCCTCCTCAGTTGATCACGTAGACTGCCTTTCCGCCGACTGCCAGGGGGATAAGGGTCAAAATGAATTAGATATTTTTTCACGAAAATTGCTACCTCATAGATGATGATTCATAGGTGATGGAAGGGTTAAAGTTCTCCATTGTTTAAAAACATCTTTACTCTCTTTGTTTAAGACCAATCATTGCTCTGATGCATCTTTTCTGCGTTATAAATACCTTTGCTTTGTTTGTAGAGTTACCTCAGATATAAATACCAGCAGTATGCTGTGAGTAGGGCCGGTGTATCGGTAATTCTACTAATTTTGTATACTAAGAGAATTTGTAAAGGCGCTTACATAATGTATACTTACATCATTGTAAGGGTTTGACTTGTCTCTGAATACCCGTAGGATATCTAAGTAAAATCAGAGAATACCAATCATAGGGATTGGATTAATATTGTCCCCTGGCAATATTAAAAAAGTCAGCCTTTTACTTTTATTTTACTTTTGTATATTCTTGTTTTATTCCGGTACTCGATAAGGGTTGCTACCCTAACAGATTACACGAAGTTCCACCGCAGAAATTAAAGATTTATCGCATCCGTTGAGCCAACACGTTCATCGTAAATTGTACACTTACTGCTCCACGTATTAACACAGACACGTTTCCTTGTACGAGGATAAATTGGGCAACTTGTTTAAATATAATGACAAGTTGTAATTAAACTGCGTTAAATTTCATATATACCATTTTTTTTAATTACCAAAAAAACATTAAGAGCAGCTGCAAGAGTTTAAAACCGTCTCTTGACGAGGATGCACTGCCATTCGTAGTACAGGCTCTTGTCACACCAGGGTTGAAATTACTGAAATGATTCAGGTTACGACTCAGAGCGCCGCGCCGTTAGCTCCATCTACAGGAAATCATCTCACTAGTTTTAGTGTGGCCTTACAAGTTAGCTATACCTACTCAAGTTTTCACTGGACAAAAAAAACACCAAAAATAGTTCGTAACCTGAAAGTGTTACTGAACTGAAACCAAAACTCAAAATGATGCAATTAACATGCGCGTGCGCGGTACAGCGCTGTCTCGCCGGAGTTACTGATACATTAATCTATTTGAACTACGAGCCTTACAGTAGTCGCATATGATGTGTAACATCTGACCTCCGCGCGCGCTCATTGCTCAAATCAAATAGCGCGCGCTGCCCCGGTTTCCTGTTACATATTTCCGTCCCTTTTGCCAAAATCAATCCCACGAACCGAGAGCAAAGATGTTACACATCAATAGAATTAAGCTCATTGCATTCATATTAACTACTAAAATGAAATACAACCTCCATAACAAATCCTTATTCCTATTTAAAATAAAACAGGTTCATTCATAAATCTTGAAATTAAATACTACCTTCATGACAAATCCTTATTTCCATTTAAAAATGAAAGAGGCCACATTCAACATGCTTTAATCCCAGGCTTTAATGAAATACAACCTCATGACAAATCATTATAAAAGAGGCCATAGTTAGTTGTGAAAAAAATAATAGATACCGGGAACACAAACCTTTTATAATGTCCTCGCATTTGTGATGAAATGTATATATTTTTCATAGACATGATTCTATTTCATTAATTCAAGCATAGTCGAACTATTATAAGTTGTTTATAACAAGCAAAGCTCAATTTATATTTACGAAGGCTTTCCTCTCCCAAGGTAAGCCGTATTTAATTGAATGAAAACAATATTTCCCTCGTCAATATTGAGAGGTTGCGGTGAAACCTTTATAAGGTCCTTTATAATTTCGGTAGGTTATTTATAAGGTACCTACTTATAAAAACCAAGAAGGAAGTAAAAAGACTCCTTAGAGGGGAAAGTCTTTGTGTATCATGTAATATAGTATAGGCACATAATATTATTTTAGGTTTATCGTTTCTGATTAACAATTTATATGCTGCGTCTTCCAATGGTAGGTATAGATTTGAAAACCGGTCGTGCGCCTATGGAGTTTATTTTACTTTATGAGCTATCATATCAGCCATGAACATCCTCCCCATAGATTTCCAGAGCGACTCTTGTGCGGCTTACACCCAACGGCACCCAGCAACCTTTATCAGGTTCTCTTTCCATCTAGAGGGTGGCCGTCCTACGCTGCGCTTTCCAATGCGCCAGTACCCACTGTCACTTCAGCTTGCTAATCCTTTGTGCTATGTTAGTGATTTTGGTTCGTATTCGAATCTCATCATTTCTGATTCGATCTCGTAGATAAACACCGAGTATAGCCTTCTCTATAGTACGCCGAGCGACCTTGAGCCTTCTTATGAGGCCCATATTACCTGCATATTATTGTTTATTCTGTTTCGTATGAAGCAGCGAAAGAATTACCTTGTAAATGTGATCGTGACTCGGATACGTGACGAGATTCAAACGAGTCCATTTCTTGAATACTTACCTATAAATGTCAAAGGTGAATTTAGAGGTGCTGCAAAACATAAGGAAAACCAGATCAGATTTTAATACAAGAATCCTATGTATTATTAACTAATTAACAAAAAATTATTTTTTTTTAATTGTGGTTTTTACAGAACTCCATTGCTCGATACTAAAAATAAAATGGATAAATATCGGCCAATTCCTTTTACTAAACTCAAGTGCCGTCTATGAAATTCAATTTTCCACCAAAATAAAAAAGTTAAATAAAAAAAATAAACCATTTATATTACCGCCGCCCTTCCAATAACATCATCTTCGAGAGATGAAGAAAATTGTAATTTCCCGTCTCAGGGCTTCCTCACACACACCAATTCAGAACTACAGTCTAGTCGAAAAGTTAGAATAACAAAAATGTTTAGAACACTTTAGCGGCACTGATCTTTTAATTACCCTTATAATTGTTATCAAACTGGTATTTATCGCGTAGGTACTTTTACCTTTTTATTTATAATCCCGACGTTTCGGCTGTGTCGCGACAGTCGTGCTGGTCACGGGTAGAACGGCGTAGGCGGAGCTACTGTCGGTAATGGCAGTTGCAGCACTTCCCTTACTTGGCTTCTAAAATTAACCTATTTTGACAGGGAATAAATAATTCCATTATATCATTGTATTCCACTTCATGAAAGCTTCTGAGTTAAAGATTTCGAGGGTTAAGCGCAGCGTAGAGCGGCGCTTAACTATTCATTTTCATAACGATTGCTGCATTCAGCCCAACTTGGTGTAAACTCTATTTCCAGACGTTAAAAATGTTTACCCTACTTTCACTTTATATCCACGAATCGAATTTACATGTTAGAAACAATATCACAAACTACAAAACCTTGAACAGCAAACAGGCATAAAGGCCACTTTCGAGCAATAATGCATAGGACAGCTTTGTCTAATAAGAGTGTGTTTTGTATGGGAGTGAGATATATAATAAGCTTCCTATTAATGTAAAATCGATACACAGTTTTCATCTATTTAAGATAAAACTAAAAAATTATCTGACCCAAAGAGCATACTATACAGTCAATGAATATTTAAATGATACACAATGATGTTTGAGACTAGTTTAAATTTTAATCTAATTATTTTCTAAGCTTAAACTAAGGCTACATATAAAGTGGACTTAGATAGCGGGTATTTGTTTAAACATTTTATCCCAGATGACGTACACCCGATGTAAAGCTTATTCGCGTAGTAAAATCGAATTAAACTCAAGTACTTATTCTGTTACCGTCAAAATTAAATAAAATTACAAAAAGTGGGTTACGATGTTGGGTTAATGACATACGCAACTAATAAACCAGTGACTGTGACTGAATTTGCACGTTGTGGTTACGCAAATTCATTTTGTGGTTCTAAAACAGTACGTCTGAGCAAACCTTTATGGAACGGAGATAACTCATATTGGTACAAGAATTGAGGTTTTCAAGAGCTAAAAATCTTACTTTCTGACCTTTTTCATTTCTTTTAAATGTAACAAAAATATATAATTTGAATCATCTGTATTTTCTAAGGTCGTCATTTAAAGTGATACTTACCTAGATCCCGTTAATAAGGTCACTTCATCCTTGTAAATAAACATAAAGAACAAACATTATCATATCTCTATAAAAAAAATCCAGATGTAGAAGAGAACTTGGTTCAGATATTTAAGCTAGGTGTTCATAGAAAATTGCTAATTGAAGTAAATTGCTAATTTTATAGTTGTTATAACGTATTCGTAAGTACCTTAGTAGGTACAGACAGCTTCATTAACTGGTAACCGCCTGTTTTCGCCAAAAGCTATCCACCAGACTTCAGGATCACCACGAAATTACAATGGATCAGAACCCCACCACTCACCTTCTTCCTTCTTCTTCACCTTCGCTTCGCCGCTCCAGATGAAAAGAAGTGGCCGCAGGCGCCAACTCAGATTGTTGTAACCTCTCTAGATTTTTGTAGTCAAAGAATAGGTCTGTTCTCCAAAAAACTTCACTAAAGATTTTTAAATATCCAGAATCCAACCATTCGCAAAAACTCTCCGCACCAGACGTCAATTTTTTTAAATCTGTTTTTTTTTCTTTTTTGTACTGCGCGTACCGATGAGGTTTCATAGCGCTTGCATAAAGGCCCGTTGGAAACGGCTTTACTCCCAAGGTTCGCGACAGTGCTCTATCCATTACAAAAGCAGCAACCCCAAAATCTGGCTCAAAAATCTGCTGATAAAATTAGGAATGGATTAAATCAGCAATCATGAATTTAATTCAAAGAAGCACAATTTAAAATTCCATACATAAACTAAGATCTCTGGCCTTCTCCATTCATTGAATAATTAAATTCTTTGCCTTGATATATTTAGTCTAGGTAGGTATAGGTACTAAATCTCAGGCCCTTTGTCTGCGAGTAGGCTTTA
The DNA here is from genome assembly GCA_963924445.1 of Philereme transversata. Lineage (NCBI taxonomy): Eukaryota > Metazoa > Arthropoda > Insecta > Lepidoptera > Geometridae > Philereme > Philereme transversata. The sequence goes on along the minus strand of OZ004345.1, from coordinate 25,755,217 downwards.
GGTAGGTACTCAGACGGCAGCAAATACGAGATTAAGCTATTGTATTAAAGGCGAAGTCTTGAGAAACGGGACCGATGTTTTTACTTTTTTGCGAAAGTTGTTTTCTAAGTTTTCATCATGTGATCATGTGATCTCTGATTAGGTACCATTTTTGTATTGATAACAGAATCTGGTCAGGGGATTAGCAAGCTGAAGTAGCAGTGGGCCGGATATCTGCCGCAGAACCAATAACCGTTGGGTAAACGTGTTCTGGAGTGGTTTGTGTTTTGATTTGGTTTCTCTGAGGATTTCAACATTTTATGACAAACCATTCCGTAAAAATATATTTAAAAAAGCGATAACATAAGCTTATAATATTTTTTATTTATTTTATTTTATTCGGAATACAAACAGTACTTATATCTAACTAGAAACAACTTTAAACACTTATAACCATTAACATGTTTACGCATATAATATTTAATTAGAGCTTGTTTAATCAGTTAGCCAAGTTTTTTTTATTTATTTATTCCAATTAATTATATAGACCTTTATAAGGATACATGTCGGTCCTATCGTACGTAAAAATTAATTGAATCAACAGTACAAAGCAAACAATATAAAGTTAAACAAAACAAACTATTAACCTATTTAAATCGGTCCGGAACCATAACCATACAAAAATGTACAAGTGTGATCCCTGACGGGTCACTTAAAAAAAAAACAATATTAGACACAAGTAAATTAAATTACCTACCTATCTATATGTATGTCACTTGTGGCGACTTACAGCACTAAATAATTCCTTAGCTGCATCTGATGTAGGGTCCGCTAAGATTTCATTGAAAATGCCCACGTCGAATCTGTTCAAGTTGTAAGTCGCCACCAATGACTGGCTTTCTCGCTGGACAAGTATTTTCATTCATAATGTAGGTATATCTAATAAAAGCCTTATGAATCTTGATCTTATTGCCAGGCTATGAAAAATTTAAGTTAGCACTATCTGCGACTCAAGCGCGTTAGTGACTGTCTGACGTCGGTCTGTGTGACCCACTGTCGTGTTGATCGGGAGTGTACCTTAAATCAAGTTTTTAGGTAATTCAGTTTGTAGATCTAAGAGCTACGGATTTGAGCATCTGGGAAATGTTTATTTAGGGACTCCTTTGAAAACTTTTACTAGGAAAAATCAACTATTCGGTAGAAAAATATATTACAAAGAACAACAAACTTGTACCTTCCCACTTTAAACGTAATTACTTGGAAGACTCGCGTAGCAGCTCGTAGCAATCCATAGCAGTTTGCGTAGCAGTTGCTACGCTGCTACGAATTCAAATTGAACAATCTTTTAGAATTTGCAAGGATCATCGGATATTTCACGATGTACACAAAAATCCAGTATTTTTGTCATAAAGCTCGGTAAAAGAGAATGACACTACTAGAATCCAGGTAGTGTTACGGGCGATGCTATTTTTCCCCATTGCACTACCGGGATGCAAGGGGGCAGCCCAACATCCTAATGCCCCAATAGTCAACCTCACCTGCACGTGGTGCATCCTGCCGATTAGCGGACGAGGCTCTGGCGACCGGTTGGTGGCGGTATAGCCCTCCCTAAACTGGCACAATTAAATCTCCTGGCCGCTGACGGGCAGCAGCGTCAGCGGCGCGACAAACTGTGTCCTGCGATCGCCAACCCGCATGCCCAGCGTGGCGATTATGGGCAAACCCTCCCAATAACAAATACAACAACACAACGGCCCCCAGTTCCCGGCCGCCCCGCTATTCCTGGCCAAGGTGGCGGTCATGGTAACGGTGGGGCAGGGGGTGCTAGGAATCCCCGGGCTACGGTAGGCTACCAAAAACAAAAACAACTGACCTTGGCGACGTACAACGGAAGGACACTACGACTCGACGAGCACTTGGCACAATTAGAGGCGGAATTGAAGAACATAAGATGGGATATACTCGGGTTATGTGAAGTCCGAAGAGAGGGGGAGGACACCGTAACTCTGGACTCGGGCCATCTTATGTATTTCCGGGAAGGAGATCAACTTTCCCAAGGTGGCGTGGGGTTCCTCGTTAATAAAGTCCTAGCCAGTAACGTTGAAGAAATATCTAGTGTCTCGAACCGGGTTGCGTACCTGATACTTAGAATATCCAAACGATATAGTCTGAAAGTTATACAGGTTTACGCACCTACCGGGACACATTCGACTGAAGAGGTACGAAGATATATCCAAAGCTCTTCATAACACCACCAAGGCTCACTTCAACGTTATCATGGGGGACTTCAACGCTAGAGTGGGAGTACAGACTTGCAGCGAATTGAGACTAGGACCGCACGGTGTCGGAAGTAGGAACGACAGGGGGCAAATGCTCGTCAACTTTCTAGAGCAGGAGGGGCTTTTCTTAATGAACTCGTTCTACAAGAAGAAGCCCCACAGAAAGTGGACGTGGCGAAGCCCAGACTCAGCAACCAAAAACGAGATCGACTTTATCATGACGGACAAAAGACACATATTTAGGGATGTTTCAGTGGTCAATAGGTTTAATACCGGAAGCGATCACAGAATGGTCCGAGGCATCCTAAATATCGATGTCCAGCTGGAGAGACGCCGCATGATGAAGTCCACGCTCCGACCTAACCTTCTCCAAATCAGTGCTGGATCTGAAGCCTTCCAGGAGAAACTGGAAGATCGTTTCGCTGCCGTGGAAACCACAGAAGACGTAAACGAGGAACTTCAAAGCATACTAAAAGTCGTGAGGGAAGAAGGTGAAAAATTCTGCACTTTGAGGCGTAAGGGCAGGAAATCTGATATTTCAGATGAGACTTTGCGGCTGATGACAAAACGACGGGAAGACGCAGAGGCTACTTCAGCGCAGCGATTGGCTCTCAACAAACAAATTGCTAGGCTGGTTAGACGTGACCTTCGGTGCTCCAGCACACGCCGGATCGAGAAAGCGATCGAGCAGAATCGAGGGTCTAAAGTGTTCAGCCAGCAGCTTGGAAGGAGCCACCTAACAAAGCTTAAAACTTCGAGTGGCCTCACCGTTTTGTCTAAGCCGCGGATTCTCTCTGAAATTGAAGATTTCTACAGCCAATTGTACCACTCTCATGCTCCTCGCCCAGAACCCGACACTCACGACTCCAGAGCTACGCTTACGCGCCACTTCACAGACGAGTTGCCGGATGTCAGCGTAGAAGAAGTGGGAATGGCTCTAAGGCAACTTAAAAATGGAAAAGCCCCCGGTGATGACGGAATCACGTCTGAGCTTCTGAGAGCAGGAGGAGCTCCAGTGCTAAGGCAACTACAGAAGCTCTTTAACTCTGTCATTCACCGTGGGAGAACTCCGGAGGCGTGGAACAGGAGTATTGTTGTCCTTTTCATTAAAAAAGGCGACAAAACATTATTGAAAAACTACAGGCCCATTTCACTCCTGAGCCACGTCTATAAGTTGTTCTCAAGGGTCATCACAAATCGTCTGGCTAGAAGATTCAACGAATTTCAGCCCCCTGAACAGGCCGGGTTTCGAAGCGGCTACAGTACCGTAGACCACATCCACACAGTGCGGCAAATTATACAGAAGTCTGAGGAGTATAATCAGCCCTTGTGCCTAGCATTTGTGGACTACGAGAAGGCCTTTGACTCCGTTGAAACCTGGGCTGTTCTGGAATCTCTGCAGCGATGCCAAGTAGACTGTCGTTACATCGACGTGCTGAGATGTCTCTACGAATCAGCCACCATGAGTGTCCAGGTACAAGACCAGCAATCTAATCCCATCCAGTTGCGTAGAGGAGTGCGACAGGGGGACGTCATATCCCCGAAACTGTTCACCAACGCACTGGAGGATTTGTTTAAGACGCTGGACTGGAAAAACATGGGCATTAACATAAATGGCGAGCACATCTCACACTTGCGATTTGCAGACGACATAGTCCTGATGGCGGAGTCGCTGCAGGAGCTGCAGAGCATGCTGGACGGCCTAGCTGACTCCTCTCAACGAATTGGTTTACGGATGAACTTGGACAAAACCAAGGTTATGTTTAATGTTCATATACATCCGGAACCAGTCGTCGTACAAGGCCATCCACTCGAAGTAGTTCAAGACTACGTATACCTCGGCCAGATAGTGCAATTGGGTAGACACAACTTCGAGAAGGAGGCCAAGAGTAGGATTCAGTTGGGTTGGGCAGCATTTGGGAAATTAGGTCGAATCTTCTCGTCACCTATACCACAATGCCTGAAATCTAAAGTGTTTAATCAGTGCGTCCTACCCGTAATGACCTACGGTGCTGAGACGTGGACGCTCACGGTAGGACTAGTCCACCAATTTAAGGTTGCGCAGCGAGCTATGGAACGGGCTATGCTTGGAGTTTCTCTGAAGGATAAAATCCGTAACGAGGTTATCCGACAGAGAACCAAGGTCACCGACATAGCTCAGCGAATTAGCAAACTGAAGTGGCAGTGGACTGGCCATATATGCCGGAGAACCGACAACCGTTGGGGTAAACGAGTTCTTGAGTGGAGACCGCGTCTCGGAAAACGTAGTGTGGGGCGCCCCCCGGCTAGGTGGAGCGATGACATAAGAAAGGTGGCGGGCAGAAACTGGATGAGAAGAGCCGAAGACCGGGCTCAGTGGCGCGTATTGGGAGAGGCCTATGTCCAGCAGTGGACTAATGTGGGCTGATGATGATGATGATGCACTACCGGTAGTGCCATGGTAAATTAAATTTTCCTATGCCACTATTGATAGTGGCAAGCGGTAGTATGACAGGTTCCAGTAGTTCGATTCGCTAGTTCCATGAAGGGACTAGGTACTAGGATTTTATTCTCTCAGTAATTCCATGGAACTGCAATAGCTTTTATAACACATTTGCTCGTAAAGGGTCTCTTATTTCAACAATTTCAATATCGTAATGTATTTCATTACGTACTTGTACGTTATTGTAATGTAAAACGCCCGAGTTTCATTTTAATAAGGTAAAACGTACGGTTTATCAAGATGCTCCGTCTAAAACGAACGGTACTTTTTTAAATCTTAGCAAAGAGTTTTTATGTCAGAAAAGTGGTCAATATTTTATGAATAAAATTAACTTTAACTTATTAACTTTGGGAGACAAAATATAAAAAATAAACATTCAAGTCTTTGATTTAATTAATTTTGACAATAAATTACAACCTGCAACAAAAACAAAAAAATATTAATTTACTTTATTAGTAAAACTGGCTGTTTTTGTGCCTTTGCCTTAGAAAAAAAAGCGCTGATGCGCGCGCATCGCTAATATGTGAACAAGTAAAAATTATTCCGCACGCTTTTTCTTTCCGAGAAAGTCCGAGTTTTATTTATTTCCTCGAAAATGTGTTATAAAACGTCGTATGACATACGTGCGCTTTGATAATTACAGCCTCTGCTTTCTTGTAGCCCTCACCTACGGCTCGGGCTAGCAATATCGCCTCGGCTGTAATTTTCAACTTACCGCACTTATATCATAATAAACTATTACAATCTAGTCTCCTTAGTTCCAATAAACAAATGAAGGTACGTCAAATGACAATGAAATTATAACATACCTATCTGCTCATTTATGTGCAAAATTTAACAAAACTCTCATCCAAATATTACTTTTTCAGCAAAATACAGGCGTATCGAATCTTCCAATTTGGAATGAGTATTATTGATGTTAATCTCATCAGTGTTTGCCTGTTTACACTTCAATTCAATTCGACCTTCAGATTAATCTGATATTCTTGACTGCTCTACGCTTCATAGAGTAGGGTAATTAGTCCTTTTTATAGACTTGGAAATCTAAAGTATTTACTATCGGTGAACGAATTTTCAGAAAGATATCTTCATCTTTTCCTGTTCCTGCGTTACGCGGGGTCGGCTCTCCTATATCTTGTGCGCCAGGACATTCTGTCGTGGGTTGTTTCGCTGTCAAAATGGGCTTTCTTTAAAAGGTTGGCAATACTACTCCACCATATGTAGCAAGAGGCCGGCCTCTACCAGGTTTCCCCTCCGGCAGGCGCTTTCAGAATAATATAAAAAACGATATCATATTATTTCTATATTATATAGAAAATTATTTCAGTGATAGAAAGTTACACTAACCTGGAGTGATATAGGCTACATTTTATTTTGATAACTAGCTTGCGCCAGCGGCTTTGCACGCGTTGTTTGTCGACAAAACTAGCCTATGTTTGAATATAGGTCATAATCTATCAACACACCAAATTTCATCGAAATCAGTTCAGCCCTTACGACGTGATTGAGTAACAAACAAACAAATAAATAAACAAACATCCAAGCTTTCACATTTGTAGATAATATTAATGTAATTACATCGAGTGAGACGGAAGATGGTTTTTCTTGTTTTTTTAGCGATTTAGATCTGAAGTGTGACTGAGACAGCACCATAACTCGTAATACTGCTAGTAAAAATGGTATTCAGAAGAGACCTGAAGTATAATCACAGATAAAATATAATATCGTGCTTACATTACATAATTAGACATTATTGGTATCGATATAATTTTAATTGCTTGACATTTACTTTTTTTTATAAATATAAAATATAGGCTCGCGCTTGACCACGATCTCGTAAGCGATGATGCAGTATACGATGTACCACGCTTGCTTAAAAGAAACCTGTTCAATTGCGACTTGAATGCACCCAGGGTGTTATTATTATGAGGCACAAACTCAGGCAAAGCGTTCCACTCGTTGTTTTATAATCTTTTATTTGTTTTGTTAGCCACATGTGACCACAACAGTAACAAAATCAGGCACCCAAAACCCTAGAAAAATGTATTGGCGTCATTGACGGGTTAAATTAGATCCAAAAAAACAAAATCAAAACTGAATAAAACGGTATCTCTCGTTTTACCCCAACTCTATTCGGGCGCAAACAATTTAACGTCTGACGAAACATATTACATTTCTCTAAGCGCTGTAACTCGCCATGCTAACTTTGTAGCGACAAGTCAAGCAAGATATTTAACTAAAAGGAATATGACGATCTCCGTGGCGCAGTGGGCGAATAGCCGGCTGAGACGCATGAGGTAGTGGGTTCGATTCCCGCCGCGAAACAAATGTTTGTATTATCTATAGATATTTGTTCCGTGTCCGGATGTTTTTCTATACAAGTATTATAAGTTTGTATTTACAAAAAAAAAGTTTGTAAGTATTCTATCAGTTATCTGGTTCCCATAGTACAAGCTCTGCTTAGTTTGGGGCTAGATAGCGCTGTGTGAAATGTCCAGCAATATTGATTATTATTTATTAACTTAGTAAGATAAACATCCTGCAAATAATTGTTTTTAATCGAAGATTTTGCTAGCAAAATAACGTAGTTCAGCAAATAAAATCGCTCGAGTCTTTTGTTTCTTGTTTAAAAAGTAAAAATATATTGCACAGAACTAAGCACTGGAAAGCGGAGCGTCGAACGGCCCCACACTAGATGGAAAGACGACCTATGATAGGTTGTTGGGAGCCGTTGGGTGCAGGCCGTACAAGATCGGTCGCTCTGGAAATCTATGGGATCCTATGTTCATCAGTGGACGTCCTGGGACTGCGATGAATATGAATAAGGCTACCGGTCTCTGCTTTTATCCATCTTTTTATTGACTACAAAATATGGCTACCAAAGGTATTGAGATAAAAAACAAAAGTAACAATGTCAATGGATTTATTAAAAAAATACAATAAGTTATAACAATCAAAAAATCTTCTCAAACATAAAATAATGTACTTACACTTATTTAAAAATTATAATAATTTTTACACTTATTTTGTACATGACATTATATGTAAGGATGTTATCACAATATAAATAAAAATTACACCCGCATTATTGATAACATTAGTGTATAGTGTATACAGACTGCTTCAAAATGTATGATAACCCGATAGTGTGTTTCTACCATGAAAATAAATATATTTTCTCACCTCGACAATGTCAAATTACATGTCAGGTAAACCTCACAGAAAGCAGGTGATTAAATCCCATTGGCTGAACCGGGAGTAAAGTTATACTGAATTTCATTATGCCCTCACAGGCATAATGTGATTTGAATTTGGAACCTCATATGCATTAAAATTTGAGCCAAAGAGACCCACACACAATGAACTTATTCGTAAATCGAACTAACCTATGCACGGAATGCACCAATCTAGATTTGGTTTTTATTGTCTCGCAGAAAGTGTGAAAAGTAGAGTATTCTCCTCGTGGATAAAGCTGTCTGCATCTCGAGCGTGCTTATATCTCTCTGCACACAGGATTCAATATAGCGCCCGTGATGCAAGACACTGCTTTATCCCCTCGTTTAATAATCTACATTTGCACTGCTCAGGTAGTTAGAGTTGCTAAAAATAATATTTTCACTTAAATTGTGACATTTACGATGATTTGAGAATGTTTGTGTATATATTTAGACGCAGTTGCATGCGCCATGATCACGGTAATCAAAACCAAAATCAAAATAAAATGGTACATGATAAATCCCGTATTTATAATAATGATCATGGTGAATATTCAGTTTTTATTGAAAATAGTGTTCATTAACATTATTACTATATCGCGTTATATGCCGAATCGGTTGAAATGTAAAATGTACGTCACCGTACACTAGGAATGTATTAACAACTAGCTTTCGCCTGCCGCTTCGCACGAGTGGTCTGACAATAAAAAGTGACCTATGTTTTAATCCAAGCCATATATTCAATCTATTTATATACCAATATCGCTTGCCGATTAGCTTTATGAGTTTATGAGCGACAATCGACCTTCTATTAATTTTCTAAAAAAATAATGTATCTATATAATTTTCTTGTTTTATTATCTCTAGGAAATCGATTAAATGTTGCTCGACGAATGTTAGAGAACTAGCGTATTGTACTATGCCACAGATAACTAATAAGTTACTACGAGCCGTTCAACTACCCTGCTCGTTCAATGCCCAGTCAATGACCCGGCCTGTTCAATATAGTACATGTAGTTTAAATTGTAACACCTTATGTATGGAGCTCCTTAGTAATCTAAAGATAATCACCATAGCTTAAATCGCGTGCCTAATCAATTGTGTTTACAATTTTCACTTGAATTAACTACTTTACTTAAAATTAATTGATCTAAAAACTGATGAGGGAAGATCATTCATCATGAGTCCTGGAGGAGTGAGGAGGCGAATATCTGCTGCATGATGTGAGGTAAAGAAGCCACATCCATGCAAACGTGCCCGTGCCCGGCCGGTAGCTTGCGAAGTAATCTGGAATAAAGTTACCTCATCAGAGTTAGCAGGAGAAAAACATATAATGGATGGAGAGGACCGGGACGTAGAGCATTGTGTATACAACCTGTTTTGTTATGTACGAAATTAATTTAAAACACACATCTGGAATCGTGTTAACTGAATTTAGAGGTGGTTTTAATATCGTTAGCTTGAATATTTATCCAGTAATCTATACATTTCCATGAAACAATTTTTAACGTAAATTGGCGGCGCCTTTACGACGATGTCGCTTAGTCAGTTTAATAGGTACCTGCTTACAAGATGAATGAATATGATCTGTTTGCCTATTTTACGAGGCATGCCTTTTAAGTTTTGTCGTTTGAAGAAAAAAACACAACTAGAACCTTATAGTACTTTTTATTGTTTTTCAAAGTATTCACGACGTAGCTTAATACACTTTTCCATTCGCTCAAACTAGTTATTATAACATTTATTCCACTCTAAAGTGGGGGTGTTCAAAATGGCTGACTTGAAAGCGTCGACTGCTTCTTCACCGGACTGGAACCTTTGACCACGAAGACTTTTCTTAATTTTAGGAAATGTAAAGAAATCTTTAGGGCTTAGGTCAGGACTGTATGGAGGATGGTCAAGAATTTCTACTTTTTCCTGCTTCAAATACTCAATCGTTTGACGAGCGCTGTGTGAGCTTGCGTTGTCGTGGTGCAGGATGATGCGTCGCTTTGAGTTAGATTTTCGAAGTTCGGCGATGACTTGTGGTAAACAAACTGTAGTATACCACTCTGCGTTAACCGTTCTACGATCTTCAAGTGCAATAGTCGCAACATGGCCGGTTTTTCCAACGAACGTGGCCACCATCTTCTTTGAAGTGCTTCGAGAACGAACAACTTTAGTCGGCTTTGGCTCGTCTTGAAAGACCCAGATTGTAGATTGTTGTTTGGAATCAGGATCGTAGGCATAGATCCAAGATTCGTCACCACTTATGATGTCGTAGACGTGATTTGACTCCCCTCGGTTGAACCTTTGCAGAGTTTTCTTACACCATCTGACGCGGGCCGCCTTGTGATCGTCGGAAAGCAGATGCGGTATCCAACGGCAAACTAGCTTTCTCACACCAAGCGCTTCATGCAAGATCTTCTAAATGGTTGTCCCTGAGATGCCTAATAGAGCCTCTATCTCTCGATACGTCACATGACGATCTTCGAGAATTAGTTGTCTCACAGCAATGATGTTGTCTTCAGTGAAGGCGGATTTTGGGCGTCCTTCGCGAAATCTGTCACTAACACTAGTATGTCCACGCTGGAATTCTAAATACCAGCGTTCGACAGTCCGCAGACATGGGGCTACATCACTGAACACAGATGTTAGCTCTTCTAAACACTGAAGCCGTGTCAGGCCTCTTCTAAAGTTGTAGAAAATTATTGCACGAACATTTTCCTTAGAAAGATTCATTTTCGTACGTGACCTGACAGATTCAAATCGAAACTGTGACTAAACAATAGCATTAATCCTAATACTTTCAACTGTTTTGAGATTCAAAATGTAAACACATTCGAATATAGAACAGTTCCAAATTCAAAATTGCCGGAAAATATGGAAACGACAGAACTTAAAAGGCATGCCTCGTATACAGGCTGTTTCATTGATATTTTAGGGACTTGATATTAAAGTTATTGAAAATTTAAAATTTTCTATGGTAATTCATTTGCAATCTTCCATTAAGCAATGATCCTCTCCATCTCCTTAAGCGATAAGACTGCCCATTATGCTTACATTTATTTGTTTTCTTTTTGTTTTTATATCTGTTGTGCTTAGCTTGTAAGGTATAATAAAGAATTTTCATTCATTCATTTGAAAAAACTTATTTTACAACAATACTAAGCCCTAACCCTGCTTTCATTTAATGTTGTACATAACAAAACTCGTAGTATAAATAAACCAAAATCAAAATAATTTATTTGGTACGAAAAAAAATACACAGTAAAAAAAATAGAACGTTGACATTTGCAAAAATGTATAAAAACTGTGTAGCAGTGTCAGCACCCGTGTTTCCTTATTTAATTTAATCTAAATTAAAATTTAATGATTTAAAGAAACTGTAGAAAAAGTTATGTTACTATAAGTTGCCTTTGGAATACTGGGTCTTTGTCATACACACAGTGTGCGTTTCTGTGTGTGGTGTGATTGTGGATGGATATAGTATATATTTATTGATACTGAAATTTTAGTATCGATACGACCGCTCGCCGGAGACAGTACTTATGTTGTTTCCGCCAAAACCAGTCGTCAGGTGAGCCAAAAATGTAGTCTATTTATAAAGTGTATTTTAAGTCCTATATGTGCGAAAATAAATAAGAATACCATGCTCGGCGTCAAACTCTTAGATCAATTACGTTGGGAATCGAGTTATGGAGCTCAAATGGTCTTGGGCGGGACACTTGGCAAGAAGTGGTGATGACAGGTGGAGCAAGGTAGCGACTGAATAGTGGCCGAGGAATGGCTGTAGAAGGGTAGGACGTCCGGCAGCGAGATGGGTGGACGACATTGTTAAAGCCGCGGCCCGTCAATAGGTGAGACTAGCGCAGGATCGTGGTGGATGCCACAAACTTGGGGAGGTCTATACCCAGCAGTGGGTGAAGTCGGACTGTGAATGATGATGATGAATATGATGGAAATAAAAAAATTAAAATTCATGGTATTGGTGGTTATAATACATACGATGTAGCCTCATCGCCTAAGCTTCCGATGAAAATCACGTGGGCCTGTACTCTTGGATCAGAAGTCAAAATGGTGCCCAACTTCTCCGGCTGTATGTTGTATCTGTACAAAAGAAACATGTTGATCAATAGTACACATCTCACATTACACCAGTGCACACAGTGCACTCTTGACCTAGTGCTATTTTTAACCGACTTCAAAAAAAGGAGGAGGTTCTCAATTCGTCGGAATCTTTTTTTTAAGCTATTGTTTTTATGTATGTTCCCCGATTACTCGATACCCGGACCGATTTGAGAAATTCGTTTTTTCTCTTTAAAAGGGTATAGTTCCCAGGTCCCATTAGCACCAAGTCAGGATCTGATGATGGGATCCCAAAAAAATTGAGGGCAATCCTCAAATTTTATAAGGACGCATAATGTGTTTTATATATTTTCTATAAAAAAGTATTCTTAATTCGGTTATATTTTTGCTAAAAAGTTACTTGTCTTTATACCCATATATACCCATATATATCCCTGCATTCACACTTCAGCCTCAGCTGCTGCAGTAGCACACATATCTATGTTTTATTTTTCACTAGCTGACCCGCCCGCGGCTTCGCACGGGTGCTTTTTCAATAAAACATTACTCTCATTTTGCGCAGTTGGCTATAAAGTATCCTATTTCTTTTCCCAAGATATGATCTATCTCCTTGCAAAATTTCATTACGATCCGTTCAGCAGTTTAGTCGTGTAAAGGTAACAAACAAACTAACAACAAACAGAGTTATAAGATAAGATAACTCTTTATTGTACACACGGCTACACATCAAGCTATTAATTTCCAGTCTATGCTGACCTCTCATTGTACGGAAAACCTACACAATGCGAGGTCAACTTATAATGGAAATATATAGCTTGAGGTATAGCCGTGTGTACACCAAAGACCATACAGAACAAATCCTTTACAAATAGTTTTGGTATGTAGAGTTATGTATGTATTATACATATAAATCTTCCTCTTGAATCACTCTATCTATTGCTGAAAACTGCATTAAAAACCGTTGAGTAGTTTAAAAGATCTAAGCGAACAGACAGCAGAAGCGACTTCATTTTATACTAATTTTATACTACTACATTATACATTTTATACTAAACTAATTTGTTTACGTACCTACCTACTAATGTAATGTTTCAGACCACATATAGTTTTACTAAGTTTATAATTATTTTTCATTGTCAGTAACAATGTTTTTAAATGATAAATAAAGATTCTTTAAACTGAAGTAAATTTGTGAATAGAATGATAAGACAACAATATATATATATATATAATATATCTGTTATTTTGTATATATTTTGTATTATTTTACTTTATTTTAAATATTAATGTGTGGTATAGTAGCAACTAAAAGGAAATGATATGATATGCGACCCGACTAACGCTCGGCGCTACCCAGCAGCCGGGCTGGCTAGTGTGAAATTGGCGACCGAAGCTCCCAATGAGGTGGTTCACCAGGCCTCGGACAGGAGAAATATTACTGGTGACCTAAAGACTACGTCTAACAAAACATCAATACGGGCCCATCATCGTATCGGGTCCTGGAACGTGAGAGGGCTACTTAAGCCAGGCAAACTTAGCATCATAGATCGAGAGATGACTTGTCATAAACTAAGTATATTGGGCATTAGTGAAACACACATGCGCGGAAATGGCCACTTTTCTACAACATCAGGAAGTACTCTCTATTTTTCTGGTGCAGATGATGCAAGTATCAATGGAGTTGGCATCCTGATCCCACCCAAGATCAATAAATCAGTCCTCGGGTACAATCCTATTTCAGATAGAATCATGACGCTGAAATTAAACAGCACTCCATGCAACCTAAACTTAGTCCAAGTATATGCCCCTACCTCGTTGTCCTCGGAGGAGTCCATTGATGAATTTTACGGATTGCTCGAAGACACCCTTGATAAGCTACCAAACCGAGAAATCACCCTCATACTTGGTGATTTCAATGCCAAAGTTGGAAACACCATGTTAAATGAACACATTAAACAGAACATTGGTAAGCACGGCCTAGGAGAAAGAAATGAGCAAGGCGAGAGACTAATCAACTTTTGTATAGATAAGAATCTGAATATACTCAACACAAACTTTCAACACCACCCAAGGAGACTATATACGTGGAAATCTCCAGGGGATAGATATCGAAACCAAATCGACTACATACTTATAGGCTGTCGCTGGAGATCATCTGTCATGAATGCCAAGACGTTCCCAGGTGCAGAATGTGGCTCGGACCATAACCTGCTTGTGGTGAATTTTGCCCTCCGACTAAAATCTAGGAGCAACCTGCAGCAGAAACCGAGACTTCTTGAACCCTTTGAACAACAAGCCTTCCGAAGAAGTGTGGAATCGAAGCTCATAGATAATCCTTCTCCCAAAAACGCGAGCGCTAACTCACAATGGGTGCACCTCAAAACTCATATTGGTGAAGTTTTAGATAGTGTAAGGAAAGACAGGAAACCCGAAGACAAGAGAAAAGGGTACATCTCCAAGCCAACGTGGGATCTCATACAACGGCGGAAAGACCTCAAGATCCAAGGTCTCAAAAACACAGAGGTAGCAAGTGAATATAGGAGGCTCTGCAAAACCATAGATTCACAATGCAGATCTGATAAAAACAAGTACATTCAAGGCATTTGCGAAGAAATTGAAACACATTCTCGAAAAATACATACCGCCGACTTGTTCAAAAAAGTCCGACTGCTCTCAAAGCAGTTCAAGCCTAAAACTTGGACCATAGAAGACGAAGATGGTCGAGTCCTACATGAGCTGGATAAAATAGCTGACCGCTGGAGAGGCTATTGTGAACAACTGTACAAGAACCCCGATTGCACCACCACGAACACCTCTCAGAGGGACTGGAGCAATATGGAACTTGAACCCAGCATCCTCCGCTCTGAAGTGACAGCCGCGCTAAAGGCACTCAAACCCAAGAAAGCGCCAGGCTCTGACCTCATAACGACAGAGATCCTCCGAGAATTGGGTGAGAAGGGAATGGATATACTGCACATGATCTGTGATAACATCTGGCGCACTGGTGAATGGCCCGAAGATTGGACTGAATCTGTCATACTTCCCCTGCACAAAAAAGGTTCGACGAAAAAATGTGACAACTACCGAACCTTCTCATTGATATCACACGCCAGTAAAATCCTCTTACACATAATAAATAACCGTCTTCGTCACTTCTTGGACTGGCAGATTCCGGAGGAACAAGCAGGTTTTGTGAAAGGGATGGGGACTCGGGAGCATATACTCAATGTGAGACAGTTCTGTGAAAAGGCGTACGAATTCGACACGCCCCTCATCATGTGCTTCGTTGACTATAGCAAAGCTTTCGACTGTGTCAACTGGACGCATCTCTGGAGAGTGTTAACAGAATTGGGAGTACCTGACCATCTTATTGCACTTCTCGAGACCCTGTACCAGAATAGTCAAGGCGTTGCAAAGATTGACTCGGCAACATCCAAACCCTTCCCGTTCCAGAAAGGCGTCAGACAGGGCTGCATTCTATCACCAATTCTGTTTAATGCGTATGGAGAGTTCATCATTAGACACACCTGCAACGACTGGAGGGGCGGCGTGAGCATCGGCGGCGTCAAAGTCACTAATCTACGTTATGCCGATGACACAACCCTGATTGCTGCCTCAGAAGCCGAAATGCTGAACCTTCTCACCAAAATGGAACGAGTTAGTAAAGAGCTGGGACTCTCCATCAATAGAGCTAAAACGAAGGTTATGGTGATAGACCGTACTAAAAAACTGGAGCTCACTGGGGCACTAAATCTAGAAACTGTAGACAGCTTCATATACCTGGGCTCCAGCATCTCTAACAACGGCTCCTGTGAACCCGAAGTGCGTAGAAGGATAGGGATGGCTAAAAGCGCGATGAGCCAGCTTGAAAGATTATGGAAAGACAGGAAAATATCCAACAGGACTAAGATAAGACTCATCCGAAGCCTAGTCTTCTCCATATTCCTTTACGGTGCAGAAACGTGGACTCAAAGCGAAGGATCGCGTACGTGTAGACGCTTTTGAGATGTGGTGCTGGAGACGAATGCTGCAGATTCCCTGGACCGGCCGAAGAACTAACCTTTCAATACTCAAGGATCTCAAGATAACTACAAGGCTATCAACAGTCTGCCTCCAACGAGTCATTGAGTACTTTGGTCACATCGCGAGGAAACATAGTGACAACTTGGAGAAACTGATCATCACTGGCAAAGTTGAGGGGAAAAGACCACGGGGTCGTAGACCGATACGTTGGTCTGACCAGATCCGCACAACTCTCGACTCCGGGCTTCGTGATGCCATACATGTCGCCGCCAACAGACACCGATAGCGAAACATAGTCAAGGAAAAAATCACCCATGGAGGAGGTCACGACCCTCAGCATTGAGGATAACGACTCGAAGAGATAGTAGCAAATAACTGGGTGTCTATGTGTAATATACTCCGTGCGGAATAAGTTGGCAATAGAGGTCATTCACCTACGAGATTCTAGCGATACCAGTTTAGGGATATGTTTGTATCGTAGCGACAGAAATAGCGATACATCTATATCATTTTGCGATAGCGTGGTGAAGGTAGGTTAATGAACTCTATTGCATACTTATCCCGCACGGAGTATAGCAAGTAGTTACCGTTTAAGGTTAGCGTCTGAGAGGATGAGTAAGATGGCGTCGTCCGCGTCCTCGGCCGCTAACGCCACGATGGAGTGCTGCGCGGCCGGCAGAGTGTTGTCGCCAGACCAACAGAACTGCGCGTGAGCGTGCATCGTGCGGATTATCTATACACAAAACATTACAACATCATTAGACGACTTCCGTGGCGTAGTAGAATAGCCGGCTGACGCAGGAGGTTGCATGATCGATTCCCGCCAATCGATCGATTCAATAAATATAATTATTGCTGAAAATTTCACACTGCGTTATCTAGATCGAAACTAAACAAAGCTTGTACTATGGGAACCAGATAACAGATAGAATACTTATATACATATTTTTTTGTAAATACATACTTACAATATATAGAAAAATACCCAAACCCGGCTGAGACGCAGGAGGTAGCGGGTTCGATTCCTGCCGCGGAACAAATGTTTGCATGATCTACAGATATTTATTCCGTGTCTGGGTGTTTTTCTACATATTATAAGTATGTATTTACAAAAAAAACAAAAGTATATAAGTATTCTATCAGTTATCTGGTTCCCACAGTACAAGCTTTGCTTAGTTTGGGGCTAGATAGCGCTGTGTGAAATGTCCAACAATATTTATTTATTATTATTTTGTTAAATTTATAAAATATAGCGATCGAATGAATAAGTTAAAGAAAGTATGTACATCGGATCGGAAACATTCACGCAAAAAAAAAATATGAAAAAAATGCATTTTCTCATACAAATACTTTGTTTTATAATACATACTCTGTGTAAACATGTAAACGTAGGTGCTTACATGTTGAAACGTTCATTGATTGGTTGGTTTTGTTGTATATTTTTTTTTATTTTAAAAAGCGCCCTCAGTAATCAGTAGTTTGCGATTCTCGTAAAGGGCAAACAAGTGTTAAGTGCCTTTCCCAGTTTTTACACTTGCAAATAAATATCTTGTAAAAAAAACAATTACTTTTGTTGTTCATCCTGTCGGATAAAACCGCCTAAGTTCAAAATGTTTAACTGAAAAAAAGTTTGTCCCGTTTCTGAGGAGACAACAGCAGAACAAAAAAAAAACTTATCGTATCGTCTCACCCGTTGGGCGAGGCCTTTGCACTGCAGTAGGAAAATTTAGGTTAGAAAAAAAAATAGTCTCACCCGTAGCCTCTCCTTCTCGTCTTTGGGCGGTCGGTCCAGGCGCACCAGCTCCAACGCGTGCTCTTCCCCCGAGTGGCCGTACATATCGTATCTGATGCGCGCCTCGTACCCCTTCAGCGACTCCGTGAGAAGCACCACCGCCTCCATAGAACGCTCTAGGCGACCGTCGTACGAGTTGAACCTGGAATAAATGTATTTTAAGGGCCCCACTGATTAACAGTCCGCCGGCGGATATCAGTCTGTCATCTAATTGCAATAGACCACACACGGGCTGTGGATGATGATGATGATTGATGATGATGAAGACACTGGAGTTTTTTTATTAAGTGACTTGAGGAATAGACGCCTGTGCCGTCATTTAATGATATTTACATCAGCATCGGAGACGTGAAAAACGGAACAGATCTATTGGATGCAGTTACGGCAAGGATAATTAACGTTATCCGTTATTGGACGAGAAAATGTCGAGCCAAAAATAATAAATTTAATAAATAAATAATATAAGTATATTAATATTTTAAATAACAAGAGTTGATATTGTGCCTAAGCGACTGCAAATATACGATATAAACTCCTCGCTGCTTTCACACACTAACATTACTGTCACGAATATCAGATCCCAGAGATTACAAAATGGGATCCTTCAAAAAGTGAGTGACACTTTTTAAAAGTTCGGCATACGCGCCATTTCCTTTACAAACGTCCATACGATGAACTTGCATCTTCAATTACACCATCACTTAGCCCGGCTTTCACAAAGATCCCTAAACGTATTTAGCGACTAAACAAACATGTTTAAATTTGAAGTATTTGTATGATTTGACAACTCTCTTAATAATATTTAGCCACTAAATACGTTTAGGCATCGGTGCGCAAGTCGCCGCTACACACCATCAGGTCAAGCGCTTGACTTTCCTTATTATGCTTGCCATCTTAGGGAACGTACTAATACTACGTGAGCCGTTCAGGGGGGGAGGAGTATTTAAAATACCACGCTTGGTCACAGGGGCGGGGAAGGGGGCTTAGATTTTGTCACGTAGTGAATATCCTCTAGGGAAATATCGCGCTTTTTCAAGCTGTATCCAACTATGGCGCGCAGCGATTAGAGCTTTTTAAACTTGTAATTACAAGTATACACGCACTCTTGGCGTCACGCGGCAAGCGACTTATTAATAAAGACAAATATAAGCCAAATTATTATTTTTTTAACTTTCTCTTTGCAAAAACGGATTTAAAATCATATTTATGAAATACTACGTGAAAACTAGAGGGGGAGGGAGGGAAGGGGGGGGGGTCTTGGCATATACTACAGGTGGTCACCGAAGGGGTGAGGGAGGTAAAACATTTTAAAAAATGGGTCATGCAGTAGTTCCCTAGTAGGTAAGTTCCCTTAGTAGTATAAACATAGTATCATACCAAAAAGTACCATACTGAAGTTGAGCTTACCTATACATGCTTCCAGACACGTCCACGACTAGCCGCAGTCGCTTGGGTTTGTCCGGGGGCGCGCCCGGCGGCGGCTCTTGTTCTGTACGACGCCGGTATATTGCGCGCTCGCCCGTCAAACCTACCAAACAATATAAACTTATCATAAAACAACTAGGTACCTACTTAACTTTTTAACAAACCAGCTACGACGACTAAGGAATACAAATAATATTATATTACGCCCACCAAGAACGAATAAAAAAAACTAATATATGACAAAGTTCCAAACAATATAAAGTAAAACCTTACACCATCAGCATCAGCCCACATTAGTCCACTGCTGGATATACGCTTCTCCCAATACGCGCCACTGAGCACGGTCTTCGGCTCCTTTCATCCAATTTCTATCCGTCACCTTTCTTATGTAATCGCTCCACCTAGCCGGGGGGCGCCCCACACTACGTTTGGCAAGACGCGGTCTCCATTCAATACTTGTTTACCCCAACGGTTGTTCTCCGGCATATATGGCCAGTCCACTGCCACTTCAGTTTGCTAACTCGCTGGGCTATGTCGGTGCCCTTGGTTCTCTGTCGGATAATCTCCTTACGGATTTTATTCTTCTGTGAAACTCCAAGCATAGCACCCTCCCAAACTATACGTTATACAACGTTATATAACCTCAAAAAATTACTTATAATCCATTTTGCAAACTAAAATTGAAACTTAATTCATACTTAAACGCTGTTGTCGCATCTAGTGGTTGCCGATCTTAGTATATAATCTCGCTCACTACACTTCGAAATGGAACTGGTACCGAAATGTCATCATAGAACGTAGTGGTGCGCTTTTGCCAGAGTAATACAAAACTACCCACCCCATACATATATTGAAGGATACACAATTAATGTACCTACGTCATTTTATTGTTAATTTATACAGTACGCTAGCATACTATCATAACTTTAAGTACCGATGTAGAGGTCCTACCCAGGCTTCATTGATAGACTCGGTACTGTGCAAAAGTGGACTGTATTTACTTTTCTTCTTAGTTGCTAGTTTACAAGGTATAAATCGCGTTCTTGAATGATCACAAATTTCTGCTTGAAAACGGTTTATCTTTATACAAAACTACTCCTCGCCCTAGCCATGGTGCGGGGATCGTAATTCACGCTTTCACAAATCATGTTATACAATTCTTAATACATCGAAGTTTCCAGCAAAGTTAGACGGGGACTTACATGTAGCTATCTCACTCTTTTGACCTTTACAAGTTTAAACTGTTACAATCTTAGCTACCTGTTAACATTTGAATCTGATTCGATCTTATAACTACCTAATACATTTCAAATCTACATTCGATCCTGCCCCGTCTTTGATCGTCCGTTACAGTCTCCCCCCGGCGCAGATCCTCGCAGCCTTCTTATTCAATCGGGAGGACGATCAACCTTCTCACTGGCCTCCGGAAAACGCCTCCCCGCGTCCGCACCTCAGCGCTCCGAACTACTCCGTCCGGACCCGTAATCACGCGCTCGATCTGGCCCCGCGGCCATACGTTCCGAGGTAGCAAACCGTCCGCGATTATGACGACGTCCGCTTCTTTGATGTTCTCTTGCTGTCTTCTGACGTCGCCTCGCGGCGCCAACGTAGGCAAGTACTCGTCGATCCAGCGCTTCCAAAAGGAGTTTGCCAGAGCTTGTGCGGCGCGCCACGTCCTTCTGTCGGCTACGTCGCAGTCTCCCACATATGGCAAACCTACTGCCGTCCCCAATAAAAAGTGGTTCGGCGTTAAAGCTTCCTTTTCCTCTGGGTCCACGGGTACATGCGTTAAAGTCCGCGAGTTCACGGTGTGCTCGATTTCTGTCATTAGCGTATTCAATACCTCTTCTCGCGGGGCACGTTCATTTAAGGTGATGGCTAGGGCTCTCTTCACCGTTTTTATCATTCGCTCCCAGGCTCCCCCCTGGTTTGGAGCACCAGGGTCGATGTACCGCCACTCGATCCGCTCTTTGAGTGCGTACTCTTTTAGGCCTGGGAGCCACTCATCGTACGCCTTTCTTAGTTCCACTTCCGATCCGTGGAAGTTCGTTCCATTGTCTGACACGATTGTACGAGGAGTCCCCCTTGGGGCAGCCATTCGCCTGATAGCCATAATAGCCGAGTCGGTGCTGAGACTCGCTATAAGCTCCACGTGTATAGTTCTCGTTACTAGACACGTAAAGAGCATACCCCATCGCTTCTCACGGCGCCGCCCGATCGCTACCCACATAGGGCCGAAACAATCGATGCCGCAGTTAGTGAAGGGTCTCGTGTTCATCTCTAGGCGAATCCTCGGCAAGTCGCCCTTTACTGGCTTCTTTGGGTTCGCTCTCCTTATCTTACACAGCGTACAATCGTTCAGAACCGTTCTGACCGCCGGACGCAACCGCAGTATCCAAAATCGCTGGCGCAGATTATTCACGATCTGTTCTCTGCCCGCGTGCTTATTCTTCTCATGTTCCCGCCTGATCAGTAGACGTGATAAGCGGTGCGCTCCGTCCAGAATGGGTGGATCCTTCAGGTGATCCGGCACTGTTGTAGCGGCGTTGATCCTACCGCTCAGCCTTATGATTTCCATATACATGTGCATTGGCCGCTAGCTCTTTTGGTGCATGCGCTCGGTTCTCCGGGGTAATACTATCCAGTAAGCCTTCACGGTTTGCGCTCCAGCTTGCAAGTTCAAAACCCGCTTGTTGATACACCTCTTGCACTTGTGCTATAGCTCTGGCGGCTATCTCTTCCGTTGCAAAGCTGTCCACCCAGTCGTCCATGTAGTGGTTCCGAGTTATAGCGTCAAACGCTAGCGGGTGTGTCCACTCGTGACCTTTCGCGTTCCTGTTCCTGACGCTATGAGCCAGAAATGGAGAACTTCTCGCTCCGAATATCATGGACTTCATCATGTACTTCTGCGGTGGATCTGTTCGGTTGCCGCCGCGCCATAGAAAGTGTTGGGCTGTACGGTCCTCTTGTCTTATGGTCACCCTCAGGAACATGTCCCGAATGTCCGCAGTGACCGCGATCGGCTTCGTTCTGAAGCGAAACAAGACGCCATGTAATGTCTGTAGTAGATCTGGTCCGTCCAGCAGCGCGTCGTTGAGACATGTTCCATTAGCGCGCGCGGCTGCATCGAAAACCATTCTAAACTTCCCCGGCTTGTTGGGGTTTGTCACCGCGAAGTGAGGGAGAAACCAGAGACGTTCGTTCTGACTCTGTTCCTCCTCGCTTTTTTCTGCATATCCCTTTTCTAGCAGCTTCTCCACTTGCGCGGTGTATGCACTTCTAAACTCCGGCGATCTGTCCATCTTACGTTCGATCTCATGTAAGCGTCGTATGGCCATGTCGTAGCTGGGCGGCATCTTCACCTCATCGCTGGCCCAAGGTAGTCCCACTTCAAAACGACCGTTCACTCGTCTCGCTGTTCTGTCGAAAATGCTTTGAGCCCGCTCATCCTTCGCGTTTGGCTTTCTTTTAATTGAAACGCCCAAAGCATCTATCTCAAAGTGTGCTTTCACGAGCTTGCTTAATTCCTCGTCTTGGTCGTTCAAAGTATGCCCGTTCTGGACACCTTGGCACGTATGGACGTGTAGTACCGTCTCCTGCTGTCTTATTGTGCTCCTGGGGATTGATCCATGGATAACCCATCCCAGCTGCGTTAGTGATGCAGCTGGCTGGTTTCTCTTCCCTGTCAGAAGCTTCCTCGTCACAATAAGATGCCAGTTGTTGGCCCCGATGAGTATGCGTGGCTTCGCTGACGCATAGCACACGGCTTCTGGACGGAGTTTCTTCAAATGCGCGTATTTTAACACATCGGTACTGACGAGTTGATTTCCTAAGGTCAGGTTCTTCACAGTACGCGCTGTGATCCGATGTGAGTCCGACTTGTGTCCTCGGATCACGATATCCACTACCCGGCTCTCGGGTTCCCTCTGACTAGTCGTAGCCCCCACGATGTTCAAGGCTTTTGTCGGGCCTTCCGTTCCGATCATCGCGGCGATCTCTTCATCGATCAGAGTTATCGTTGATCCTTCGTCCAGTAACGCATACGTATTCATTTCCATGCCGTTACTGCCCTTAATCACGACTGGACACACCTTCAGTAGGACTTGATTCCTTGCTGTTACATGCGCAGATGCAGTGATGGCTGATTCTTCGGTCTGGCCCTGCTCACTGGCACCCTCGTTCCTTATTTTCGGCGCATGTAACAGTGCGTGATGCGGACGTGTGCATTCACCTACTCCGCATCGCTTGCTCTTGCACATAAAGCGTCTATGCTTGCTGTTCAGACAGCGAAAACATATGCCTGTCTCTTTGGCCCATTCCCATCTCTTGTCTACTGGCATCGCCGCAAGCTTTTTACACTCGACGGTTCTATGGTTGCCCCCGCAGCAACGGCACTCGTTCTTGTCCGTTACTGCGTTCTTACTCGTTGAGGCTTCCTTCTCCGATGCCGCGTTCTGTGTAGCGTACACCGACCCACGATTTCGTTCGTTCACCCTGGGTCGCTGCTCTGTAGGTCGGGCCTTTGAGGTGCTCTGCGAAGGCGTAGCTGTATACGCGTATCGCATTGCGCGATCTGCCTCTCTCATCAGGAACTGGGACAGCGTCAATATTTCTGGTTCATTTCGGCTGCCAAATTCCTCTGCATAGTCGCACCATTTTGATCGGATGTGCGGTGTCAACTTCTCGGCTACCTGTCGCGCAAACATCGGGTTCTGCAGGTAGCCGCGTTGGTCCATACAAGAGATGGCGGTTACTACGTTCTGTAGTTTGATGGCGAAAGCGTTTAATTCGCCTGCGGTCGCGCCCAGTCGCGGTAGCTTCTTAATCTCTTCTAACGCGTTGTCTATAATCATCTCTGGGCGACCGTAACACTGCTCCAAAGTCTTCATTATAACTGCCGGTTCGGTTGCAGTGTATAACAAAGCCGACACTGCTTAACGGGCTTCGCCTTTCAGGCATGTTCTAAGCCTCGCTAGATTCTCAGCCGATGAGATCTTGTGGATGGTCGTCGATTCCTTCATGGCTGCCTTGAACGGTAGCCAATCCCCCGCAGCACCTCCGAATACAGGTAGGTCGTACGTCTGTCTCGGAGGTGGTCTACGGTGAGCCATCTTCTCTATGGCTTCCGTTAACCGATCAATCCCTCTGTCTCGCGTTCGGTCCGGCGTGAGTGATCTGTCTCGCAGTTGTTCTGGCTCCCCCCGTTTATGATGGCGTTGGAGCCAGTCCTCTATTCTGTGTTCTGTGTCTAGGGCTCCGTTCCGTGCACCCGTGCCCTGGATGCTTTCTTGTTCATCTTCTTCCCGTATTGTAGCGACTTCGGCAATCAACCTCTTTCTTATAAGTTCCGCTTGAATATGGAGCTCTTGCCTCTTAATCTCGGCCAGTCGTTCTTCAGCTTCAAATTCAATTTGCCGGATCCTTGCCATCGCGCTGGCGCTGGAGCGTTGCGAGCGGACGGACGGGGCACGCCGGCGTTCGGGCTCGGCGTGTGTGGTCACTCGCGGTGCTACCTCGGTCGCGGGCGCGGGCGCGGTCGTCTCTGACGCTACGCGAGCGGAGGAGGGTCCCGCTTCGGCGGGTCGCGGCTCAACGGGAGCATTCGGAAGCGCGGGTTCGGACGGGGACGCGGGGTAGTCTTCGTAGACGCGAAGTGCAGCCTTCTTCCCCCTCGTCGCTGGTGGGCTCCTGGTGGTCATCTTCTTCAGCACTTGATGCCCCTACCTACCTAGCGGTCCCTAACACTAACACTAAAACCGCCCTAAGGCGTTTACCCGCTATTCCGACCGTTTGGCACCGTTAGGTGGCCGGAATAAACGGGCCGTGGACCAGCCACGTGAGGGGGTGGGGGGTCTTCACTCTTCGGGTGACGTCCTCGTTCGGTTGTCTTCAACGGACGCGGGCTTATCTTCAACGCACCCCGTGCCCTTGCGCCGGTCTTGACAACGTCGCACGTCGCACCGTTGGGTGATCTTCAGGCACCCCGTGCCCTTGCGCCGGTCTTGACAACGATGCTCGTCGCACCGTTGGGTGATCTTCAAGCCCGCGCCGTCTCTTCAGTGGTTATACGATGTAACTGTTTCTTGAAATCCAGTGGAGCGGGTCTTGTCGGCTCCGCAGGAACAACTGGTCCGGTCGTCGCAGGAACGGCTTATCCGGGTCGGAGGACCACAACTTGTAGGAACGGCTTATCCAGCTCGAAGGACCAAAACTTGTAGGAACGGCTTATCCGGCTCGTAGGACCAAAACTTGTAGAGGTCCTACCCAGGCTTCATTGATAGACTCGGTACTGTGCAAAAGTGGACTGTATTTATTTTTCTTCTTAGTTGCTAGTTTACAAGGTATAAATCGCGTTCTTGAATGATCACAAATTTCTGTTAGACGTGTCTTCTTCTCACACACACCGGCGAAGCCGGTGTGGGGGATGCAGTGCCGGGCTTTTTGGCCCTTTCCTGCAGAGTTCTTTCCGCCCCCCGTTTCAACGGGGGGGTCATCGGGTCGGCTCGCGGAGCCTCAGGTTTGTTACTCACGCGTTACTGGCCGCCCGATGCTCACTCCGCAGGGAGGATCGTCGGACGGTCGCCGCGCAGGTACCTTTGTTGGGAGGATGGTAGGGGGAAGGGATGAGGGAGGGATGTCCCCGTCTGACGATGCCTGGTTCTCATCGTCAGTTTCTGTGATCAGCTCCCGCGGATACGGCTTACTCTTAGGGGGCCTTTCTGTGAGAGGAGCTAGTTCTCTTAGATGTTTGTAAGAGGAGGTGTCGAGGCGCGCAAACATCCTGGTTGCTAGGCGGCCTATAAATTGGTCTAAGCTCTCAATTTCTAGGTCTCGCTGAATGGTGGCATTCCGTACGTACCGTGGTGCGTCTACGATCGTCCGGAGGCATTGGCTTTGCTGACTTCGCAGTGTCTTTCTGTGGCCTTCGGCTAACAAAGCATACCACGCGGGGGCCGCGTATGTGAGACGCGGGCGGACGTAAGTCTTGTACAGTCCAACCTTCATTCTGAGTGGAATGTTGGACCGGAGGACGGGCTTCAGTAGCGCTCTAGTAGTACTCGCTAGGCCACGGACGTTCCTGGCGTGTTTACTCATCGTGAGGTTCCGGTCTAAAGTAACCCCCAGGTACTTAGCCGTGTGTGACCAGGTCACCGGTTGTTCCTCCAGGGTGAGTTTTGGCGGTAGTGTGAGCCTCTTCGAGAATGCCACCGCCTGTGTTTTACCCACGTTGACACTCAGTCTCCATTTTGTCAGCCAGGCGGGGAGCTCTGCTAGGATCCTTTGCATTTTGGTGGCGGCGTGATTGAGGTTCATGGATTTTGTGATATATGCTGCGTCGTCCGCGTAAAGGGCTAACAGAGCATCTTCTGAGTTGGGTATGTCATCGGTGTATCGTGAGTAACACACAGGGGAGAGGCAGCTGCCTTGTGGTACTCCCGCCTCTATGGGTCGTCTGGAGGAGAGCGCTTGCTCCACACGCACTGAGAAGCTGCGGCCTTGAAGAAACGACGCTATTACCTTCACCACCTTCTGCGGTATTGGTGAGGTAGCCATCTTATAGAGGAGTCCCGCGTGCCAGACTCGGTCGAACGCTTTTTCCATGTCCAGGAATACTGCGACTGAGTGTTCTCGCCTGTTGTGGGCGGTAGTGAGGTGATGCAGTACCCTACACAGTTGTAGCGTTGTGCTGTGTTCCGACCTGAATCCGTACTGTTCTGGACGCGGGGGGATGTGGGGATTAATGTGGGTGAGGAGGAGCTTTTCAAATAATTTTGATAGGCTAGGAAGAAGGGTAATTGGACGGTAGCTCTCTGGGAGCAGGATGTTTTTGCCGGGTTTCGGTATCATGATAACCCGGCCGGACTTCCAGGGAGAGGGGAAGTGACCGCTTCTCATGATCCCGTTGAAGAGTCGGGTCACGGAGGCGATCATTTTGTAGGGGAAGTGGCGGATGGCAGCGTTCGTTATATTATCTTCACCGGGTGCCTTCCTTGGCTTTGTCCGGCGTATGGCCCGTTGGACTTGCCCGGGAGAGAAGAATATACCTTCTGCGGTGTCTGCCTCCTGGGTATCGGCCTTGAGGTAGTTTTCGACAAAGGTTTCCACTTCTGTTGTGTGTACCGGATCTTTGTCTGGGTTGTTCTTGAACTGAGCCTCAAGGCTGTCTGCGAAAATCTCCGCTCTGTCTTCAGCTCGGTATCTTGGGTTACCATCTTGGTGCTTGAGAGGTCGAATAGGAGTTGGGGTGTTCCTCAGCTGTCGACAGAGCTTGTGGAGCGATGCCCAGTCTTCAGTGGCGTCTTCTATCCTGCTCTCCCATTTCTTGGCGTTGTCCTCCTGTATCTCTGCTTTCACCTCGTCGCAGAGGGCGTTCAGCTTGGTCTTTAGACGTGGATCTCTTGTTCTCTGCCATTGTTTCCTCAGCCTACGTTTCTCTGATAGGAGTTTGCTCAGGTGTGCTGGTGCTCTCGCTAGTCTGTTGTTGCGAGGTGGTAGTGAGGCTTCGGAAAGTGCCCCTTGGATTGCGCTCGTAATCTCCGCGGCCAGTTGGTCCACTTCTGCGGGGTTTTCCACTGGTCGCGTGGGGGCTGTGATCTGTAGGGTCTCCGAGAACAAGGTCCAGTCGATTCCGGGTCTTGGTCTTGGTGGTTTGAGAGCAGCCGGGCTGGTTTCCAGAGTCAACAGGACTGGTTGGTGGTCGGACTGTAGCTCGTCGAGCAGTACCTCCAGCTTCGGGTGGTTTGGTAGGTTGGTGTGGACTGCGAGGTCGATGACGTCAGGTGTTTGGTTCACCTGGGTAGGGTAGTGGGTGGGCGTCTCTGGGCCTGCGACCTCGTAGCCATGGGTTTCCGCGTACTTCTGGAGGATACCGCCGTCCCTGTTCCTCAGGTTTGAGTTCCAGTTCCTGTGTTTGCAGTTCCAGTCCCCGGCCGCTATCATTTGGCCTGTTGGAGGTGTGGGTAGGAGCTTCCGGAGGTCCGCTTGTGCTAACGGCGTACTTCCTGGGGGGTGGTAAATGGCGTGGATTTGGATGGGGTTGCCGTCTATACAGATCTCAACCCCCAGTGCCTTCATGGACATCAAGTCTAGCTCCGGAAGTGGTTGGTGGACCAGCCGTCTCCTGACCAGGACCATCAGACCCCTGATGCACCTTCCCTCCGCGCTTTGGTCGTCCTTTCGATATTCCTGGTAGCCCGGGAACTTAGGCTTATCGGTGCTTTTTAGCATAGTCTCGTTGATGAGAGCCACGTCTATGTTTTGCTCCTTGAGTAGGGGCCTCAGAAGTAGTGTTTTGTTCCCCTTCTTACTTGTGAGGCCCCGAGCGTTCCAGAACATGACTCTCAGTTCCCTACTTTGAAGAGCTTCCCGATCCCGCTGAGCACAATTGGGATCGGGTCTCCCCCCGTTCGCAGGGTTTGGAGGACCTCCTGTAAAATTTGCAGGGCCGTGTCCAGCAACTCCAACCGGTCGCTGTCGTAGCGGTGGGTGGTCTTGGGTGGCGGGGGTGCAGGTCTGTGCAGTTTCCCCCCCTTGCGCTTGGGTTGTTGTGGTGGTGGCTGTGGGTTGGAGTGCTGGCTCAGTTGCTTGGATTCCTGCTCCTGGGGGGCGGGGGTCGGGGGTGCTCCTGTCCTGGGAGCCCTTTTTCCGATCCCCGCTGGTTTGCTGATCCGAGGGGGCTGCGGGGGTCGCGAGGGTGGTGCATCAGAATCCGAAGAAGAAGATGGGTCCTCTGTCATTCTTACCCGCTTGGTTCTCCTCTTTTTCTTTTTGGGGGGTTTTGCCCTCACTAGTGGTGGGGCATTTGCGGGGGCCATCAACGAATGTCCAGAGGACTCCTGGACCGTGTTTATTTGAGGGGGCTGTGGGGCGGCCGGGGTTCTGGTACTCCCGACTGCAGCCATGCGGGGGCGCTCGCTACGATGGGGGGCCGCTGAAGCGGCGGTGTAAGCCGAGGTGCCAGCCCTCTTATTCCTGGCCTCCTTTTTGTATACGGGGCATGCTTTACTGTTTGCGGTATGTGCCCCCTCACAGTTTGCGCATGTAGCAGGCATGTCCCGTGGTCTGGGGCATTCCCCCGCGAAGTGGGGTCCTCCGCACCGTACACAGGCTAGGGGCCGGTGACAATTGTGGCTGCTGTGGCGAAAAGCTTGGCAGCGGTGGCATTGGGCGGGGCCTTTTTTCCCCTTCCAACTCTCTATGACTACCCCGGGCATACACAATAGCTCGGTTACGTTGTATATGTCCGGGGTGAGGTTAGGGGTCCTCTTGAGTTTGGCGAAGAATATGCACCCCGGCCGGCCTTTTGATGGGCGGACGACCCGGATGGCCTCCGGTTCGAACCCCAGCCGGCGGAGGTCGCCTTCTATTTCTTCCGTGGGTGTGTCTGCGGGGAGCCCGCGTATAGCCACCTTTAAGCTAAGCTCCTCGGGGAGAGCGTACGAAAACCAAATAACCTTTTCCGTACGCTCTAGCGTCGTCAAGTATGCCTGTACGGTGCGGTATTCTTCTCCGGTCGCTGGTGAGAAGCGGACTCCTTTTCCGTATGGGCGGGCATTCGGTGGATGGCCTAGGCGTTCCCTAAGAGTTTTGAAGTGTGTAGCCCAATTGGGCAGCACTTCCACTATTAGCGGGGGGTATCTTGGTTTAACGGCGGTTGGCTTGTCGTTATTTGACGAGCCTTCCGGGTTCAGGGGCTGAGGGGGTGGGGGGGTGGTGGCAGATAATGCGGGTATTAATGGTAAGGACGGTACCTTTTTAGTTCCTGCCGCCGATGCGTAGGAGACAGCCTTGGACGTGGAAGGCTGCTGCTGGTCCAGGGGCGATGGTTGCGGGCGTTCGGGTCTGGGAGCGCGTTGCGGGAGTGGCGTGAGGTGCGGCTTGGCGCATCTGCGCTTCACCTCCTCTTCCGACGGGCTGTCGTCGGCCCGCTTCCTACGCAGGCCTGGGGTCGGGGTATCCGGGATCTCCATTGTTTTGTGCCTCTCCACTACGGCGGCTTCCTCGGGTGTGGGCGTCGCTGGGGCCGAGAGGTTCCTCTCGTCCTCCTCTAGGGTACTCCTCAGTACGCCGAGGTATTTGGCGGGGAGGCACTTCGCCTCTATTAGCCTTTCCAGGATTATGTAGCTCCTGTCGATCTCAGTTCTGGGCGACAGAGGCTTCACAATCTGTGGCTTGGGTGGGTTTGGCGGAGGCATCTTGTCCGCGGGGGTGGGGGGGTTTCCTACCGGCACTGGGCGCGGCGTTGGGGTGCTGGTTTTCTTCTTCCTTTTCTTCTCTAGGAAGCGTTCGATCACCTGCCCTACGATCTCCGAGCGCGAACGCGAAGCCGAGCTGTCGCGGCCCGAGCTGGACGCGCGACTCGAGGGCAGGGATGTGTCGGAGGTCTCTGGGAGGAGGGAGTCCTTTCGGGAGCTCCGACCTTCACGGGCGGGCCCACCGGAAGGGGCGCCAGCGTCCGACATCGCGCGTAAACACACAACACGGAACACTGGACAGAGTTAATACGGCACAAAACTACACAAAACACGTAGTTGGGCACTCGCCTTCGCGCGACCGGGGACTAGCGAGACGACGCCAGCACCTCGAAACCGTAATCCCGTTCGGGTTTAGCGGCTCGCGGCACTGGGTACTGCTGTCTCGCAGTCCGGAACTCGTGGGGAAAGGCGGTCCCCGCACACTTAACGAAGCGGGTCGGACTCGGCAGACGTTTCCAGAAGAAAACGCTGCCGAGATCGTTCGGAGCAGAGGGTCCGTGCGCGCGCGAAAAACTGTGTGGACGCGGTAGGCGAATGAGCCGGTCCTCCACAAATTTCTGCTTGAAAACGGTTTATCTTTATACAAAACTACTCCTCGCCCTAGCCATGGTGCGGGGATCGTAATTCACGCTTTCACAAATCATGTTATACAATTCTTAATACATCGAAGTTTCCAGCAAAGTTAGACGGGGACTTACATGTAGCTATTTCACTCTTTTGACCTTTACAAGTTTAAACTGTTACAATCTTAGCTACCTGTTAACATTTGAATCTGATTCGATCTTATAACTACCTAATACATTTCAAATCTACATTCGATCCTGCCCCGTCTTTGATCGTCCGTTACAACCGATTTAGTTGTTTTAAGTTCTCATTATTAAATTAATGCAAATTCTTTTTGAGAATAAACTTTCTTTAAATATATAACCAACTCAATTTTCAACCCCTGCTGTATTCACAAATGTATCAGAAGTGTTTCGGTAGCTTACTCCATTCTGAATAAAATTTATAATTTTGCTCATATAGGTTTAAGAGGTAACGAGGGGGCTGGCAGATTGGCAAAATTTGCGATAACAGAAAGAGTAAATATTTATAAAGCTAATTATACGAAGCATTTGTTTGAGTGTGGAAAATTGTGATATAATAATTATAAAGAATATTTTGATGAAAGAAAAAGGGATTTGGTATTAAACTATACAATGACAGCCTCCTCGTATACCTTGGTTTGTAAGGGCAAACTTGAATAGGTCTTTTATTTATTTATTCATAGACTTCGTTCTGGGCACTATCCATCTAGAAAGTTTGGATACCTTATGAAAAAAGTTGATTCGCCTAACTGTGAGGTATGTGGTTCATTAGATGGTGTGCATCACCTCTTTATGGATTGTGTCAAGAACAGGACAGAGAGAAAATCACTGATGCAAAAGATAAATTTGAATTGATATGACATAGGGGCATCTTAGCAGAACCTACTACAGAAGCGGCTAATCTGCTTGCTGGATCTTTTATGCATCGGTGATTCTATCAATGTAGGTGATATATGATATAATAGTATTTAATATGATTTAATGGTGTTATTAATTAGTAAAAGGTACAATGAAGCTGTTATACCATGTTGTAGGTAAAAGTCTCTAGTCAAATTTCAATAAAAAAAAATGTATCAGAAATAACGGCTACCTTCAATTATTTTCCCATCGTCAAGTTCGCCGCTAGTCTGATGGCGGCTCCAATTCCTTTCCTTCTTCTTAGCTTGTAGTTCAGCCAGAACACCTCGGAGCGCACCGATCTAAAAGCAAAAAGCTTTCCCTCAAACCATGTTTTGTGACTGAACAGGTTTGTGGCCCAACATAAACTTAAACAATAGTCTATTCATTCAAATTCAATTCAAAAATTATTTAGAATTATGAACACTATATAAACAAGCAAGTTCAAAACGTTGGGAAAAGTTATATTTCTATTTGTAACGAGTAGTCAATGGCTTAATAAACAATTTTTATTATTTTTTATTTATATAAAACTGAGTAATAGTACCGCCGCCTCCTCCTTACCATAGAGCTAAGTTCCTAAAAGTATTGGGAGAGAACAACTTAGAATAATCAATGTAGTAGAAAATAATAAAAAAAAAACTATAAACTAATGTGTAAATCATTACCATCGTGCAAAACAAATACTATATGGTGTGGGAGAAAGGGGTGGGGAGAAGACGTTGAATTTATTAGCTAAGAATTATACTCAGCATTATTGCCAGCAATACTCTCTTGCAGTGTGTGGTAAATCGAACGCGGTGTGGATACATCAAACTATAACTGCAATATCCTATGCTATATTTGATTAAGTTTGTATTTTTTGTAGCTGTCATAAACTAGTGATTTGCCCCGAACTGAGATCTCGCGAGTCTCCCAAAACACACTCTTTTTTGGGGTACAAAATGCAGTTATTCTGGATTTCAGGCTTTTGCCTATATTTATGTCACTAAAGCTACACGCATACCAAATTACAGCACTGTGGGGCCACTGGTGTACCCTGTGAATTATGTCAAAGTTTTGTTTTTGTTATGGTTACTAACTCTAAAACTACAAAGATTGAACTAAAAATAAAAACAGGGTTAAATTGTACTTATGAAGACCTTTCATATGACGTCTCACTTGACCTAATAAACCTAATAGTTTCATCCCCCCCCCCCCCCTCCCCACCCCTCTTGAACCCCAATATCTCAACAACCACCCCATATTTTTAGCTCATTTGGTCACACCAAAATTGTGCCATCACTACCTACCTATATACCAAATTATACCTACATACATGTATACCTATGTATCAAATTTCACGACGATCGGATCGACGCTTCGAAAGTTATACTCGGACAAACAAACATACATACATACAACGTCGATTTGTCCAAGATGATGCTCATCAATAACTAATAAAATAAATATTGCAGGATTAATATATCCATATAGACGGGTTGTCTACTGCGCGTGGCAGGAGAATAGATCCCCTGGAAAATAAATAAATATTACTGCACATTTTACACAGCACTATCCAGCCCGAAACTAAGCAGAGCTTGCACTATAGGAACCATATAACTGATTGATTACTTATATACTTTTTTTTGTAAATACATACCTCTAATATACAGAAAAACATCCAGACCAGGAGCAAATATGTGTAGATGCAAAAATTTGTGTCACGGGGGAATCGAACCCGCTACCTCCTGCGTCTCAGTCGGCTATTCGCCCACTGCGCCACGGAGATCGTCGTATAAACGTTTTTTTTTTTTACTTTCAATAATACCGGGATATAAATATTTTTTTTTTGTTTATCTGACGAAGTGAAATTATTTTGGACATATTTTGAGATTTTGCAATACAAACCATACTTAAGGCGGCTTATCTCCAGACAGCGCCATCTATTACGCTAGTTAGAACTAGTTTTCTTTATTTATAATGAAAAGCCTTCGTAGAAGTTGCCTCTAAGTTAGGCCACTTACAAACCCTTTAAGGAGGTACACACCTGTGGTTGTACTGCCCTGTAGAACTGCTCGTAAAGCTTCGCATCAAACTCTGACATATTAATCTCCTTCAGTCGTTCCTCGAACGCCTTCCTGTTCATCTCCTTAGCGGCTTGCTTCACGTGCTCTGGGACGTCGTCCTTTTCCGCGTCAGATAGCTGACAAATAAGGTTGCATGAATATACGTGTTCTGTTATGTAAACACGGCTACACCTCAAGCTATACATTTCCAGTATAAGCTGACCTCGCATTGTGTAGGTTTTCCGTACAATGAGAGGTCAGCATAGACTGGAAATGTATAGTTTGATGTGTAGCCGTGTGTACAACATTAAATGAAAACACGGGTAGGACTAATGGCTAGTATTGTTGTAAAATTTTGTTTTTTGTGGTAAAATAGGTTTTTTTCAAATTCATTACCATAGAAAATTTTAAATTTTCAAACTAAATTTCAAAACCTTAAATATCAACAAAACAGCCAGTATAAAATAGTTAAACAAATCATACTTGCTAAACTGCAGGTACTTGTCAAACAGACTAAGCGGCATCGTCGCACTACGAGAATTTAGCAATTTCGTGCGTCTGTTTTATCCTCATTCACGCATTTCATTCTCAAAGACTTTGGTGGTACACGGAATTATTACAGAACAAAAATAACAACAGAACAGAATTGTTAGGGAACAGAAACGGCTTGTAGGAAGAGCTTTGATGTGATACTTTAAACGGCAAACGCGTCCAGATTGACTGAGTGCCGTATCCGAATCTCCTTTGATGATCAGACAAAAACTAAATAATAACAATTATTAGCTACCTACTTACATTTAATCGTTTTTTTAATAGTTATTGAAATTACCACCAAATCACCATAACTTTCTACATTTATACTTCCCAACGCAAACTTAAAACTAAAAATAACGCCTAAAATATAAAAATATCGAATAATTTGAAAAGTATAAACAGCATATTTAGATAGAAAAACATGGTCTGCCTGACTGTTGCTATACCCTGCCAAGGTTCAATATGTGAAATTATCTACCTACTATCTGTAACAACTTTGTCACTATGTGAAAGCAATAAATGTATTGAGTGTTGAAAACCTACTCTATATTGACGGGCCGTATCGCGTATCGTATCATAGCGGCGTGTCATGATTGCGTATCACCAACTACATATGCGATCATGATACGCATCGACAATGCGGATACGGTGGTCGAATCGGCCAAATAATATGTGGACCCGACTTTAGTGACAATCGTTATATAGATAAGTTGGTAGATATAGTGGAATCTTTAGTTACCTGATGCACATCATGTCCCTTATCCAGTCGGTAGGGCCCGCCCTTGCCTCCGAGTCCGGCCGTGTCGCGCCCGCCGGTGCCGCCCGCCCAGGTGTTGCCGCCCACGTGCGGTTTGTTGTCCGGGTCTTCCTTGCCGTGCTTTGGTGAGGATACGTCTTTGCTAAGAGCAAGATAAGAAGAAAATTTAAAAGAATGTCATTTCATATCATATCATTTAAAATTATACTTGAATGTTTTTTTTTAATATGAATAGGCCTACCTTACAAGAATAATGACGTCCTCTTTTCTCCAAAATATTGTTTTGCCCAACAGGGTACATAATGATCATGTACCTACCTATTACAACCTATTATTACATTGCGGAATACAATAAATGATTGAGTATTGAATATGGAATTGACATACAAGGTGAATTTGTAAACAGTTGACCTTATTGAGGAACGGGTCTGTCAATAAAATTCAATTTCTAATAAATTGCGGCGTCTAAAAACAGGCGGGTTGTAAAAAACGGTGAATTTTCAACTTCAATATTGGATTGAAATAAACACAAATTATAGTTCTGGATCACGAGTAGAGCTGTTCATCAAAATTTGTCAACTGTTTACAAATACACCCGGTATAGTGGTTCAAATCTTTTTTGAATTTAAAATAGTGTTATTTAAGTAAAAAAAACATAAATCCAGATTGAATTTTCATCAAGGTGAAGATTTCTTAATACCAAACTTACCAGTCCTAACTATTAAGAAAAATGTACATTGTTGAAATCGTAAAAAACACCTGGAAAAGAGGCGAAAAGAATGAAAGAGGCTCGTAAAATAGAGATCAATAACATCGGATTAAGCTGATAATGATACTTTTATTATATAATTCCAAACTCGACTTTAATTGCAGCGTCCTGCAGGCTGCATGGCCTACTTAAGATAGATGTAAGACCTCAAAAACTGTAATGAATGACTACATATTGCAAATAAATAAATCAATATAATAAGTCTAAAATCTGTTTCTCTTCTCTTACCCGCTGTCTCGTTCAATAGTCATCTGTATCTTCTCCTGTTTGCTCCTGCCCTCCAGCACGCCCTCTGTCGGCAGTCCGCTCGAGTGAAGCACTTCTAGCAAGGTATCGGCCATGTCTTTGCTGTAGCGGTCAAAGTCGAACACGTTGCCGATGGCTGTTGCTAGGTCTTCTTTAGGGTATTTCTGGAAAATGTTTACGGGAAATTGGGCTTTGTGATACGACCGGCAATGTTTTAAATTTGTGAGCATTCATCAGGGCTTTACGATGTTTATTAGAAAGTTTATTATGGAAGGATCGATTCCGCTTCGTATATGTATATCTACGAGTTTTTGCTTGGCCATGCCAATTTTTACATTATATTTTTATTTGGAAAAATCATTTCACACGTAAATTTGAGAGTGAAGATCAGAGTGGAGGTTTTCAATCCCATTACTTTATAATCAGAAATCCTGATCACGGCACCGCCTGTATTGACAAACTTTTTTCATGTGTCCTAGGCTCCTATTATTCAATATAAATCAGAATAGAATAGAATAATTATATTATTTATTGTACATCAGGAATACATAAAAAACTAATGTATGCTAAATATAGTACAATGGGCGGCCTTATCGCTGAAAGCGATTTCTTCCAGGCACCCTTTGGATGGAAAGTAATGAGCGAAGTAGTAATGGACAGCGGTGCACAGAGTATATTTACAAATGAAGATAAATAAAATATCTAATAAAAAACTGTACTTATAAAAATTAATACATAAATAAATACCTAAAGATAGAATAATATATACCCAACTAATAACCAGCTTCCTAGTAAGAAAGCTACTTTGATATGGGTGTAAATTTAGGAGGATTAAGAGTAGTAGAGTTCCTTGTGAAAGGGCTCGCCCGATAAAGTACTACCACCATACCTATTTCTGCCGCCAAGCATCCATGAGACTTTACACCTGTATGCCTCAAGTTGATGGACGCAGGGCAGTGCACAGTAGGACACATTGTCAACGTGCGTGACCTACGAGACAATTCACTGATATAGGCGATTACTTAACATCAGGTGGGCCATAAAGTTGTTTCATCTCCAAGTAGTATACAAAATGAGAAATAAACTAAAATCAAGAATTTATGAAACTAAATTTATGCCGATCTAAAACTATTCTTGTAATCTTTGTCGTATCGATACTTGATACTTTCAATTTGTTTAACATTAAAATTAACATTAGCTTCTCTTTAATTCTTCTCTTAATGTGGAACTCTTTATTTGTTATGGTTTATGGAGGAGGGCGTTGATGCCTGCGACACAGTATTTTTACTCCTGCGGGTATCACCGTTCCCATTTTGTTTCTGTACACTGTTTTTTTTTTGTTTTATGTACCAAATAAAAATATTTTGATTTTGATATTGAATTAAACTAAAAATATATTGTTCTTGCTTTTAAACTGACCTGTAAATGCTTGACGATATTGACCAGCTCTCTAGTAGAGTATGGATAAGTCAGTTGTCCTTGATCAGCCTTATCTCGGAGTAATGCAAAAGCTTGGACCAGCTTCTTCAAGATATCATGGGGAACGTCTGGGCCGTATGAACGAAGCAGGTCCATTTCAGAGTCTATAGACGGGTTGTCTACTGCGTGGCATGAGAATAGATCCCCTGGAAAATAAATAAATATTGCAGAACATTTCACGCAGCGCTATCTATCTCCAAACTAAGCAGAGCTTGTACTATGGGAACCAGATAACATAATAAAAACGTTGTGATCATAACACTATTGAACAACTTACACAATTGCCTGGTGTAAGTTAGGGAACGTACTCATATTATGTGACCTGTTCAGGGGGGGAGGGGGTCTTCAAAATGCCACGCTTGGTCATAGGGGCGGGGAAGGGGGCTTAGATTTTCGTCACGTCTGTACCGGATAGTTTTAATTATTGTATTGTGTGTGTGTGTGTGTGTGTGCGTGTGTGTGTGCGTGCGTGTGTGTGTGTGTGTGTGTGTGTGTGTGTGTGTGTGTGTGTGTGTGTGTGTGTGTGTGTGTGTGTGTGTGTGTGTGTTTGGCTTATAGTTTTTAGTCCGTACTATTAATTTTATAAATTTTATAAATATACGCACAAAAATGAAAGGGGTTATTTTGATGAGCATAATATTTTTTTTTTTGAAATGTGAAATTTATTTTGGCATGTAAAAACAAACACTTTATTAAATGTATGTTGTGCTATTGCATAATGCTTGCCATCTAACCATAGATATTGTATTGGTGACGTCTCGAGATATCTCTTGTTGTCCCTTTCTAACCCAAAACCCGCAGCCATTTCCGTAAGAAATATCCCCTACAACATCAGTCAATCTGGAAATCTTTGGAAGAGGCCTATGTTTAGTTGTGGACATCCTATGGCTGATATGATGATGATAACTAGACAACATAGCATTGTACTATTTGCTTTGTGTCTTCTATTTTGTATGTCATTTTTATTTTTTATAGTGTACAATAAAGTATTTTCATTCAATAATTCATTCAAATTTCATCAACCAGTCAAAACCCAGCAAATAGATAGATTACCAATTGATATAGCTCAGTGTGAGTTCTAAGGTTTTATGCCTAATTGTCCACTGGTAATGGCACAAATTGTGCGATGATAAATTATAACAATACAAACTTCCACCCGCGGCTTTGCACGCGTACTTTGTCAATAAAAAGTAGCATGTCTCAAAGCAGGTTAAAATGAATTTTAATACAAATTTTCAACGAAATCGGTCCAGCCGTTCAATCATGTAAACGTAACAAAGAGACAGAGTTACTTCCAAATTTTAGCTTCGTAAAATGTGTAATGTTCAGAACTTACCCAAAGCAGCAAAGAAATCATTTCCCAAAAACGGGAAACCCGGCCGGTTCGCGAGCACAATCATTCTAAAATTATCATGGACTGGTATAAAACTGTCCACAGCTCCCCCGGAACGCTCCATCATATCCTTGGGCACTATCCTCCTCCCATCACTTAGAATCATCTCCCCATTTTCCACCAAAGTTTTAAGAATACAAGTAACGTGTGTAGGGGCTTTATCTGCCTCATCTACCACTAAAACATGACCGAATTTGACCGCTTTGACCAAAGGTGAGTCCTCATAGACCACTATACCGTCTTTAACAGTAGGTTGCACGGTCAATGACTGAACTGTTGTGTCTCTATGAAGCTGAATATATTCTCTGGGCCGGTTTAGGAGCTGCAATAAGCGATCGGCGATCTTATTTTTCCCTACTCCTTGGTTCCCGACTAGGAGTAAATGGTTGCCAAGTACAAAGTCCTGGAGTAACCATTCTAGTAGCATCATGTGTTGAGGGACGTCGTAGAACAAAATATCGGGAACTTTCGTCAACGCTTCAGTCTTGAATATTTCTGTGCTTGTGTCCCCGATTGTTAGAATGTTGTTTTTGACCGTACAGTTAACTTTCTTCTCGCTTTTTCCGAAAATACCAAATCGCGTTGGAGCGTCAATGTTTAGTTTTTTACTAGCACCATCTAGTGCTCTTCTAGCTAAGTTCGGAAGGAATTTAGCTAGGAAGGTTCGTTGGATGGTCTCGTACGCTGAGTCTGTGGGGTACTTGGCCATTCTGCTGGCGATTCTGAGGAGTTGACGAGTGGAGAGAGAGGATGAGAGGTTTTTGAGGGTGCTGTCTTGAGAGTTTCGGAGTACATCCGCTAGATTCATTATTGAGTGGAGAGGTTGTGAGATATCTCCGAACTGAAAATAAAAATTCTTGTTATTATAGCCTGGCCAAAATTTCTTAGAAAAAATTTAATTATTTTCTCAAATTACATACATACATACATATTAAAGGTTAACTGGAAGAAAATGCTTTCTAGCATTAAGTTTCATTTAAAAAAATGGCACTGCCACAATACACAATAGCCATTTGCTCGTACGAACTAACCAAGAGACCACTTTTAACTTTATTATTGATTGGATTAAGATCAAAATCAAATCATTATTCATTAAAATCACTTTGAAACATGCAAGGAAAAAAGGCAAGGAACAAGGCTGGTTGTTCTTTTTAATGATACTTTTAAAATAAAGAAAATAAATTACGTCTAAATTGTAACATTTTTGACCGAGTTGAAGCAATTCCAATCCCAAGCTTCTCTATCATCTAAATAATCCGACATGTTTTAGCAGACTTTTTATAAAGATAATTTTGTTTAATTTAATGGTCAATTTTTGTACATCACTTGGGATTTTGTTATAAAAACTTTCCTCAAAAATGTTTTCATAGCAAACTTCACCCTATCAAACACGTGTCAAAAATACGTTTACAAAAAAACCTAAAAAACGTCCGTAAAAACCTTAATTTTATTAATTAACTTACCAAACTATTAACAATGTAAATCTCCTCATTCTTGGTGAGATTCCGCATCTCGTGGAATATAAACAGGCTGAGTATTTCCGGCGACAGCCACTGCTGGCCACGGCCGAGCACTGGCGGTTCCGCTAGTGCAACTATTCTGAAAAACATAAAAAAATATATAAATAATGCTGGACATTTCACACAGCACTAGATGGCCCCAACTAAGCAAAGCTTGTACTATGGGAACCAGATAACATAATAAAAACGTTGTGATCATAACATCATTGAACAACTTACACAATTGCCTGGTGTAAGTTAGGGAACGTACTCATATTATGTGACCTGTTCAGGGGGGGAGGGGGTCTTCAAAATGCCACGCTTAGTCATAGGGGCGGGGAAGGGGGCTTAGATTTTCGTCACGTCTGTACCGGATAGTTTTAATTATTGTATTGTGTGTGTGTGTGTGCTTGCCTTATAGTTTTTAGTCCATACTATTAATTTTATAAATTCGAAAATAACATCTTTCTGTTTATTACGTTTTCACTACTAAACGGCTAAACCAATTTCTATGAAATTTGGTATATAGATGGATGAACACTTGTTTTTTTTGTATTTTTTTGTTAGTTCGTAGTTCGTGCCTAGGTTGGCATGCTTAACTACGAACTAAAAAAAGTTTTTTACCTGTCACGGTAGAAAATGCTTTTAGCATTAAGTTCTCCATTTGTACATTTTTCTGTTTGTGCAATAAAGAATTAAAACAAACAAAACAAAAACACTATTTGTACTAAAAAATGTATATTTACCATGATTTGTCAATTTTTGAATAACTTTTGGTAAATATCCCGTTTTAGTACAAATAGTGTTCATAGCCATGATAGCTTCAAAAGTCAGATAAATTTATAACCAGGATCTAGACATATGCTAGTTTTTACCCAAATGCGCAGAGAGCAATATTTTTTTTAATCACGCGTGCGAAGCCGCTGGCGAAAGTTTATAAATTAAATAATAATAGGTATTATCAGTAGAGACTCGTACTTCTAACGACACATACAGATATTATGGCAAAAAGGCATGACATGAATTTAGGTGGGTATCTGAACAGCTTCCCCCTCGTGATTAAATTGGATACTCTAACTGATTGCTCCAACAGGAATATTTTTTCTTCTAGTCAAACTGCTGAAGTAGATAGGTCAAACGCTGACTGGGTATTGTCAAAAAACAAAGCACCTTGTTTTGTTATAAAAAAACCTAACGAGCTACTGCTATCTGCCACTGGATTTTTTCTCTATTAGCTAGACCTCACCTTCGTTATGGTCTTTCTCGTGGTCTACCTACCTGAAGGCTGGATGAATCCGCTTCACACCATTCTCTTCCAACTGTTCGTTAGTCTGTCCCGAAGCCAAGAGTTCATCGTATCGGTCGTGACGCAGCAGTCTTGTGCCGTCGTGCAACTGTACCTCTCTGTCGTGGACTAATCTGGAACAAAGTACTACAATAACACACCAAGAACCAAGAAATCTGTTTTAAGTTTTAAGAATCTGTTTTACAGAAAAATTATGATTAATTCAGATTGTGAAAAGCACACAAGGTCGCGCATGAGAA
The DNA here is from genome assembly GCA_963924445.1 of Philereme transversata. NCBI lineage: Eukaryota > Metazoa > Arthropoda > Insecta > Lepidoptera > Geometridae > Philereme > Philereme transversata. The sequence continues at coordinate 25,712,945 of OZ004345.1, read as the reverse complement.
CCCAGGATTTCACGTGTTGCACAAAAAATATACACGTGATTGTCATAGCATCCTCTCCTCCCATCGTGATCAGTCGTGATGTCATCCTAACTCCCCTCCCCCCTGTTCTCAGTTCTCAACCTCACGTGATTAAAGGACGACCCCTAAACGGTGAAGCAGTTTAGGAAAAACATCGCGAGAAAACCCGTAAACAATACCAAGGCAGTACCATCATCATCAGTTGGTATATGTTTTGTCTCTCGTTTGTGTTGACACGTAAGCCATTAAACCCTTCGAAAGGGTTGACATGTTGCTAACCCTCCACTCGCTAAACGTAATCTTCAAGTGCAAGCCTCAAGGTATTTATTGTAATAAATCATGCAATTTCGAGCCTTATTACCTATGCAACACAGCCAATGTGCTAGCATGTATCCTATGCAACCCGTCTAACACAGCCAAGTGTCCTTTCAACGCAGCATCAACTAACGCCGAATTCCTCCACGCAGTATCTCCATTGTCCAAGGTAGTTCGTTGCTGAACCAAATCCCTGGCCGTCATATCCTGGTACAGAACTATAGGCTCTATAGTATACCCTAGTAGAGCTGAAAGTTGCGTGATTAGGAGACTCTTGCCGCAGCCTTTTGGACCTGAAAATGAAGATTGTAATTTGTGAGAGGTGTTTCGACGCCATCTTGGAAATGTCGCAAAATATTTTCTTACTTAGTTATGTTGCTAATAACAAAAATATACCTATAATTGGCCTTCTGTTTTGTATTAGTTAATTGTTAAGTTATAGCTGTTGGTTTTCCATAAAATAAATAATTAATAAATTATTTAAACCGGGGTACCTGCCCTGGGCGGCAATTTCAGGGGATGTAAAATTCTTCAATAAAAAATATCTTAGAAAACAAAAACTTGTTTCAAAAACGCTTGGCATCTAGCGCACATCATACTATCGAATATTCCACTCCCTGCCCTGCCTTGCCTTGGTCCATCTACATAGTTCATCTGGCTGTTTTTTTGATTTGGGAAGCTTCAACTTAATCCCCCCCCCCCCCCTCTCAAATGCTGGAGGAGAAGGGGCGCCACATCAAGTTTCTGCCCTGGTTAGGAAAAATTCTAGATCCGGGGCTGCATTTATGATACACAGAACCTGGTTGACATTAGCAAATAATAAGTGCGTACACTAAAATTAAAATGCTACACATTTTTATTGGTTGTTTCTTCTTGGGCATTCTTTAGAAAGTATACTTACCAACAACACAGAAATCTCCAACACTATGACTCAGAAGCAACTCATTCAACATCTGGCTCTGATAATCCGTCTTCACAATGCCCTTAGCTTCCACACCCCTCTTGCTAGTCCCACACGGCACGCCAAACTGATTCTTAATTCCATTGATTTCCATATTCACTAAAGCCTGGTTTTCCTTGAAATCTACGCCGTGTAGTGACATATTGAATGAAGGTGAAGTATCGATATGCAAATTGTGGAGAACTGCTTCGACATTTTTAATGTTTTCTCTAGTGAGGAACGAGTTGTATGGGTACATAAGGTATAGTAGCTTATGAATAGGTAAGCCGGGGCCTCTTTCCTGAAATTAAAAAAACAAATATTTTATTTATTGAATAAATCCACATGCTTTAGAAATTAACAATAATAAATGCTTATGTGTCTATTCTACAGCCAATAACGTATTAACATTTTCAGTATCATTGGGCTAACCGTCTTTTTTATGGCACATTTGTTTCGACACAATTATGTGAGATTGTAATTAATAAGTTAAACCCCCGGTTTTATTTTTATGTCAAAAGCCGCTTTAATTAAAAAGTAAAAAAGCTTGATGTAAACATGTTTCTGGAACACTATTTAATTTTGTACTACAAACGGGATATTTACCATGATTTGTGAGTTTTTGAGTATCCCGATATTTCGCCAACGCAAATCATGGTAAATATCCCGTTTTTAGTATAAATAGTGTTCATAACCATGATAATTTCAAAAGTTATTTTTCTGGAAACTGAACTAAATCATGACTAGAATTAACATAACTAAACGTAACTTGTACCTACCTAAATTTGTACGTTTCGTGTTTTGTTTACTAAATAAATAAATGTAGTATGTTAGGTACACCATTACACCCCAGGTAATGTCCACACAGTCCATTCCATCCAAAGGTAGTCTGGTAGAGATTGCTACTTAGCGATAAGACCGCCAATTGTATCCATAGATTCACGTTGTTATTTTTTCATGGTGTGCAATAAAGAATTATCTAATCGAATCTAAATAATATAACGTACGAATACCATCTACCTTGAACAGGGACCAAAATAATTTCCACTTATTCTACTCCGAGGCGTTGAAAAGGTTCGCACAACCTTGAAACACCTGCATGGTGTCACACGCGATCCCGTCATCAGCCCCCAAGATCAACATTATAATTTATTGCCGAATTTGCTGAACAAACAAAGTTTTGGGTATCAAACTGCCAGAGTGACGATTGATGCGATTATTATATATATAATGCGATTTAATCGTGATCCCTTTAATAGGTCTTAAAGGGAAATTGGTTGGGCCTTGATATTTTTTCAGATGCGTAAATGTTATACTATCATTTGTAGGGCACGAAAAACCCTACCCGTGTTTTCATTGAATGTCGTAGATAACAAAACATGTAGAGTTTTTACTTATTAGATACATATATTGATGGAATCACCGATGCATAAAAGCTCCAGCTAGCAGATTAGTCGCTTCTGTAGTAGGTTCTGCTAAGATGTTCACAAATGTACTTATGTCATATCAATTCAAATTTAACTTTTGCATTGGTGATTCTCTCTCTGTCCTGTTCATGACACAATCCTTCAAGAGGTGGTGCGCATCATCTAATGAACCACATACTTCACAGTTACGTAAATCAACTTTTTAGGGTTCCGTACCTCACAAGGTAAAAAAGGAACCCTTATAAGATCACTCTCTTGCCCGTCTGTCTGTCCGTGTGTCACCACCGATTTTCTCAAGAACGGGTGGACCTAGCAAGTTGAAATTTATACCAGATACTGAGGTCTATAGTCCCTTTTAGGTGTATAAAAATCAAGGCCCTGAGTCCACACTATAAAAAGATATGGGCAAATTTAGATTGTCGTGAAAACTTCTACGTACCAAACTTTACCGTAATTTTCAATTTTTTTTAGATTTCGTAATTTTCTCTTTACTTGTTCTGTAAGACCTTACTTTTAACCAAAATGGACAACCAACCGGAAGTACCCTATAGATTTTGGGTCGAAAGCCCATATGGTAGATCTGTTGACCTAGAATCACGAAATTTGGCAAAAAGCAGCACAAATAAAGGAAAAATTCCAAAACATAAAAAAGTTAAAAAATTAATAGATGTCTCCATACATAAATAGTTGACGCCAATTAAAATAGTCCTCTGAATTGTATGGGTTATTTAAGCAGGATAACAAAATAAATGAACACGAAAATAATAAATATACCTACATAAATAAGTAATAGTAATAAGTACGTACAATACAATACATTTCATTTCCGCAACAATTTAAGTGGGTGTTTGTGTGCGCGCGCCTGTATGGTGTGTGCATATGCGAGGGTGTGTGCATGAGTGTGTGTCATCTTATAAGCTATGAGACATCAATAGGCAAGCATTATGAATACACCAGACTTAAAGCAGTGTCTTGCGTTACGGGCGCTATATTGAATCGCGAACGTAACTCTAGAAATTAACTCACGAGCGGAACGAGGGAGTTACTATAATCCTGAGTGTAGAGAGGGATATAAGCACGCCCATTCTGTGCTGAGATTAGTTCGATTTACGAATAAGTTCTTATTGTCTTCTGGTTCAAATTTTAATACAGATGAGGTTCCGAATTCAAATCACTAAACTGAATTCAGTAGAACTTTACTCCCGGCTTAGCCTTAGGGATTTAATCACCTGCTTTCAGTGAGGTTTAGATGATATATAATTTGATATTGTCGAGCAAGAGGTGTAAAAAGATAATTTCAAGCCTAACGGCGTATGTACACGGCGTATTTTAAACGTGTAGACGACGTGCGTTTTCAGCGCCGTAGAGTGGGTCTCTTGCAGATTGCAGCATTTGTATCGATTCTTACTCACCTGCTTTAAACACCTATAAACAGGTGAATTTACGCCTATTCTTGATACAACGAATAACAAAAGATTATTGATCGCACCTGACTCATTAAAAATATTTCATGTAGGGTGCATAAATTGAATACGCAATTACACAAGACGGGAAATAAAAAAGAAACAATTCCCTGATTTAATGTCGTTCAAATTGTTTGGTTTTTACGACCAACTGTTTATCAAACCCATAGAATAATTAGCGATATTTTTTAGCTAACTGCACCTTCGCTCAAGAATACAACTTGTTTTGTTATGTACGACATTAATTTAAAACACATATCCGGAATCGTATTTACAGACTTTAGAGGTTTAATACCGGCTTGAATATTTATCCAGTAATCGATACATTTCCAATAAACATTTTTAAACATGAAATCGGCGGCTATGTCGCTTAGTTTATTACGTGATGAAAGAATATAATTTTTGTTTACCTATTTTATACAGCTGTTCATTGATCAAACGCTTGACCACTACCTCACTTGATGGTAATGTTAATGGTAAATGTTGATGGTGTGATCAAAGATGGAGCACGCTTGCCTAAAAAGAACCTGTTCACTCTGGACTTTAAGACTCCGAGAAACAAAAGACTATTTTGTGTTTCCAGATGAGTAGGTAGGCTGACGGATGGCAGTCAACAGGGTTAACTAATTCTGGTCAAAAATATTTTTGTCACAAAGGAACCGTCGACGCGAACTCGATTTTAGTAATATCTCACCAGAATAAGAGCCGCGGTGAGCAGGCTGTCCACTGGGAAGTCAGGTAGGGTGACTTGTTGCAGCTCAGGGCTGATCAGAGCGTATGCAGCTGAGAGGACCTGTTCTAGCTTCACTCGGTCTACTTCGGGTGCTTCTTCTTTTAGTGCTGTTAGGTGCTCCTAGAAAAGAAAGTAAGTTTAATCATTATTATAAATACGGGATTTATCACGTACGTTACGTAATTTTATCGGTGTTACGACCGATGTTTCGGTTCAATTCGTGAATCAAAACATTATCATCAAGGTGAGTGCGATCCGCTCCGAGCCGAGTCTCGCCTCACACTCAAATAAAGTAAGTTTAGTGTACAATGATACAAGCGCCCGCCCGCAACTTCCGCCTGCGGCTTCGCACGCGTTTTTATCAATAAAAACATTGCCCTCCTTCTGCGCAATCGGGTAAAAAGTAGGTGATCCATCGTAGACTACATCATCGCTTACCATCAGTCGAGATCGTGGTCAAACGCAAGCTTATAAAGTATTAAAAAAATCAATATATATTTTAAATTTCATCGAAATCGGTCCAGTCGCGAAAACGCAACAAACAGACAGACAGAGCTACTTTCGAATTTATAATATTAGTAAGGATCATAGTAAGTTCGTATGAGCTGGTGAGCTTTGGTGTTAGAGTTGGGCTCCTGGAGGCGTCCAACGTGGCTTGACAGCTAGCTGGGACCAAAAACTAAGCTGCTCTGTTATTATGAACGACTTAGAAAGCTACACTATGAGCAACTTAAGGCAGTGAATTCACCACACTATTTTCTCACTTTCAGTCTTTTCCTTCCATGGTTAAGGCTGCTTAAATGCTATTAATACCATAAAACTTCATAATACCTAGTATCAAATGCGAGTAGGAAATTTTGTCACCGAATTCAACTTTACCTAATCTTCAAGTACCAAGATAAGTTAGTTAACGTATAAAATAGAGCGAAAAGCGGGTTCAATGTATGCGTGGCCACTATGCGCTTGTGTGGCGACTCAAATACCAAAATTCGAACGCGTCAAAAATGTTATAGCGTCCTTATGGCTATTAAATACAAAGTTAATTCTTACTGACTTTCAAACCAGTTATATTTATTAATTTGTTTATTAAAAGATACACCAGCAGTACACATAGTTTATTAGTTTATAGCTAATTACTAGTTTTATGACGACAGTTCTGACCAAAAAGTAGTCAACTAAATAAATAAAATAAATATTGCTGGACACTTCACACAGCGCTATCTAGCCCCAAATTAAGCAGATCTTGTACTATGGGAACCAGATAAATGATAGAATACTAAAAATATATGCAAATCGGTCAAAGTTAGTTATTAAAAATATATTTACTATACATATTTTTTATATATTTATACATTTTTTATAGATTTTTAATATATTTATAATATATTTTTCATACATTTAGACATTTATTTCTTTGATATTAAAATAGTTAAAAATAGGCATCTACGCATATAATTTAAAGAAGATTCGACAACTTTCTCCAAATATTGTAAATGTCTTAATAAATATTAATTTGATTAACGTATTTATTTGTTAGTTATAGTAGTATATTTTGATTTGCAATTTTTTTTTATCAATGTAACATGTAATCTTGCGTTTTTCGAGTAATTAAAGTGTAAATTTTAATAAATAGCAAAATTATTTATAATAATTAAAAAAAAATTTCAGATTCGAGTTTTTTTCGATTTTTTGCATTTTCAGAAGATTTACTATAGTAACATATTTTTCTCTATTCACACAACGAACAGAAAACATACCAACTTTTTGAAAAAAGCTGATATTTTGACGGGTGAATTTTCGATTGAAAATTAGGGTGCTTTTTCGATATTAATTCAAAATAAGGTGAAAAAATAAATATTTTTAAACAAATAAATTACAGCGTATTTGGGACATAAAAAGGTAAATAAAAACCAAAAACTTGGTTTTTTGAATTTTTCACATAAATTTTGTGAAACATAACCTATGTGAAAAAAGTGTACATACAAAAGTTTTAGATCTTTTTATTACCTACAACTTTGCCATTTGACTTTTTTCGATAGGACTTTTAGTTTTGCCGGAAATCGAGAAAAACCGTTTTTACCCTTAAACCCCCCCCCCCTCTTCCCTTCCCGACCTCAGATCGCCCGTAAATTATTTTTCCTTTCATTTTTATAATATTCCCCTCCTTTTCTAATGGGTTTCAGCCTACTATTATTTTTTTTTTGTTTTATAAATTATCGACCCTGGTCTACACCGAATCAGTAAGGCGTCGAATGAAACCATCATTACAGAAATGAATCGTTTGCTGGTAATATATCTACTACCTCGTTGGGTACCTATGCTGTAGGTCTAATTTATCTCATTCTATTGTTATTTTTTCCTATCTGTCTACCTAATTTGTTTGTGATCCGTTCTGTGTTTCTTTATGTGTCAAATAAATATATTCTATTCTACTACGCCATTATCAAATTAAAAAAGAATTTGATAGTACACTTCTCTGATATTGTCAAAAATCTAAATTTATAATTCCAAATTTCATTACCCAAGTTATAAATAGTTTTACGACAAAGTGTAATTACTTCGTGCTTAGCATAGTTGCATGATCGGGCTTCGCAAATAATTGCCGACTATAAATGAAATGGTGAACCGGCATAATGCGGGACCATTTCTGTGTGGAGGTATCAATTGTTTGTGAATGTAAACCTAACCTGACATAACTATGTAGGTATACGGTGTTACGGTATAGTGTTTTGGAAAGATAAGAAAAAGCTAAATACTTTTGCCGCTTTTGCTTTAGTATTCATTAGTTAAAGTTTTTCACATTGTTTCTTTTATCAACATTTCCAAAAGGGGTTTTTTTTTTAATTATAGGGTAGATGGATAGATTGCCTATACTTTTCTTTTTAATTTGTAAAAAAAAAATACTCCAGACCTACTTCGTACGGTGTACGTTGAAATATTTTTTTATAAGTTGCTATATTTAAAAGAAAATAATTGACCTGTCATCATCATATCAGCCATAGGACGTCCACTGCTGAACATAAACCTCCCACATACATTTCTAGAGATCGGTCTTGCTCCCATATGAATTGATGTATAAAAGTTATAAATCAACTGGGTTTGGTCACCGAATAAAAGAATAGAGACCGCGAAAATACTAACTAAACCTAAAGATAAACAAACTGACTTTCTGTGTGCCATAAACCTATAAAGGCTAATTTTATACTACTATATGTGAAAAGCCATATGCCAAAAAACCTAGACAGTATTTTATTGAGCTCTGTATCATATTTCACAGAATTTATTGCAATGAAATATGGTTTCCAACGCAATAACAAACATCGTAACAGTCTACTAACGTGCTACAGACCTGGATATACATACACTATGTAAGCTAGCACTGACAAAAGTTACTCCAATTCAAACTCTAACTCTTGAAGATAAAGTCTCCTTTGAAACATCAAGAAATGAGTAAACAAAAATATGTAAAAACCACTTTAGTACGCTAAAATAAGGTCGAGAATAAAAGCTCTCTGAATGGCAGAAAAAATATTTGAAAAGAATGCCTACTTACATCAGGCTTTGCACACTTAAGGTCACATAATTCATTGGATCGTATCACTTACTCGTAGCACTACAAGTATTTTCGTACCATATTTTATGCTGAGTCACGCACTCAAAAACTCGCCATGCTTATCTATTTCGGAGTATTTGGAGGAAATTATTTTTAAAAAGATATGAAGAAATGCTAGAATCTGAATCAAATTGCAGAAAAGAGTACTTGCATCTTTTTAAATTTTACGGGGCATTCAATTTTTTTTTCATTACATTTGTAGGAACTGAAATACGCTCAAAGAATAAAATTGTTGACGTAGCCACCAAAGCCGCTCAACTGAAATGGAACTGGGCTGGGCATATCTGTCGCATGCCAAGTGAGCAAGTGAGCGTCCTGATCCAGCGAGAAGGCGACGCGGCAGACCAAAACGTAGATGGCGGGACGGGCTGGATAAATTCCAAACGGATTGACCACAATCGGCTCAGGACCGCAAAGTCTGGAAGGAATAAGATGGCCTTTGCCCAGCAGTGGGACACGAATGGCTGATAATAATATAATAATTTGTAGGAAACTAGGAAGTACAATATTAATATGACTACTTCAGTGCCGCAGTAAACGATAATGTTAAACTTTATTATTCAACCGATGCTCTAGGTAGCCTAGCATGTTTCAGTAGTCATACATAGCATGACAGGCGTACATTAACCCATCACGCTTTACCGACGTTAGCACGGAAACAATTTGTGGCCAATTACTGAGGCAGAATTAATTCAGATAACTCATTAGTAAAACACATTCAATTTCAGTAAATTGTGTTGTGTTGCGGTTAAAGGGTAGTTTTAGCCCTTTTCTTTTATGGCGTATGTCATTAGGATAATCTATACTTAATATTAGTAAGAGGTAAATTTTATTGTTTGTAATTTTTATGCATGTAGTAGGGGATTATATCAGAAACTACTAAACAAATTTTTATAATTATTTCACTATGGTTGCGGGTTCGATTCCCACCGCGGAACAAATGTTTGCATGATCTACAGAAATGTATTCTGGGTCTGGTTGTTTCTCAATATATTACAAGTACCCATGTACTTGCCAAAAGTATATATAAGTATTCTATTAGTTATCTAGTTCCCATAGTACAAGCTTTGCTTAGTTTGAGGCTAGATGGCCCTGTGTGAAATATCCAGCATGATTTATTATTATTTATTTATATTGCCTATTTTATTTGGATAAAAACCCGTTTGAAGTTCAAGCTGGCGATCTTCTGGAATGTAAATTGAATCTCAGTTTGTGTCTTTTAGAATTATTTTTATGCAACCTCTGTGGTGTTTTGAACTTAATTCTAGTTACAATTTCAAAGCTTAGGACGTTCTTTTTCTAATTGGTAGTCAGAATACGCTTGAAAACTCATAGATATATAATAAATAAATAAATATATAATGTTGGACATTTAACACAGCTATGAAACTTCAATTTAAGCAAAGCTTGTATTATGGAAATAACTGATAGAATAAATCAAAATCGTTCATTTTTCATACTTATACAGAGATACACAAACATTTGTTTTGAGCGGGAATCGAACCCGCAGCCTCCTGCGTCTCAGTCTGCTATTCGCCCACGCCAATAGGTTTACAAATTCGCAAACTAGAAAAGCTTTCAGTCGAACACGAAGCACCCCTAGAAATGTATAGCATTTTCCATCAAATAGTTTAACAAGTGCGAACTAAGAATAGTTTGAAAGCCGGGGCTTATTCAAATGAGTTTGGGATCATCAGATATTCAGTAGATATACGAGCTGGCATTGATATGCCAGCAGACATGAATGAATAGACTATACAGGTTGAATTTGTGAACAGCAGATACACATTTTGACATTTTGAGGAACGACTGCCGAACAATAAGTTCATTTACGTACGTAAATACGTCATTGTGGGGGATATTGTTGAATAGATCTTACAAAAACACTTTTTTACTAGTAGAGTTCCTTGTGAAAGGACTCGCCCGGGGATAACACCATACCTATTTCTTCCGCCCAGCAGCATTGCTGTGTTTCGGTATGAAGGATATGGTTTCCGGTGAAATTTGCTGGACATTTCACACAGCGCTATCTAGCCACAAACTAAGCAGAGCTTGTACTATGAGAACCAGATAACTGATAGAATACTTATATACATTTTTTTACAGGCACATGAGGCTTTACTACATCTGAATACCTCAAATTGATGGACGCAGGGCAGTACCATTGTAAGGCGTAAGGCGTATCTAAGGTGCGTGACCTACGAGGCAATACTTTGCTATAGGTGATGGTTACCAGAACATCAGGTGGGCCATAAGCTTGTTCTTTCCATCTCCAGATTGTATAAAAAAACAACACTTTTTTTTAGGGTTGCGTAATCAAAATAAGTACTTTTCGCCATGTCCGTCTGTCTGTCTGTTCAACTAGTTACAAACGTATACTACTAACTTTAATTTAATTTATTTATTATCGATTTCCAAGTAGACACAGACTTAAATTATAATATAATACAATAGACACGTTCCCTGTGCTCACTCTGTGAAGGGAACCACAACTAACGCAGCTAAACATAACGCAGCTAAACATAATGAATTTCATTAAAATAGCGTACGAGTAACAATAATAATTCAACACAGTAACAGAAAGTATTAAAAGATAGAACATACAATTTAAATAATACTAAACGTGAAGATCGACTATGTATTGAAATAAAAACGCAATAATAATTGTTTTAACGGTCGTGTGTGTATAATTTATGTCATTGCATAGCATATACGTCGCCTTTAGACCACTCACCTACCCTTCAAAACGGAAAATTACTACTGGAATTACTCCATCTTAGGGTTCCGTACCCAAAGGGTAAAACGGGACCCTGTTACTAAAGACAGCGCTGTCTGTCTGTTCGTCAGTCTGTCTACCTGTCCATCTGTCACCAGGCTGTATCTCATGAACCGTGATAGTTAGACAGTTGAAAATTTCACAGATGATGTATTTCTGTTGCCGCTATAACAACAAATACTAAACAGAATAAATAAATATTAAAGTGGGGCTCCCATACAACAGGCATGATTTTTTTGCCGTTTTTATAGACAATGGTACGGAACCCTTCGTGCGCGAGTCCGACTCGCACTTGGCGGGTTTTTATACCTGTAGATGGAACAAGCTTATGGCCCCACTGATATTAAAGTGGTAACCATCGTCTATATTATAACAAAGTATTGGCACGCAGGTCACGCACCTTAGATACGTGCCCTACGATGCACTGCTCTGCGTCCATCAACTGTAATTTCACCGGCAACCCTTCATACCGAAACACATCAATGCTGCTTAACGGCAGCAATAGGCCTAATACTTCCCCGTGCGAGCCCTTTCCCAAGGAACTCTACTACTCTTAAAAGCTTGCTAGTCGGCAGAAATAGGTACTGTAGTAATGCTTCCCGGATGAACTCTCACAAAGAGCTCTACATTAACCTAGTCCTCACTCTAAAGTCCCCTTTTATTAACAGCGATAAAACCAGCGAACCACTAAACCCCATTACCGAGATGGTATCGCGGTATCGAACCATCTATTAGCACAAAGTTTCACCATGTTCCTTACAAAACTACTTATTACCCGGCATTAAAGTTTGAGGTTCGTGAGACTGCACAGTTTAAATTCCCAAATTTATGCAAAGAATACCAGTGCTAGCGAATTAACATGGCATGAGAAGAGTTAACCCCTCACCTGTATGTGAGAGAATGGCAGGCCCAATAAATATAAATAATAATAAATAAATAAATATTGCTGAACATTTCACACAGCGCTATCTAGCCCCACACTAAGCAGAGCTTGTACTATGGGAACCAGATAACTGATAGAATACTTATATACATTTTTTATTTGTAAATACAAACTTATAATATAAACTTATATAGAAACAACCAGACCCGGTACAAATATCTGTAGATCATGCAAACATTTGTTCCGCGGCGGGAATCGAACCCGCGACCTCCTGCGTCTCAGCCGGCTATTCGCCCACTGCACCAAGGAAGTAGTCATGTAATGTTGTTGCCGATCCTTGTATGTAAACTCTCTCACTACACTTCGCTGGTACCGAAATGTCATCGCAGAAAGTAGTGGTGTGCTTTTGTCAGAGTAATACAAAACTACCCACCCCATACAAATATTGACGGAAACAAACACAAATAACGTACCTACTTAATTTTATTGTTAATTTAATGCGCTCGCATACTGTCATAAATTTAAGCACCTATTTAGTTTTTTTAAATTCTCATATTAAGTGAATGCATAATTCTTTTTTGAGAATAAAGTTTCTTTAAACGTAATGCCATGTAGGCCCAGTCCTACCTGTCAAGTGCAATCAGGTGGACCAGGGCCTTGTCCATCATATTAAAAAACATTCGTTTTCCTTGCCCCGTATCATATCTTTCAGTTAAATCTAGCAAGACAATTTTGATACCATAAGCGGATTTCCGCTTATAGTATCAAAATTGTCTTGCTTTGCAAAACTGATAATATCAAGTTTCGATTACAATGCAACAATTTACCAGCCATATATAAGGTTGGTGACTAAATGCTCCGAAAACAGCCATTTGATGGTAAACAATGCCGAAATAATAAAAGTTGGGAGTTTAATTGAGAATATTATCTCCCTATGCCTCATAAAGCACCGCGTACTGCACTAGTTTAATGATTTTACAGTAGGGATTATAAATTATGAATTTACAATTCTCTAACTGTCCCAGGAATTTAAGGACGAGTAGTTTACATTGCGAAATGTGGTTGTTATTTATGTTCGTGTTCAATTTACTAATACTGACTGGTTTGAATTGAAAATTTTGAGCCCGTGGCACACTAGATACAAAATGGATACAGTAGTCAGTATTCATTTATTCACAACTTCATTACATTTCATAACATTGGTATTTAAAAAATATATTACAAATGTCAGTTAACTATAGAATAAATTTAAAAAAATTACAATACGCAAAGAGGCAAAGAACTAAACTAAGAGGTTACAGCATCTAATACTCATGCAGATGAGAAAATAAACAGCTCATTTATTAATTTAAATTATAAAATGGGTGGTTTTCTAAGAACGTTTTTAGTTTGCGTTTAAATCCTTTCAAAGGATATTCCAAAAATGGGCGGGTGTAAGCGATCAGTAACGCCCTCGATTAGCGTCCTCGCTCGCGTTCAATCGCTCGTACGCCAATATATTTCGGATGTAAAATAGATCGCTTACAGTCCTTGTATAATGTACTAAAGGACATTCACAAATATTGTATAAATTGACAGAGGATAATAAAAATTCCACAAGTATTAACGTCCGTTGGGGCAAAAAGGTTTTTTTTATACCAACTGGAGATGGAACGATCGAATGGCCCACCTGATGTTAAGTGGTAACGCATACCTATAACAAAGCATTGCCTCATAGAACACGCACCTTAGAAACGTACCCTACGATGCATTGCCCTGTGTCTATCAACTTGAGACATACAGATGTAAAGCCTCATGTGCCTGTAATTTCACCGGCACCCTTTAAACTGAAACACAACAATGCTGCTTGGCAGCACAGTATGATGGTAGTACTACTACTCGAAAATATAACCGAATTAAGAACCTCCTCCTTTTTTTGAAGTCGGTTAATAAAACTAACATAATCGCAACTAAAACTCTGATTAAATTATACAAATTCAACAATCATGACAATTTAACGTTTTATGAAAATAAGACATAAAAGAAAATAGCACGAACGGGCATGCAAAAATTAAAACTTAGTCCCAAAAACTTTAAATTAGCCTCAAAACGAAATATCCTAAGAATGTAACAGATTTGTATCTGGCATCGCGTGTGCACCCACCCTTAGCGGGGACAAAACAACTGACGACGGGGTAGAACCTGGTAGAACCGACCAGTCGTCCTTAGCCAAGAAATCCGAAGTGACGTCTAGAAACAATTGACACATAAACGTATTCGAAATATAAAACATTAGAATTCCAAATTTGAATTGAACACGAATTATTGCAATTAATGTGTTTTGTTAAATCGTAAGGAATGTTTTTTGTGAATTGAAGATTTAACACAGCAGTTGTGGTAATGCGCGGTGAATTTATTTCAGTGGGTTTTAACAGGTACGTCAAATTTAAGGATGTTTGTAAATAGTGACTTAAAATTAACTAAACTACGATAATATATTTACAATATCTTTAAACGCTTTACTTTTGTTTTAATGAGTAAATATCCAGTACCCCCTTGGGTCATTTAATTGAATTTTCCCAAATAACGATGAAATTAATATACTAAAAGAAGCACATTTGCATCACATGCAAGCACGAATTAATTTTTCTTTTCAATAACTATATAAAACGTCTGTTCGAGTACTGTACATAATTAAATTGAACTGAAGGATTTTTGTTTCAGTGACCTTACAGTATTATTTTATTTTTGATGTTTAACATCTTTCCTCTCGGTTTGTGGGAGTGATTTTGGCAAAAGGGACGGAAATGTGTAACAGGAAACCGGGGAAGCGCGCGCTATTTGATTTGACCAATGAGCGCGCGCGGTGGTCAATGTTACATATCATAATAAATTAAATAATAATAATAAATATTGCTGGACATTTCACACAGCGCTATCTAGCCCCAAACTAAGCAGAGCTTGTACTAAGGGAACCAGATAACTGATAGAATACTTATATACTTTTTTTTGTAAATACATACTTATAATATATCGAAAAACACCCAGACACGGAACAAATATGTGTTGATCATGCAAACAATTGTTCCGTGGCGGGAATCGAACCCGCTACCTCCTGCGTCTCAGCCGACTACTATAAGTAAGCCGTCGTAGTTTTTCTTAAATTATGTTTTATGTTTTAGTGTCGTAGAGCTTGTCTACGACACTGCTACGAAGCTACGCCGTAGTACTTCGTAGTACGTGCCGTAGAGCATTGAACTGATTCCAAAGTTTATCGACGTATTCCAATAAAACTGTAAACAGCTGTAAAACTTGCATTCAATCCATTGATACGCTTTATCTCACGTAATTATTGTTTATTTTTGTTACACCCGCATCTCGCTATTTATTTAAATGAGCTAGCATATGACTAAGGTTCATAGTCATCATCACATCAGCCACAAGACGTCCACTGCTGAACATGGCCTCCCCCATAGATTTACTGATCGACCGATCTTGTGCGGCCTGCACACAACGGCTCCCAGCAACCTTTATCAAGTCGTCTTTCCATCTAGCGGGGGGCCGTCCTACGCTGTGCTTTCCATTGCGTGGTCTCCTCTTGAAAACCTTTCTGCCCCAACAGCCGTCAGTTCTTTGAGCTATGTGCCCCGCCCACTGCCACTTCAGCTTGCTAATTCTTTATAGTATAATGTCTATATAATGTATTTGATATGGTCTAATTTTTATTTATTTGCTTGAACATGATGAATACTTACAATATAACGATAAAAAAAATAAAAGTCAATTTATTGTAATGGGTTCAAGGTAATTTACGACATTTTGATCGTATTACAATAAACTTCAGACTTATCGACACTTAAAGATCACTATCTAAGTGGGCATTAGTCCTACCTTAGGAGGGAATACTGCCCAAAACTTCAAACTAAAAAAGAGGAAACTTCTTGACATAAACTTTCCAAGTTTCAGAAATTTTTACGTCTAAATCAATGCATTATTGTTTTCAATTATTCGATGGCCTGGAATCAAACCAACACTTCCAAAAGTCATTTTGGATCGAATCATTTTCGCGTTTTTTTCTACCATAATTTCGCTGGTCTGTTGAATTGACTATTTGTTACATGTTACTTGCCCACAATAATACCACACATACGAAACAGAACACCTTTTTCAAATTTTTTTTCTTATTATTTTATGTGATTTCATTTTTATTATTACTTTGTATTGTTTATGTAAGTACATATTTCCCTTCAGCTAGTCTACACAGAACTGCTCTAGAATTGTCATACTGTGTACACATGCTAAAGGATGCAATCTAGGTCTAAAAGTTGATAATTTTATTTTGTTTCCGTTTGATAGTAGGTATTCCGTTTTGTGTGCCATCACATCACACTAATATTATAAATGCGAAAGTTTGGATGTTTGTTTATTGAAGTGAAAATATTTAGGCGCGTTGGGCATTTTTTGAGATGGGTAAAACCATTGAACCCGCGACACTGTTACCGTTAACGACACCTCTGTATATAAGTATCTGTTTGTAGTGTGCTTTTATTCAAGTTTTCACTTCTGTCGGCACTCCCAGAGTGCCACTTTTTTAAATTATTTGTTTGTTTGTTACTCAATCTAGTGTAGTAATCAATCCTAGTTAGTAAAAAAATTTAGTATGTACTTAGATCATAACCTGGATTAACACATAGTATACTTTTTATCCCGTAAATCAGGTCCCTTTGGATAAAAATGGGACGTCAAGTCAAATTGCATCAGCGAGTTCAGCTTTATTTCTAGGTTACCTACACATTTAGTAGTGTAACGCGTACAAAATCGCGGGCAACTGCATGTAATAATAAATTAAATTAAATCATGAAAAACAACCCTAAATATGCATTCAAAAGAAACCCATTACACCCCATTACAACAATCACCCTAACTACCCGTAACAGTGCAAGTCACGCTTAATTGAAACTTCAATTCATCATGGCCGCAAACAATTAGCGCAACAAGGGGTTATGTTCTTTTGTACCCGGGTATTACGATTACGGTAGTTATAGAACAGCATTTTTATAAATAAAATTGTATTTCTGAGACATTCAACCTCCATGTTCTCTATCCTTAAACTCACCCAGCGAAAGTTGGTCACGAAGTGATTTGTCAATTTATTGACAGCACTTGACAGTTTTTGAAAGTAACTTTGAGCAGTTGATAAGCGTTTTACTTATCACGGCCGTTGGGGCAGAAGGGTTCTAGAGACCACGCACTAGAAAGCGCAGCGTAAGACGGTCCCGTACTAGATAAAAGACGACGTGATAAATGTTGCTGGAAGCAATAGGGTGGAGGCTGCACAAGATCGGTGGCTCTGGAAATCTAAGGGGGAGGGGAGACCTATGTTCAGCAGTGGACATCCTGTGGCTGATACGATGATGATGAAGACGGTTTATTGAATAACAGTTAGTGTCCTTCTTAAGTAAAGAGGCCCTAACTAATACGGTCCTACAGTTAAATTATCCATGGGGTAGAAAAATCAACCTAAAACATTAAATACGCCCCGAACTCGCCCCGAACTGAGATTTCACAAGTCTGCCATAAATACAAAAAAAAAATTTATAATCTTTGACTATCAAAGTAGTGCCATGAAATGCACAACCAACCTACTTGATCTACAGTTTCATTCAAATTTCAGGTAACGGGAGTTCATGTAATTTTCAGGGGTAGAAATTGCAGTTATTCTGGATTTCAGACTTTTGCTTATATTTTAGTCACTAAAGCTACAAGTATACCAAATTTCATCACTGTGGGGCCCTGTGAATTTTGTCAAAGTTCAGTTTTTATTATGGCTAATAACTGAAAAACTACAACGATTAATCTTAAAATAAAAACGGTTCGAAATGAACTAATGAAGACATTTCATTAAACGTCTTTCTTGAACTAATATCCAATATCTCAATAACCCCCTAACATTTTTATCTCATTTAGTCACACCAGGATTGTGTTATCACTACCTACTTATATATTAAATTTCACGATGATCGCATCAACGCTTCGAAAGTTATCCTCGGACAAACAAACATACATACATATAGCGCCGATTTGCCCAAGTTGATTTGAAGATCTCGCTTCGCTCGATCAACTATAGTTACCCAACTAGCTCTAAAGGTTTTGCAATGGCTTGTTGAGGGTATAATTAATCATATGCTAACGAGGTGTCGGCACGGCAATAAGCAAGCAACAGGCTCATTGTAGTCTTCTTTGCAACCCGATTAAGTCATTAGCGAAACTGCCAGTTTCATAACTCCATCCTTAATTTTGCAAATGCAAAAGTTTGTACGTGTAGATGCTTGCTGAATAAAGTTACAACAAGGGAAAGGGTTTAGACGAAATTGAACGAAACATGTAACCAATAACATATACCAAACCTAATAACATATACCTCTATAACATAATTAAATGCAACTTTTTATCCAGGTTCGAGCGAAGTCGATCGGAAACTAGTTAATCATAAGTTATTTGTGAATTTTGAAATAAACACTCCGCTCTTATTTCCTAACCTCAGACTGTATTACAGAAATAAAACCAAAGCTATAAACCAAAAATAACTTCCATGGCGAAAAGCACAACAGCTATAAATAGGAAAACTGTCAACAATTCCCACCAACCATCATGCGAGCCATTTAGAAAACTTCCTAAACAGCACTTTATGTTTGCTTTCAGGACCGCACCATAGATGATACAAATCAATTATGAGGGAACTTAGTTCAGCACGGAATCGCGTGACAAGTTAATCCCCCTACTGCCCCTCAAGTGGGGGAAATGCCCGCGCTCTGGCAGTCTTCCCAGCGGCCCATGTATGTAAGAACTGTTTGGGTGGACGGCTTTAGACACGCTATACTCACCCACGACGACCCTTACCTACTCAAACTCGCAAAACGAAGACGCCCATATTCCTCAGCGTCATCCGTCAGCAAGAAAAACTCAAGACTCGGTCACCACGACGACGATTACCAACAGAAATTAAACCTTGTCGTCAAAAGCGGTAAGTCCATTATCACAAAACGACCTAAAAGCTCCCACGAACCGGTCGAGAAACTCAACTTGACAGATATAGACAACTCCGATGAGGAGTTGATGCTGAAAGCCAGCCCTCAAGTCTTGAACGAAAGTGGAAGATATCCGTTCGACATGAAGAACTATCGCGCGAATAAAACCACCCGCACAGACGCGAATGACAACACAGAACTATCAGACAGAGTGCTGCAATGGCTGGACTTGGCTGGGAAAGTCGACCTTCTACCGCCAGGGAATCAGGAGAGAATGGCTCAGCCTAGACATAGCTGGCCGGAGATACAACGAAGACATAACTTGCTAAAGTCGAAAACGGCAATCGACATACGAAAGGAGGGGAAGATATATTCCCCCAAATCGTGCGATAGTCCAAAAGCGCAAGAATATATCGATCGGCACGATTTTTATGTGCCAACGTCCGCGAACACGATAGAGAACTATGCGCGACTGTCACGGAACAAAATCACGCCACAAACCGAAAATCAAAACCAACAAAAAGGTACAATCAAAATAAAACGTGAGACGAAATTTGTTTCCGAAACCCGACATAAGGTAGCGTGTGAGCGCAACGCGGTTCAAAAGCAATACGCGGAGCTAGTCAACAAGAAATTGATTCCAGATGTGAGCAAATCTGGTAAGAAACAAGTGCATATTTTTATACCCGAAATGCCTAAGAAATCTCCTATTAGCGTTTCTACGGCCACAAGTAGAGCTGAGAGCTTATTGTCGCAGCAATCTTTGAAATTATTACGGCAATAAATCGATTATTTTAAATGTAAGTTTAATTTATCCTGTAAAAAACGTATTTCAAGATATTAATTAGGATAAGCAATGCACAGTGCGATCAATATTTACATTATAGAACATTTTGTCTGTTTTAGTCTAAAAAGGTTTAGAAAGGGGGTATCTCAGGGGTGGTCTCATATAAATTTGTTCAAGATCCGATGATGGGATCCATGAGCATATTTTGGTCTGAAACATCAATTGACGCGCCTCGGGGATAATACCGACTCGTATGTGACGCCATTATGTCCAACAGAAGTATTGGAATATAATATAAATATATTTAGATCAAAAATTGTTTGCTTTTTCGCGTATGTTAAGTTAAGTTAAGATTATAAACGCTTTTCTTAAATTATAAATTATTTCAATAACCATCAATTTAGATGTTTCACATCTGCCGGACATCCCGTGTCGCCACATTTTCATTTTATTTCTCTCTTTTCTGAAGTCTGTTATATTTTTGTTACCTTGACAAGCAGTACTGGCGAAAAAACGAGTGACTTTACTCGAACAACACGAAAGAGCGAAAAATAATCACGGCAAAAAAAAATTAACATGTATTTTCAGAAAATGAACTCTTGTCTTTTAAAAGTTACTTTATGTGTTTTATGAAGCTCTATAATTTCGTAGCTCCTTGCTATTACACGTATAACAAATGAGTTCATCCAACGAGACATATTGAGTAATGTTTATTACACCGACGAAACAATGTTAGCAGGGCTGTATACTTGTTTTTTTCATTAAAAACAGTATAAGTAGGTCTAGTTGTTATCTTTTTAATTTTTGTTGAATTAACATGCACAGACTTTTTACCCGTATTACTCAGAGCTCATTTCTATTCTATGCAGACCAATTATTGATTAGAATAACCTAACAGGTAATACAATGATTAAAGGTAAGTAACAGTAGCGTTTTCACGACTAAACGGCGTAACCGATTTCGACGAAATTTGGTATACAGATAGGTTATGACCAGGATTAAGACAGGCTACTTTTAATCGACAAACCACGCATGCGAAGCCACGGGCGGAAGTTGATAGTGCATCAACCATGTTTGCAGAGGCGCGGGTCTATGGCTTCCATGGGATAATCCGTAAGAAAATGGCCTCATTGCTAAGCAGAGTACGGGCCAACTCCAAAACTATCTGCAGGTCATTCCTGATAGATATGACCTGCCTGTGGTTAAATCTTTCATTCAGATCCTGATTGAATAGCCTTATGACTGGCTATTATGTCGGGATGTGAATGAAAGTTTTAACAAAAACACATGTAATGTTACTTATTACTAACCTAGATATTTAAGTTTATATACCTACTAACACAAATGGACTTGTAAAATTACTATTTGTCCGAATGAATGAATGAATGAACGAATTATTGTTAGTAATAAGAATTGTAGTTACCGAGTAGGCGACAGTGGCGACATCTCTGGCTTGGAAGCGGCTCCGCAGCGGCGGGTCGAGCGGCTGCCCCGCGTACCGCGGCACTGGCAGCCCGAGCGCAATCACACGGAACCTATCGTCCACTCGCACCAGCCGCCATTTCTCTACTTCTTCTGCGCCGTGTTTCTGTTACAAAAATGATGATTTAAAATTGTTAATATTACTTTGGTACGTCAATTTTACCGCCTGATCCTCCGCGACCAAGCCAGGAAAGAGTTACGCAAGAAACAGGACTGGTTATAAAACGTGTTTTTACACGTTTTATGTTTTACGACATTAAATTAAATCACGGATAGGGCAAATAACAAGTATTGTTGAGAAATTTTTTTTTTTTTCTAATTCATTAGGTACCATAGATTTTTTGTAATTTTAATCAACCTTAATATAAAGTCCTGAAATATCAATGAAACAGCCTATATTGAATTGGTAAAGAAATCAAATTCATTCATCATGTACCTGTTCAACTTACCAAGCGGCATCCTCGCAAAGGCGCCGCCAATTTACGTTAAAAATTGTTTATTGGAAATGTATCGATTACTGGATGTTGTATATAACAAAACAGTTTGTATATAATATCATAATGTGTCACATAGCAATAATTTGATGGGAGGTATTTGATTTTAAAATATTTATTTGTCGTTAAATTAACAAGCATCACAATATGATAAAGAAAAAGTGAAATTTCGGTAACAAACTCCACTAAGGGCGACTTGCGCAACGATGCCTAGTTGTACGTATTTAGTGCCTAATTATGTTTAAGAGAGTTGTCAAATCATACAAATACGTCTTTAAACATGTTTAATAGCTTCTTACGTTTAGGGATCGTTATGCAAGCCGCGCTAATTATTTAAAAAATGATCAACACAAATTCAATAATTTTTTATCATAAATCAAATTTAGTTATGTTATGTTAGTTCGATACTAGTTGGAAAAACATAGGCAACTAAAGTAAGAAGATGGCATATAAGATGGCGTTCCTATGCTGCACACCAGTCAGAGGAAACTTAAGGCGAGGACGAGGCGTAGATGGTGGTGCTCCTATAATATATGTACTTTCATACATTCAGATAGTTTTTTTTTTATTGATGATAGTCAAGCGCTCGACCACTACCTCACCTGATGGTTAGTGATGGTGTGATCGAAGATGGAGCACGCTTGCCTAAAAATAACCTGTTCACTCTGGGCTTGAAGACTCAAGAGGTTATTTTTTATGATAATAAGCGATGATGCAGTCTACGATGGAACAAGATTGCCTACAACAAACCTGTTAATACAAAATGTACAGAAGACGGGACGCAGGCGCGTCGCATCTATACATTTTTAATGAATTAAATAAGGTTCGGGGAACTAAGGTGCAGACGTGGCCCTGCGTCTGCGCCGTAGTTCTCCGAACCTTTTTGATTTTGAAAAGAGGTCAATGCACTGGAAAGCATCCTGTAACTGCTTTATTGTTGCTTGAATTAACTATTGATTACTAGCTGTTGCCCGCGACTTCGTACGCGTTACACTACTAAATGTATATATAACCTAGAAATAAAGTTATACTCGCTGTTGCAACTTGACTTGACACCCCATTTTATCCCATGGGACCTGATTTATGGAATAAAATGTAGCCTATGCGTTAACCCAGGTTATAATGTAGGTACATACATACTAAATTTCATCGAAATCGGTTAAGCCGTTACGACGTGATTGGGTAACAACCAAACAAATAAATAAATAAACAAACACCCAAACTTTCGCATTTATACTATTAGTGAGATTATTATTATAAAGCGCAGCAGGACGGCTCCCTACTAGATGAAAAGATGACCTGATAAAGGTTGCTGGGAGCCGTTGGGGTGCAGGCCGCACAAGATCGGTTGCCCTGGAAATCTATAGGATATGCCTATGTTCAGCAATGGACATCCTACGGCTGATATGATGAAGTGGTCAATTCTATTGTTTGTACCTCAAGCAGTTTATCATATCTGGCAGCGGGTATCAAAAACCTTCCATCCTCGAGATGCATCTCCCTGTTTTCCAGCAGGTTGTTCAGAACAGGCAGCACATTGCGTTCCGCCTTCTCTATACCCTCCAGTACCAGGATTCTGCCTTCAACAGCAGCACGAACTGCACTCTGAAATAACATTTTAAATTATATTTTGTTTCTATTGATGACCTCTGTGGTGCAGTGGGCGACTAACCGACTGAGACGCAGGAGTTTGCGGGTTCGATTCTCACCGCGGAACAAATATTTGAATGATCATGATCTTTACTAATATTATAAACAGATAAAAGTGAGTTTGTTTGTTCAGATGTAATAGGTATTCTCGGGAACTACTGAACCATAGTTATAGGAAAAATTATCTAGTTTACAAGCAGTTGTCAACCAACTTATGTCTATAATTGGGTTTGTTAACAGTACATAATCTATATATATAAAACAAAGTCGAGTTAGTTACACCATATTTTTTCGCCATGGTTTATCGGTCAACCCCACAAAAACAGAACTAATAATTTTCAAGCAGAAAAGGAACCTAGGTAACCTGAGACTGCCGAAATTATTCAACACTGAATTGAAACTTACCAACGAAGTCAAGTATCTCGGAGTAATACTCGATAGTAAATTACTGTGGAACAAACACCTTGACTACAAGCTGCAACGGGCATGTACCAGTTTCTTTCAATGCAGGGGAATACTTGGAAAAACCTGGGGACTCTCCCCAAAAATAACACTGTGGCTTTACACAGCTGTAATAAGGCCGACACTAACATATGGCTCTATTGTTTGGTGGACCCGTACTGAACTCAGTACTGTCATTACCAAGCTGCAGAGATTCCAAAGACACGCACGTTCTGCAATATCAGGTTGCATTAGAACAACACCAACAGCCGCCCTTGAGATTATTTTAGGTTTGGCTCCTCTAGATCTTTATATACAACAAAAAGCGATGATGGCCGCTATAAGACTTAAACACCAGGGACTGTGGGGAAACACAAGGAGTCTGCACGCATCTATCTTAGAGCGAGCGATAGCCTACGAACGACTACTAGCCGCCCCGTGCGACAAGATCCCAAGACAACAGATATTCCAAAAACACTATAACAACAGAGAGATCAATCAGGATCAATGAAGTCCGCGTTTACACCGATGGCTCAAAAACCAAACAGGGAACGGGCGCGGGAATTCATTCATTGGATCTCAACATAAGTATATCAATGACACTAGGTATACATAGTTCCATCTTCCAATGTGAATGCATGGCCATTACCGAAGCAGCTACCGCAATAAACAGGAGAGAGATCGAAGACTACACCATACGAATACTCTCCGACAGTACAGCAACACTCAAAGCTCTGGAGAGTCACAGCTATAACTCCAAGCTTGTTTACGAATGCCACTTAGCCCTAGAAAGAATTGCCACAAAAAACAAGGTGATCTTACAATGGATCAAGGGGCATAGCGGATCACTAGGCAACGATGCTGCAGATGAACTAGCTAGAAGAGGATCGGATACCACGGCTATAGGCCCACCTCCATTCTCCCTCTACCTTTCACTCAGCTACGAGCATGGATACGGAATCGTACTCTAAACCTACACAACGAACGCTGGGCACAGACCATGGACTGCAGACAGTCGAGGACAGCTCTGCCGGCCGTCTCGCCACGACTGACACGTCGACTGGTCAACCTTCAAAGACTGGACCTTCGAATCATCGTGGGGACCCTTACAGGACATGGCCCCCTGAACAAACACCTCTACATCATCGGAGCAACAGACAGCCCACTCTGCAGGCCATGTCTCACCGAAGAAGAATCAGCTGCTCACATAGTCCTGGAATGCGTGGGGGTAACAGCACAACGTGCAGAAATCCTGGACAATCCAAGGTCACGCCGTGAAGCCTGCAAAGACCCCAGGAAACTTCTGCGCTTCTGGTCGGAGTTAGGCTGGCTATCCATATAGTCAACTCCCTCACGCATAATGGACCACATACAGAGTTTGAATGCGGAAAAGGGAGTCCACCAACATAACATAACATAACATAACCATATTTTTTCTTGACACTTTTTGATGATCTTTGATTTGTTGGATTTGTCTTCGCCCCGAACAGCAGAATAACTATTAATAAATCGGAATACTTACATAAAAAAAAATTACGAAGAAATTCATTTTCTCAGCAGCTAATGATGACCAATTGACAATTCTACCGGAACTTACATTGGCAGCCCGCGTCATATGCATGTCAAGGCGGTACGAAGTTCGCCGGGTCAACTAGTAAATATATTATTTGACAGTATGCAGTAGCTACTTAAAAACAAAAAATACCTGATCAAAATATTTAGCTGTAGAGCTTTGGATCTCTCTTCTCTGCTTCAAGTCAGCTTCAGTTGTGTCTCTAGATAGAGCTACATACTCCAGCTCTCTTTGTGTCAGCTCTAAGTATTGCAGAGCCACTTTCCGCCTTAAATTAGAAATACGTTACCAAAACCACTAATTCTTAACCAATTAAATTAAATGTATGAATTCTATCAATTATCTGGTTCTCCCATAGTACAAGCTTTACTTAATTTGGGGCTAGATAGTGGTGTGTAAAATGTCCAGCATTCTTTATTTATTACCTAAGATACAAGAGTGGCGTAATAATAAGAAGGCTTTTACCCAGCAGTGATGGATTTAGGCTGATTAGATAGATAGATAAGACCTATGGTACATAAACTTAACTTTCGAGGCATTCAGTGGAAGCAATCAGATCGGGAATCTATAGGCAAACTCGGTCAAACCGACCTAAAATGAGCAGCTTAATCTTTCCTTATCACTTCTTCTATTGTTAAGTATGTATATTTCTTTGATATTGGTATAATTTAGTCTATCATATAAAGTATTTAAGTAGGTTTATTTATGTAGTATGTACCTATATTATGCTATTTTTATCAGTCCTGTGCAAATTTTCATTTGGTTATGTGCAAATTTTCATTAGTTCCCTTTCCTGTGCACTACCTACACATCTTTATCTACAATACACAAAGATTACCTGGAAGAGAATGCTCTTCAGCATTAAGTTTGCCTTTGTACTAGTTTTATAAGTGCAACAAAAGATTTTCAATCAATCAAGCAACTTAGTTTTCAGGCCACATAATGAGAATAACAAAATATTTATCAAGTTAGATAAAACCCTGTTAATTCACATTCGTTGGAATTTGGACCTTAATTCAAGATAACTTAGAATATTTATAGTTTTTAACCTATCAAGGGTAATACAGTTTTGTTTAGTTGTGGTGCCTGACCAATTAATGAAAAATATGAAGGAGACTTTTGCCTAACACTGAAATAGTGTTAGCTCAGTTATAAAATCTAGCAGGTTAAATATTACCTCAAATTGGTAGTATGTTACCTGCTTGGTCCTGGCCTTCCGAGAAGGAACATGTCCTGTCCTAATAAGTCCTTCTGCATCATCCATCTTAAGTTTCTGAGAGTACTTTGAGATAAACTTAAATCTTTGTTCTCAATCATCACTGAAAATAAAAGAAATTCATGGCAATCTCAGTTTTAGCGAATGGAGGTTAGAAAATATGGGTTAAACTTACAGTATTTTCTAGGTACATATTCCGCATTTTTAGGTTTTGATATCTTTTTGGTCACATCTCCTATGGTCACTTTATCTTCTGAAGAGTACGCACGAACATTATTTGCTCCTAAAATTGTTTTTCGACTACTCAAAATACGGATCAGAACATCGATTCTTCTTACAGTTACCGCCGGGCTATACATTGTGATCTGATTAAGCTTAGTGCTACAAATATTCACCAGCTATTTAAACTATATTATTACATTATCAAAATCATTATTTATTGCTGTTTTATAATAATTTTCACGAAAAACTCCAATATTTACAAAGTCCAAAGTCTACGTGAATAAAACTGTCACTGTCATTTCTCGTTAAGACACTGACTGCTGGTACTGACATCAACTCTATGGTTTATGTGGCATCGCACTCCTTGTGTATTCTCCCCGTTTCCATAAAGCACAAGGTCGTTGACTACATAAATACATACAAACATAACTCAATCTATTAAAATTAACTAGGTACATATTATTAATATTTATTCTGTGACAAGACATAGAATGCATTGTTTTTACGGAGCCGTATAATTTTCAAAAGATCTTTACTTTTGCTACCTTCCCATAAGATATCCTAGTTTTCACTTGCGAAATCGTTCTAAAACGACCGCCAAATATGTAAAGTCTACCATAGCATTCTACATGTTAGAATTTCGGGTTCTTTAATATTATAGTAAAAATTTATAAAAAAAAACTTCAACTGTAAGATAATTTTATTCTAATTTTACTATTATAACTAATACTCGACCTATACAAAGATCGATGAAACACGTGTACAAAAGTGCAAACTACACATTAAATAAATAAAAAAAGAATTTATGTTAATTAGTCGGCTTATACTAAAAAACTACAATAGACACCAAAATCCTAATTACGTAATCACAACTTACATATTTACCAATAAAAATCTACATAAAATAATAGGAAAACATAGAGCATCAATAAAGTTTACTTTAAAAACATACTAATATTATAAATCAGAAAGTAACTCTGTCTCTCTGTTTGTTATATTTTCACGACTAAACATCTGGACTGATTTCGATGAAATTTGGTTTATAGACAAACCACGCGTGTGAAACTGCGTGCGGAAGTTCGTATTAAATATAATTAGGTCGGTACATTAACGAACATTAACCTTGTTACCATTTAAAAAGTTAAACACTGTTTAATGCGTGTTTTGTTTGTTTTGTTTAGGATTTATTTTTAAGTGTTTAGCGGGTGACCCTTCGATTTTAACAGTTTAGAACCACCCCCCTATTCACTATACACTACACTCACTGTCTTGACAATCACCATTGAGGCTCTGCATAATTTGACAGTTCTTGTTAGCATTTGACAATTGAGTTTCAACTGTCAAACGCAGAATAGAAGGCTAAAAATTACTTAAGGCCGGTTTTTTCATTCTACTATTAACTAGAGTAGAACTTTATCAAGAAGTCGTTATCGGTTACCGACGTTTATAGAAACTGATCTTTAAATGACGACCAAGTAGTCGATTGTCAGTAAGCACTCTTTAGTGGGACATGGTATTAAACATCTTACTTAATATTTATTAATAATATATGAAAAAAGATTGCAGGTGTGTCTATATCACAGTGCTGAATGTCTCATAATATTCACTTTTGTTGTACCTAATGTATTATTAAATCTTAACCAGTTAACAAGTTTATTATTAGACGAGTTTACTGAGTTGAAGTCTGGACATTGTTAGCAACTTAGGGTCTAGACAGACGGACTGCATCATAACTGCAAACAAGCTGCGCAGTCTGTATGCAGTTTGCGAACAGTTTTTACATGTGCAGTTATGATGCAGTCTGTCTGTCTAGACCTTTAGCGATGACCTTTCCAGACTTCAGTCCATAAAGTGGCGGAAACAAAGCAATCAGTCTTCGTCACCTCCAAACTGTTCACACTTGTCAACAGCATCCGCGCACTCAATCTTAACACTCACAAAGTCAGTTGGCTGTATCTCATCACCGTCCGTCTCATCCACATCCTGACACTCTATTTTAACCTGAACATAATCTAATGGTATTTCAGGCTCACTTTCATCATCACATTGTTTAGCTACTTTTGATTTTAACCGTAGTTTTGGCCTTTTATTGATGGCGGTGTAGTTGACTGCGTCTCTGAGCTTTCTTTTGGGGGGTCCGAAGATATTGGTCAAGGTGGCTTCGTCTAGGTTTAGTTTGCATTCCCTCGGGTCGAGCTTGCTGTAGTACTCAGCGAGGGAACCCTCGCTCTTGTGTCCATGGCGGCGGCGCAGGTGACGGATCATTGTACGCTTCACGTTGTAGGTTTTCGAGCATTGATTGCACTGAAATATAAAAATAAACCTTATATATCTTATATATATACACAAAAAAAAAGTCGGGTTAGTTACACCATTTATAACTCAAGAACGGCTGAACCTATTTTGATGATCTTTGATTTGTTCGATTTGTCTCCGCCCCGAATAGCAGAATAGCTATTAATATATCGGAAATACACATGCAAAAAAAAATTATCAAGAAAATTCATTTTCTCATACATAATTGCAGCTAATAATGGCCGATTGACAATTCTACCGGCTACGTACATTGTCAGCCCGCGGCATATGCATGTCAAGGCGGTACGAAGTTCGGTGAGTCAACTAGTAATGCATAAATAAGGCCCTAACAGAGTGGAGGTTGAGAACTGGCCACCAAAATAATAGACGTCCACCAGCGAGATTATTGGGTCAACGACATCAATAAGTCCGTGGGTCGTACGTGGTTCAAACTGGCACAGGATCAGGAAGAGTGGCACAAACGAAAAGAGGCCTATGCCCAGCAGTGGGTCGACCCCAGTTAAACTAGCTTATTATAAACAAAAACCGCGTCCGAATCAGTACATCCGTTTGGGAACTACGATGCCCAAGAAAGACAGGCGTCAAAATTATAACACTCTTTTTGCTTTAGGGGTTAATTTTTGGATTACCACCAGCAAATTCAATCGTGCTATTATTCAACGCTGTCAGAACAAAATCCTAAGTTCTATATCTTATGCCTCATAGTTCACGACCGACAAGTAGATCTATGAGTACCCTGAAGTTCCTACAATTGACCAAGAAATGGGCTTCAAAGTGAAAAGATACCTAGATAGCCTAAACAGCCATGAAAATGGGGGAGGGGGGGAGTGGTATCAGAGTTTTTATTTCGCCCGAATGCCTTCAATATGGCTTAACCAAACCCCTATTATATATGTTATTACCCATTATTTGTGTTTAATTCGTGAACATTCATCAAAATTCAAAGATTTCTTAGTAATACTTCTTAGAGAGTGCGTGTATATTTACCTTAAAAGCTTTCAAAGTACTGTGAGTCACGACGTGGTCTCTAAGCGAGCCGGAGCTGTGCAGCTTTTTCTTGCAAAGCGGACAGACGTACTCGGCGTTCGTATGCGTCGCGCGCAAGTGACGCATCATGTACTTCTCGTCTTGATACGATTTGGCTGGAAATCACACTAATATTATAAAGGCGAAAGTTTGATTGTTTGTCTATTTATTTATTTGTTTGTTTGTTACTTCTATCACGTTGTAACGGCTGAACCAATTTCGATGTAATTTAGAATGTACGTAGATTATAACCTGGATTAACACTTAGGCTACTTTTCCCCATAAATCAGGTCCCATAGGATAAAAATGGGGTGTCAAGTTGCAAAAGCGAGTTTAGTTTTATTTCTAGGTTACCTACACATTTGGTAGTGTAACGCATACGAAGTCGTGGGCAACAGTTAGTATAAGATATATCATTTTCATAGACATAGACAATCATTCTTTTCTAAATAGCACACATAATACATTTACAATAGATGAGTGAGACACCAGAGAAAGAAAGATGATTTAAAATAATGAACAAAAATTAAACAGTACATGCCAAAACAGAAACAAACATTTATTTAATAATTAATTTTAAACATGACATTCTTATTACTGAAAATGCGATTTTCGGCCCTAGGTGCGAAAGTTAAATTGAAAATACAAATTGCAATAACTTTACAAATTTTCCCTGTAACAACTTTGTCACCATGTGAAAGCAACAAATGTATTGAGTACAATCTCCATAACAAACGACCTCCTTGGCGCAGTGGGCTAATAGCCGGCTGAGATGCAGGAGATAGCGGGTTCGATTCCCGCCGCGGAACAAATGTTTGCATGATCTACAAATATTTGTTTTGGGTCTGGATGTTTTTCTATAAATTACAACTATTTATTTACAACAAAAAAGAATATAAATATTCTATCGGTTATCTGGTTCCCATAGTACTTATCTCTGCTTAGTTTGAGGCTGGATAGCGCTGTGTGAAATGTCCATCAATATTTATTTATTTATATTATACCGACCTAACCAAACCGTACCAAACAAAACTAGACTAATGAAAATGAATTTTATAGGACTTTTCTTTTTTTTTTGGGGGGGGGGGAAACAGGCCACCTGATGGTAAGCGGTCACCGTCGCTTATTGACATCGGCAACACCCGGGGTATTGTAGGTTAGTTGCCTCGCATTTGTGATATGTTATGTGTTTTATTGTGTCTAAAAGTTAATACATGTATCCCTGCAGCCACATTACTCGCCTTGGCGCGAGGAAAGTTGGCAGGGACGTAATGTGGCCGAGTTACTTCTAATGCTCCTTGTCATGCCCTACCGCTCCACATTTTGTCGGTTTTTTATGCATGAGCCAAAGGGCCGGCAACATGATCGCAAGTAGCCTGGCCACACGCATCGCGCGCCTCATACCGCTTCGAGCGCTCAGGGAGGAAGCACGCGCGTTTTGGGATTTGGAGAAATTATGCCACCTTGCTACGACGGATGAGTAGTCAAATTAAACCACGTTAAAATTTATAGAATTAATTTATAAGTTATGTAGGGCCTGTCTAATTTCGGTTTCGTATTACTAAACATAACTAGGTACCTACCTAATTACATATCTGATTTTTTAAACGTGATAGTGGTTGTTCAGTATGTCTCGAAGGTAGGTATCTAAGTACAGAGATTTATTTTATTTTTATTTATTTAGTAAATAAAACAGGAACAGAACAAAAGGACAAAATAGCCTATTGAAACCTAGTACTTATACCTACCTATGGAGCGAATAGGACTAATAGCTCACCCACATATTGTAGATGCGTGGAAGTCTCATACGGTGCGTTTCACCCGCTCGTTTCTTCCACGCACCTGCAAGATGTGGAATGACCTTCCTCTGAAGGTTTACCCGATGGGTTTCAACATGAACGCCTTCAAGAGAGGTGTAAATAAGGCATTAAGTTTTAGGCAACGCGACTACAGTACCTGGAGTCCTTCAGGAGTTTATAGGCGACGGTGACCACTTAACATCAGGGGGCCTGTCAGCTTATGTAGCCTGTATTATAATTATAGTGAATATATAATATTAAAAAAAAATCGCGTTATTACTACGAGAGATGTGTTTGGCCACTTACGGCATCAATTGCGGCAAGGCGAGTAGCATTAGCAGGAGCATAGTGTAGCCTAGGGGTAACCTAATACTCACAGCAAAGAGGGCACTTGACGGGGTTCAACACTTGTTTCCTTTCGTGTATCTTCATATGCTCGCGCAGGGAGCACGGGCTGGTAAATATCTTGCCGCAGTTCGCGTGCGGACACGTTTCTAGATCTGTTCACAATGCAGTACATTAACCCACGGATACAACATTATTACTTCAATTAATAAATGTACCGGCTGGGCTACCATTATTTGTAACACAGCATGCAATGCAACATTTCCCATACATTTTATAGTGTTTCCGAGCACACTATAAACAACTGCGCGTATAAATTACATATACAACCTATTTATGTAAGACCTTAATTTAAAACTAGTGACCGACCAAAAGTTCTGTTTCGGTTTCGGCCAGTTTCGGCCAAAAAATCTAGTTACGGGCTTTAGTTTCGGTTTCGGCCAAAAAATGACCGAAACTTGAATTCTTTCGTGAATAATCGTGCGTCGTTCGGCGAACTTCGCGGCTAACTCGTGCTCGCCTGCCGCGGTAAATAAAAATCTCGAAAAATACCTCGCGAGTCTCCCATAAAAACAAAAAATATTATTTGTACCTAATCTTTGACTATCAAAATAGTACTACGAAATTAACGTTCTTTGTTAATTTGTTATTCTTTTTTGAGATAGAAATTGCAGTTATTCTGGATTTCAGACTTTTCCCTATATTTGTGACACTAAAGCTACACACATACCAAATTTCATCACTGTGGGGTCACTGGTGTGCCCTGTGAATTTTGTCAAAGTTCTGTTTTTATGATGGCTAAAAACTTAAAAACTACAAGGCAAAAACTAAAAATAAAATCGGGGTCGAAATGTACTTACAAAGACTTTTTATTAAACGTGCCATTTGGCCAGATAGTCCCATTTTTTTTTTTTACCTCTCTTGAACCCCAATATCTCAACAACACCCCCATATTTTTAGCTCATTTAGTCACACCAAAATTGTGCCATCACTATATACCTCCCCCTAGCCCCCTATATACCTACCCACTATATCAGATAAAACGCTTCGAAAGTTATCCTCGGACAAACAAACATACATACATACATACAACGCCCATTTGCCCAAGTTGATTTAAAGATCTCGTTTCGCTCGATCAATTAATCTTATAAATATTTTGAACACATTAATTAAAATATTCAATTGAGAGTTACGTAGTATATGTCTAAGTCTAATTGAATGGTGTTTTTTGAAAATTTAATTTCCATGAGTAAGTCTTAAGATATTTATTTAGTTTATATTTTCATGACATAAAAGAATAAAACATATATTACGTAATTAAATGATAGTCTTTTGATTTTATTTAACACTATTTAACTGTCTCAATGTATAATATACATTGTATATGCAATGTATACATTGTATATGCAAATAAATGTGTTAAAAATTCACTAGATTTCAGTATACAACAGAAATTTTAAATATGTTTAAGTAAGTTTCGGTTTCGGCCGAAACTGAGAGCAAGGCCTAAGGTTCGATTTCGGCTGAAACCCCTGTTTCGGTCGGGCACTGTTTAAAACCCACGTACAGAATCGTATCTTAAATAAAAAACTGTATTTAATCCTAATCAATAAATGACGTTGAAAATCCACCTTCGCATAGCATTAGCAGCATTACTGTGTTTCGGTTTGAAGGGTATGGTTGCCGGTGAAATAACAGGCACATGAAACTTTACACCAACCTCAAGCAATACTGTGTTATTATTATTGATTAAAACGGGTATTTATCGCGTATGTACGTTTTTTATTTGTTATCCCGATACTGCGTTATCGGCGATGGTTACTACTTAACATCAGGTGAGCCATAGGCTCGTTCCATCTCCAGGTAGGTAAAATAAGAAAAAATAACACAAGCTAAAATTATACTTACTTTCTCCAGTATGTTTTCTGATATGATAGGTTAGTTTCGACTTTTGTACGAATGTCTGTCCGCAGTACATGCATGGGAACGCTGGCATTTTCTGATGGACCCTGGAAGGATAAAAGACAACATTAGTAAACCACAGTACAAAAATACGCTTTATATTTATAGAATCAAGACTTATTTTCTTTTGCGTGAAAAGTAAAGGATTGTTATCCCATTCCTCATCATATCAGCTACAGGACGTCCCCTGATAAACATAGACCACCCCATAGATTTCCAGAGGACCGATTTTGTGCGAGTTGCATCCAACGACTCCCAGTAACCTTTATCAGGTCGTCTTTCCATCTAGTGGAGGAAGAGGAGAGGAGGGGGGGCATACCGAGCTGAAGCTGACTCGCACCACCATCCAGCTCACCTAGCCTCGGTACCGCGTACTCTGATTAATAGAGCACTTAAGCTATGTTACTCTCAGTACGTGAACCCCGAGCTCTCACACATAAAAGGGGTGCTAGAGCAAAACCGGTACGGATGGAGACAGAGCTGTCGAATTGCGGACACAACCACAAGATCACGCATAACAACGGTAAATAGAGCTGTAGCTTAGTTGCCTTTTGTGAACGGAATAACGCATAAAATCGGAAACTTGTTACGCCATAAGTATAGCATCAAGACGATATTCAGTTTAAATAATCTTTATGTCTCATTTATAAAACATTTCGTCACTTACAATAAGAATTGAACGGAAGAGAACTTACCTCCACAACACAGGTATTTACCTAGGGTGCAGGTTAGGACACTACCAAATTTGCACCCATGTGTATACCACGTACTTTAAGTTTTATTGTACTTTGTATTTCACAATAACTTTGTGTTTTTATACCTTGTTTTGTACACATGTGTTTATATATATTTTTTGAATGAATAAATAAAATAAAAAAAATTATAAACCAGGTAACATTTTTTATCGTCATATTCCATCCTCAAACACAATTGAGGTCGCTACTGCGTTCGCCGAAGGACAGAGACCCTCTGGGCATCCCCGGCGTATATATAATATGATACCGTGTGACTGCGGTAAATGCTACATTGGTGAAACAAAGCGAAACGTATCTACCAGGTTGACTGAACACATACGTGCAATGAAGAATGTCGACTCCAACAGTTCTGCAGTGGCTGAACATGCCCTAGATTCTGATTCGACGCACTACATACGTTTCGACAAGGCCCGCGTCTTAGCGAGAGAAAGTTCTACGTTCCTCGCAAGATCCGAGAGACGATAGAAATAAGTGAAGAGATAGAGGATGGGTTCTACCGCCAGCCTGGAGGCCATGTCTGCATGATGCAAGCGACAGAGTGAGTGAACCTGGTAGAGACATAGTTAGTGGTGTGTGTTTGCCTGTACCGAGAACTACCGAAGAGAGCAGCAGTGGTGATAATGATGATGACACAGCATGTCACGAGGTTCACGAATTGAACCGAAACATTGTCGGTCGATACAATCAGGTCAGGTCGATAAGACGGTACGTGATAAATCCCGTATTTATAATAATGATTGAAATTAATCACGAAAGTTTTCTAAATAAAATGACAAAAAAATTAGGATAAAAATGTACTCCATTAAGACTCACCTAGCATGTGAAGAGCAAGCTCCTTTATCAGAGAAGGTTTTGGGACAGTACTGGCACGCGTAAGGCCGTTCCCCAGTATGTCTCCTCTCATGTCGCAACATGTTGGAACGTTGGACGAATACCATGGGGCAGTAGGAGCATGCGTGTTTTGGTCCCTCGTGGATCATTACATGTTCCCGGAACGAATCACGTTTCTGGAACCACAATTTCAAATGTTAGGTTATTAGAAATATTTAACCTTAACATTGTAATTAAATACAAAAACGTAATAATAAATGCGTAAAAATTTAACATTAAAGTTCATTTCTTCTAACTTGTCCTGTCATTCAAATTCAAACTGAACAGAAACGTGACAGGATAAAACTTAGAACTGCTCATAAATTTAGATAAAATTTGAAACAACCGGTATCTTAGTTATAACAAAATAACCTCCATCCAAACGTTGTCTGGAAGAGATCGCTTCTAAACGATAAGACCGCCCATTGTACTATTTGCTTTGTGTTTTGATGACAATAAATACATATATATTATTTTACTGTTACAATATTTGTTTGTATTTGTATATTTGTTTGTGGTGTGTTTTTATTCATTCAAATTCTCAGATTTGGGTGTTTTTCTACATATTATAAGCATGGATTTACGATAAAAATATATATAAGTATGGTATCAGTTATCTGGTTCCCATAGTACAAGCTCTGCTTAGTTTGGGGTATGTAGGTATACAACTTAAGGTGGTACACCTGTTAGGTATAATACCTTGAATTCCTTCCCACAGTATGTGCACTTGTAGTCCTGCTTATCAGGCGCGTGTTCTTGCCGATGCAGGTACAGAGATGACTTGTACTGGAAGGATTTGTCGCAGTCTCGACATTGGAAGGGGTGCCTGCCCGGGTGGCGGAGTAGGTAGTGAATCTTCCTGTAATTCATAAACATAGCTGAGTGAATATAATAGAACAGAAAACATTTATTTTGCGTCACAAATGTACATAACAGTTTAGGCAAATGAGTATAAATTTATACAGCCATTTTTATGAGAAAAAATAGTCGCCACTCAGCATTGACTTTTGGCTTGGAAATATTCGAAGCTGTAGTATTATAAAAATACGGGATTTATCACGTTTTATCGGTGTTTCGAGCGACAATTCGTGAATCTTCATCAGGGTGAAACGGTAAAACGGTACGTGATAAATCCCGTATTTATAATAATGATTGAAATTAATCACGAAAGTTTTTTGAGTATTCGATCTATTTTGGGGCTATTCGAATATTATTCAACACTTTTAAAAGTAAATTTTAACTAGTTTTTACCCTAGAAAATCATTATCATTAATATTACGTAAACCATGTACCATCACGAAACCTTGTTATCAAAACCACAAAATGTGTAAAAATGGTTAACGAATAACAACAAAAATTAGGTATTACTGTTTACTATAGTATTTTGGCTATAATTATAAATCGAAAGTTTGGATGTTTGTTTATTTGTTACTTAATCACGTCGTGACGACTGAACCGATTTCGATTAAATTTGGTATATAGGTACGTAGATTATAACCTGGATTACCTTAAAAGCTACCTTTTATCCCACAAATCAGTTCCCATGGGATAAACGACCTCCGTGGTGCAGTGGGTGAATAGCCAGCTGAGACGCAGGAGGTAGCGGGTTAGATTCCCGCCGCGGAACAAATGTTTGCATGATCTACAGATATTTGTTCCAGGTCTGGTTTCTCTCTCTCTATATATATATATATTAGGTTGGGGAAAAAGTTTATTCGCATTTTTTAAGAAAATTCAAAACATTTTTTAATATAGTTTATTTAGATTTAACTAAAGTATGTAGGTACCATTTTGTTCGATGACTTTTTGCCATCTTGTAGGTAGGGACATGATCCCATTGCTATAGAAATTTTGAGGCTTCTGATCAAAATACCGCGACAAGTGGTTTTGGCAGTCCTCTCGTGATGTTAACCTGACACTACCTAAAGAATTCTGAAGAGACCGAAACAGGTGGAAATCTGAAGGTGCAAGGTCAGGACTATGCGGCGTATGCATTAACACCTCCCAGCCAAACTGAGCGGCTAAAGATGTGTGAGGTCTAGCGTTATCATGATGAAAAACCACACCCCTTCTGTTGATTAATTCCGGCCACTTTCTCTCAACTTCTTGCTTTAATCTCATCAGTTGTTCGCAGTAGAGTTCAAAATCGATGGTCCTGCCTGGTGGTAACAGCTCATAATGAATAATGCCCTTGCAATCCCACCACACACACAGCATCACCTTGTTGCGAGTTAACCCGGGTTTCGCCACAGTCTGTGTAGCCTGACCGGCCTTTGACCACGACCTTTTTCGCACGTTCTTGTCGTACGTGATCCACTTTTCATCACCAGTTATCAGCTTCTTCAAAAATGGTTCGGTTTCATTACGTCGTAATAAAGAATCACAAATGAGTACACGGCTCATTGGGTTTCTTTCAGTGAGCTCGTGGGGTACCCAAATATCGAGCTTTTTTGTGTACCCAGTTTTTTCAAATGCGCCAAAACTGTTTTGTAGTCAATTCCCAGTTCTTCAGCTACGTCGTTACTACTGATATGCCGATCTTGCTCCACTTTTTCAAAAATGGCATCAATTTTATCCGTAATAGGGCGATCAGAGCGACGTGCATCTTTGACATCAAAATTTCCGGATTGAAAACGCTTAAACCAAATTTGTGCTACTTTCACAGACACTGTACTAGGTCCATAAACATCGCAAATTTTTTTCGCGGCTTGCGTTGCATTTTTACCTTTTTTGTAGTAAAATTTTAAAATGTATCGAATTTCTTCATTAGATTCACTCATCTTTACAGTACGAAAAACAAATAAAAATCACACATTTTACTAATTTGAATTTAGAATTATCTTCTTTAAAATTTAAACTTTGAATGATACCAAAACCAGCCAGATACAAATAGTATAGCCAAAGAGATTTTATTACAAGTTCATACATACTATAATGCGAAAAGACTTTTTCCCCAACCTATTATATAGGAAACTAGCTAACCTGGCCACTGCTTCGCACGCGTGGTTTGTTAATAAAAGCCCTACTTCTGCGCAGTCGGGTAAAAAACCTATGTCGCAATCCCGGTCATAGTCTCTACCAATTTTCATCGAAAATGGTCCAACCGTTTAGTCGTGAAAACGTAACAAACAGACAGAGAGATAAAACTTTTAACCCCTATTTCACCCCCCTCAAGATTATTTTTTGAGATAAAAGACAGCCTATGTCCTTCCCCAGGATATAATCTATCTCCTTGCCAAATTTCATTACAATCCGTTTAGTCGTGAAAGGGTAACAAACAAACAAACAGAGTTACCTTCGCATTTATAATATTAGTATGGATTAGGATTTATCATTTAATTCATATTTTTGACGTTTAGCAGGTTACTACTTTTAAAGGAAACATGACTTTAAAAAAAAATATAACCGAATTCAAAAATCTTTTTTTTTCAGATCACCTCTCATCAGCAGTGCGCAGTTGTTCCATGCAGAGAGTGCACGTGAACCGACCGGGGCCGTGCGCCTGCACCACGTGCGCGCTCCGCCCCTTCAGGCTGTTGAACACCTTGCCACAGTAATCACAAGCGTACGTCTCTGGACGTTTCTTCCTGTCGTGGAATGACTGGAAAAAACATTGTTTTCAAATGTGACGTCATAAAGAGCTCTCGAAACAAACAAGACGAATTAGAAATTTTCGCACTAGTCTATTTAACGCCAAAGCTGGGACTTGAGGGTGGCTTTCCACCAGATATGTGAGGCCTTTCCTCTAGAGCTAAGTGGTGTAGCGATGAAGATGTAGCTGTGCGAGGATAATGGATCCCTAGCTCATCTTTACCTATCCTCTAGGCTACACTATGCTCCTGCCAATGCTACTCGCCTTGCCGCGATTAATGCCGTGGGTGGCCAAACACATCCCTCCTCGCGCGATTATTCGCTCCATAGGTACTATGTTTCAATAGGTAGGTAGATGAACCACAGAGAAATAATTTACTTACTACGGTATTAAGTTCCTACCTACTCGTCACTTTCATGACTAACCTTTTGTTCTTTTCCTGTTTTGTTTACTATATAAATAAAATAAAACTCTTTATACTTAGATACCTACCTACCTACGAGACAAACTGTTAACAAGCAATATAAAATTTAAAAAATGAGCTAGGTAATTAAGTACCTAGTTATGTCTGGTAATACGAAACCAAAATTAGACAGGCCCTACATAACTTATGTTTTAACTTATAAATTCATTCTACAAATTTGAACGTGGTTTCGTTTGACCTCTCATTCATCGTAGCAAGGTGGCATAATTTTCTAAATCCCAAAACGTACATGCTTCCTCTATGAACGCTCGAAGCGGAATCAGGGACGCGTGGCGTGTGGCCAGGCTACTCGCGTTGATATTGCCCGACAAAATGTGGAGCGGTAGGGCATGTGCATGAGCATGAAAGTAACGTGGCCACATTACGTCTCTGCCCACTTTCCTCGCGCCAAGGCGAGTAATGTGGCTGCGGGATTTTGGGGAGGTCTATGCTCAGCAGTAGACGTTCTATGACTTATATGATAATGATCATCGCTTGGAAACCGGAAAAAAATTCAAATCATTTAAGGCTTTTTTTTTAACCAGCCTATATTTTCCCACTGCTGGGCAAAGGCCTCCCTCAACTCAGTCCACCTATCGCGATCCTTGGCAGATTCCTACCGTTCCCTCTCGAATCCACTGATGTGATCGCGCCAACGCTTCCGCGGCAAACCCCGACGCCGCTGTCCGTTCTCCGGTACCCAAGGTGTTACGATGTTGGCCCATTTCTCCGGAAGCATTCGACTTACGTGCTCCGCCCAATACCACTTAAGCTTCGCAGTTAAGCTTTAAATACCTAAAACCTTTTTTTTTAGGTTTCGTTCTACCTTAACCTCTATATAAACCGCGGAATAAACTATTTGTACTAAAAACGGTTTTTTTCTAGATTTTGGGTGATCTGAAGTCTTTGCGAGTGGATCATGGTAAATATCCCGTTTTTAGTACAAATAGTGTTCATAACCATGAAACTATAGTTTCAAAAGTTATAATTATAAACTGATTCCATGCCCTGATGATGATGATCTTTAGCTCACATCCTTAGCTAGCATCCCTCGCTTCAACAAGTATGTAAAAAAACTTAGCTTCTTCTAAGATTAATCTGTGATCCGTTTTAGAACTATGAGCAAATTGTTTGATTTTTGAAATGAAGTACCCTACACCTACTCTATTCCAACTTACCTTCAAATGCAGCTGAAAAGACTTCCTATGACTGAACGGTTTGTATTGACAGGTATCCAATGAACAGAAGACCCTGGTCGCCTCTGGATGCTTAGCATCAAAGTGACTTCTGATTTCAGTCACATTCTGAAAGACTATACAGCAAAAGCAGCATTTGAGAAGGTAGGCACCATCCGGGATCTCGTCATTCGTAGAGTGTTTTGTAAGGTAGTGGTGGATGAACCATACCTGAAAGAAATATTTAAATCATGTGTAAAATGCATAACAATAACCAATATTCATATAAATTTCACCCAGTGACTAAGGTTTGAAGTGAACCACTCATTAACTGCACACAAATACTTTCTAGAACTGCTCCTATAAATATACAACTCACTCAGTGACCAAGTCTCACTGGGTGAATTTTAGGTGTTTGTATTGTATTTATTTTTATTCCTTTTTAATAGTATAAATGTACACTAGGACATGTCACAGCAGAATACATTGTTAAGTATCATCTTCATCATTCAGTAGGTACAAAGTTTCAAGATATAGAATAGGTAGCCAGGTGAAAATTGCACATTTGAGATAAAACCGCGCAAGTGTAAACGGTACACTCAT
Organism: Philereme transversata; assembly: GCA_963924445.1. NCBI lineage: Eukaryota > Metazoa > Arthropoda > Insecta > Lepidoptera > Geometridae > Philereme > Philereme transversata. Next base: position 25,670,999 of record OZ004345.1, on the reverse strand, counting down.
CACCCGTCTCACTCGCGAGTCGCGTTGTGTAAACGCAGTATTGTATAGACATCTAAAAGGGTAAGGTCAGCCGCGCCTTTTGCTGCTGAGGATATTAGTTCAGCTAACATGTTTGAGTATTTAGATAGCCAATGCTTTTGACCCATTGTAACTGCTATAGCCTGTACTGTACTGTGAAATAGTATTACCTTGTCACTGAAGAGTTCATCACAGCTCTGACACTTGTAATATTCCTCTTTATGCTTCTGAAAATGTACTCTGACCTGATGAATCTCCCTGTCAGTCTCATTCCAAAACAATGTAGGGCAGAACTTGCACTTGAATCCTAAATGTGGGCTAAAGCAGTTATCATACTCGATCGCATCCCAATGCTCTGTCAGATGGTTACGGGTCTCCCCTCTATCGTCAAACTCTTTCTCACAAAACTGGCATATCCATAGGTCCTCAAAATCACCTAATTCCTGGGACTCATGCTGCTCCAACTCAGAGTAACTGTCAAAAGTTGTAGCGCAGACTCGACAATAAAATGTTGACAATGACCTAAAACCATGCATCTTTATCATGTGTCGTATGAATGAGTTTACAGCGGGAAACTGAGATTTACATAAATCACAATTAATATAGACCAGTTGGTCATCTAAAGCAGTTCTGTAGTTAATCATTGAAATTGGAGGCATCACATTAGAGTTTATATTATTCAAAGTATCATTGACATAGTCAAAGTAACATTTCTGCATCATAATCATTTCTACTTGTGTGGAATCAAAGTCAGTGTCACCTTTGTACGTTCTTATAAGATATGCACGACGTTCATTATCTGCTGTATCAAATTCTGTCTCATCTTTCTGATTCATTGTCTTTTCATCATCATCTGCTGTTCCCTCATCTTCTTCAGCAGTTCCAGTGTTATCCTCAGGTTCACTCAGGGCTTCTTCCTTGACCATATCAATAACAAACTCACTGGTTGTCATTCTTGTTAGACATACATTTTCATCTTTCTCCACTAGCCTGTCTGGTTTTTTATCTAAATCTAGATAGCCATACTTCTCAAATCCTTTGAGCTGCTCGTTGATAAATTCAAGACTTATTTCAGCACCTTGCACTGGGAAGTTCCAGTTCTTGCCTGAGATGAGAGGGGCCAAACATTTCAAAGTCAGATGGTGGTAAGCCATGTAGTGGTTGGAGAATGTCTGTATTTTATTACTGGACTTAGAGCAAAGTATGCAAAGGTACTTGAACTCTTCTGGCTCAAACTCCCAGAAATACTCCTCGTTTTTACAGGCGACGTTTGAAACACTGTGTTTTTGGAACAGATGTGCGTTGTACTCATCATTGTCATTGAGACGGGTGTGGCAGAGTCTGCAGTGAACTAGCATGTGTATGCTACTGAAGTGTTCTCTTAACAAAGCTTCAGTGGGGAATGTCTTGGGGCATTGTGAGCATAGCCAAGGTGTATGGAACTTTAAGTGGGCTTCCCACGCTTGTCTGTCAGGTACAAAATATCTGTAAGAAAAAAAATGTTCATTTTAGCAATTCTGAAGTTTTACAAGATCAGAAAAATCAGCCCAGCTCAATTGGGTGCACCATCCATAAACATGAGTCACGACTGGCCCACGGTGACAGAAGAACAAGTGAACTGGAAAAATGGTAGGGAGGCATTTGGCCTACAATGACAATAAAAGCTTCAAATATGTAAAATAATTAAGTATTTCAACAGAGATGCTTCGTACCTGCATATCCCACAAAAATCCTTTTTATGATGTACCACATAGTGAATAACTATTTTAGTTTTGTGTAAGAACCATTCTGAACAGAGTAAACAACTGTACGGCCCATTTGGGTTCAAGTCTTTTAAATACAGCCATACATCAGTGGGTCTTTCGACTGTTACCGGTGAAAGATCATCTTTGTATTGAACCTCTATGGTCACATCACAGTCCTTTTTGGTGGAGAATGACTTCTTTTTACGGGTCTTGCTCTCGCTTACAGGCAAGATTTCGACTTCGTAATTAGTTTTTCTTTTTGATGCTAATACGGCTAGAGGCTCATCGTCCGAATCGTCTGACGACATGGTTGGGCTGGCTTTGAAACCAGATATGTGCTATCCGAATAAATTAACGTAGTGTACTGAGAAACATTTTCAGCAAGGATTTGTTGGATATTCACTGCTCCTTGCCATCATCGCCAGCTTGTAGGCAAACATAAATCATCCCCGTTTGTAATTTTTAACATTATTTTAAACGGTATTTGAGGTCTTAATTGTTTTTTTACAGTTTTCAGTACCAACACAAAATTAATTCACTGTTTTAGCGTAAATACTCAGACTTGTAGTAAGTACTCCTCCGCCCAATTGCAATGAACAAACTTCAAAATCTAGAAACCTTCAGTTCTTCGGGCATCCATCATTACATCCATCAAGCAAAAACAAGCATTAAGGTTCAACTCAGACGATCAAGCAATATTTCATAAAGGTGTCATTTAAAAAAGACACCAACATTTTATTCTACCCGCGAACTCAAAAGGTCCTTGTTCGCATTCGCTCGTCCTTGGTCAAAGCACGAATTCACAGAGTTCAGATCCGGTAAGTTTTCTTTTTAATACTTTAATATCATTAAAAAATAATAGATTGTAATTAACGTAATCATTCCTGCATTATAGAAACACGAGATGACGAGGAAATCGATCAAATCGAAACCTTCTTCGAAGACGAATTCAGTGACGATGAAGATTAAGAGATTTAGGTAAAGGTAACATTTTTTTCTTATAATTATTTTTATTTTTTATATATGGATATTGTTTTTATTACATTCAGTAATTAAAAAAACAAAACAACAATAAAAATGTTTTTCAAATTGTCAGATTAACGAATTTCCTCCTTAAAATTTTCAGATTATACTTTAGGACGACTAGGATATCAAGATGAACCGTCTGTATAAAAATTTGACGCACTCGAGTATTTCAAGGTCACGTTTTATTTTTATATTTCCTAAAATCGGTCATGACTTTTGGTCGCGTCCAAATCGTCAGTCATTTGGATAGGACATTTTTTTGGGTTCACATAACATTCCCTCTAAATATCTGACACGCTCCAATATTTTTTTTTGTACCTCTTTTTACGGCTATCCCCCACTAACAATCCGTCAGATTAATATATCTCGGTTATCATAAAGACGTAGGGCGTATACGCTATGAATATCTGATGCGCTCGAGTATTTCCATGTATCCATTTTTTTTTTTTTTTTTATTTGCATAAACTCTCCCCTTACAAAAAGGGCATACTTACATAAACTTTTTTCGTTTTAGCACCTAATCTTCGCAATCCAATAGGTCCCCTTAACGCTTTAGTAACTAGCGATTTAGCATCCCCGGCTACTCTAACTGACAATACAATGGTATGAGGTGACTGGCATGCGATTATAGACTTTACCTATATCAGGCTACTATTGTATTATGAGCAGAATGCCAAACTATATTCAATTCATAATCCAATCTCATATCGGTCAAACTTTCGTTATTAATTTTTTACTTTAATTTTTAAAATTTAAAATAGTATTATATAATTTATAAAATAGTACGTGTATAAAGGGGCTATCCTGATAAAGATTACTTGGAGCCGTTGGGTGCAGGCCGCACAAGATCGGTCACTCTGGAAATCTATAGGGGACGCTATGTACGGCAGTGAACATTCTACAGCTGATTGATCGAGCGAAGCGAGATCTCCAAATCAACTTGGGCAAATCGGCGTTGTATGTATGTATGTTTGTTTGTTTGTCCGAGGATAACTTTCGTTGCATTTATCCAATCATCATAAAATTTGGGTAGGTAGTGAAGGCACAATTTTGGTGTGACTCAATGAGCTAAAAATATTGGGGGGGTTGTTGAGATATTGAGGTTCAAGAGGGGGAAAAAAATAAAACTATTCGGTCAAGTGGGACGTCAAATGAAAGGTCTTCATTGGTACATTTGAACCCCGTTTTTATTTTTAGTATAATTTTTGTGTTATTAGCCATAATAAAAATAAAACATTGACAAAATTAATAGGGCACACCAGTGACCCCACAATGCTGAAATTTGGTATTCGTGTAGCTTTAGTGACACAAATATAGGCAAAAGTCTGAAATCCAGAATAACTGCCATTTGTACCCCAAAAACATAGACCCAATTTACAAGAACCCCCGTTACATCCAATTTGAATGAAACTGTAGGTCAAGTAGTCTGGTTATGCATTTCGTGGCACCAATTTATTAGTCAAAGATTAAAGCCAACATACACAAAGATCACTAAACGTATTTAGCGACTAAACATGTTTAAATTTGAAATATTTGTATGATTTGACAACTCCTTAAATCTTATTTAGCCACTAAATACGTTTAGGCATCGTTGTGGATGTCGCCCTAAGAATAATATTTATTTTGGGAGATTCGCGAGATCTCAGTTCGGGGCGAACCACTAGTATGATGATGATGATGTGTTTAGTGGTGGGTGAATATCAGACAAGCATCAATCTCTTCACGAGTTTGATCATCTGATGAGATCCTTATTTCCAATTCATTTCTAAGCGAGACCATAGATATTTTCATTTATAATTGTGTTTCGTTCAACGCTTTGCTTTGGATCTGTGGGGTACCTAACACATTTATGCGATAAAATGATTTAAGATTCTAACAAAACATGAACATTTTTATGAGAGCAACGATAACTGTAGCTAATTTATAGATATCCTGTACAAAATGATTGTTTAAAATTTTAAAGCTGCGTGTAATGGACCGTAATAAAATAAAATCTTCTCGTGGCAGCCATTTTAGGTAGAACTGGAGTTTGTCTATGGCTAGTTCCAAAGAAAGGTGAAGCTAAACAAAAGGGTAGCATGTAGATAGCATTTTACGAATTATTTGTAATATTCGTATTTATTACATAGTAAAAAACTTAATTTTTCAGTTATTGTGAGTGAATTAATAAGTTACAATAGATACGCCACTATGCAGATCCCTAAAATGAAGCACAATGCTTCGTGTAATGGTGGCCATTATGGGCAATAATTATGGATATTGGCATACTTACTACTTTACGGACCATCAAATGTACAAATAAAATGTAATTCTAATATGTTTACATAACTCTACGCCTGCACAATATGTGAAATGTTCATAGTGTATGATTAGTGAAAGAACTGAATCGTTTCCAGTGTTATTTCCCACACGAACCATGGCCCAGAACCACGGAGAGGTTCAAGTTGGCACTCCTAATCAGCCCGTTAAAGATAAGGATATATATGCTCTTCTGCCCGATATACGGTTGAATGGACCCCTCGGATCTGACGAGCCGTGCTCAGGAGGGGAGGAGTTGCGGTGGCTTCCCGCTCAGGCCACGGATAGAGACCTGGTGATGTATTTGCGAGCAGCGCGATCAATGGCTGCGTTTGCCGGTATGTGTGACGGTGGTTCCCCAGACGACGGTTGCGTTGCTGCCAGTCGCGACGATACTACTATCAATGCTCTCGATGTCTTACATGACTCTAGCTACGACCCCGGCCGGGCACTGCAAGCCCTAGTCAAATGCCCAGTCCCCAAAGGAATCGAAAAAAAATGGTCAGAAGAGGAGACAAAACGCTTTGTCAAAGGAATTCGACAATTTGGTAAGAACTTTTTTAAAATAAAGAAAGATTTACTACCTCATAAAGATACTGCTGAGTTAGTTGAGTTTTATTACCTTTGGAAAAAGACTCCAGGTGCTAGTAGTAACAGACCACACCGGCGAAGACGACAAGCCTCTTTGAGACGTGTTAGAAATACTAGGAATTCCCGTGCAGGTACACCTAAAGAGCAAACACCAGAGGCTATACCAACAGTACAAGATACAAATGGTTCTAGGCCTTCTCCTAACCCTAAAGAAGCAGGAGAGATGAGTTCAGTTACTGAAGATGAGAATTCTGAAGAAGATAGTGATTCACGAGATGCTGGAGATTTAGCAAAAGTGGACATCGGCAGAGTAGAAAATCCTGATGACTCTCCTAGCAGAATGCGCACAAGGAACAAATCTAAGGAGCAAACTACTCCAGTCAAGAAAGCCCAAGAAGAAAGTGATAATGACACTAAAGCCAAGAGTAAGCCCCCTAAACCTGCACCTGTTGTTCAAAGTACAAATAACAATGTTTCAGAAAAGGTGTTATCATCACCTGTCAGTAAAGATGTTAGTAAAGATGCCAATAAAGATGTCAAAAAGAAAGTGCCAGCTGCAAATGGCAAAGTAGATGTATCTAAGGTCAAGAAACGTCTGCCAGATGATTCTAATAAACCTGAAGGCATCATGGATGGAGATCTTCAAATGAAAAAGAAACGAGCTGAAAATCCACCTGAGAGTCCTTCAGAGAGCCTCACTAATGATAGTTTCTCTGCTATGGATGAATCAGAGGCCCCTGAGCCTTTACCTGAAGCGTGTGATTTTAGTTTCAATAAGACTGATAAAGAAAATACTGAACAAACTAAAGAACCGGAGCCAATGGAACCTCCTAAACAGCCTGAAGTTCCAGTGAAAGTTGAAGTAAACTCAGAAACAATTATTAAAATAGAAAAAGATCCCTTACCACCAGTGTTCAAACCTGTACCTGAGAGGGATGATATCAGTAGAACTGCTTTAGATTTGAAAACAGATTCAAATGCATCTAAAAGCATTGAAGGCATTGAACCACCTAGACCAGTGCAAAATACAATGTTCCCAAAAACAGAGCTCATCATTCCCAAGGTTACACCAATGGTGACAGAACCCATAGAAAAGATAAAGATAAAAGAAGAAATTGACATGGATGATCAGCCTCATAACTTGCAAAAAGAGGAGTTCCAGAAAGATCCATTATCACATAATTTCCCAGGAAACCCTGTCAGTCAACCTATAAGACCACTTAATCTAGAAAATCCCAACAGTTACTTCGTGAAAGATAGTCACTTGTTCCAACCAAAAGTAACCCATAACATCAAAATTGAAGGACAACATAACATCTTCAATCCTATGAATATAACAAAGGAAAGTTCAGTAATGAGAGGCCCCAAAGATTTTTCAACTGGCATGCCACATTACTATCCAGGTAATATGAGTTTTGGAAATGATCCTAATAAACATAACCCTCACATGAACCCATTGAAGACTATGATAAAATTGGAACCTAGAGATGAGTCTATTGAAATGAAAAATCCGAACACACAAGAAATATTTACTGCTACCATTTCAACGGGCAGTAAAATGGACTCACCAAATACTCCTCGGCTAGATGCAATTCAGAGAATTAGCCCTTCACCCAGTAATCCTCGAGGATCACCTGTAGCACCTGCAGATCATGCATCTACTACAAACATTCAGCCTATTTCGCCAGCTAACACTCAAGAGAAAGAACCTGAAGAAGATAAGCAACCTACTGATTTGAAGACTCAGCCAGACCAGAGGTCAAAAGTTGACCAGCATACTCTCAACAGTGGAATACGAACCCCAGCATTCTCTCACCCAATCAGACCAGACAGTCTTGGTATAAGATCTACGGAAGCTTCTACCCCTGTATCGGGGCAAAGTATGCCACCACCAGTATTGAGTCAGCCATCCATCACTGGCCTCTTACCACCTGGACCTTTAATATCTGTGGGAAGTGGATCAAACATTGGACCTTACGGATTTATGCCCACATCGCTGTATGGTCACCCTGGACATCCAGGTCACCCTAGTCATCCAGGACACCCAGGCCACCCTGGCCACCCAGGACATCCAAGTCATCCAGGTCTTGAAAAACCTGGTTCAATGCCACCTTTGATGCAGCAAATACCTCCATCCCATTGTCTGGCTAGTAGTAATATTCTGCCACCACAGTCTAATCAAAATGATGCTATGCCTCAAGATTTGAAAATCAAACAAGAAATGCCAGATAACATGCCAGCAAACCTATCCACACAATCTAGCTCTGACCCTCTACAGTCACTAAAAGAAGTGAAAGTACCAGGATATCCAATTGGAAGTGCAATAGCACAGCATTTAACTACTGAAAGAGACAGAGAATCAATATCTAGTGTTGATAATAGTAGTAGACCTCCGAGTCAACCTACAAATGAAAATTCGAATACACCAAGTGCATTTTTGGGACCAAGAATAGAGAGTATTAAGAAGGAGCCAGATTTCTTACATCAACCACACATTACTCCAGTCACTACGAGTCAAGGTGCTACAACAGATACGAGTACTGCTCCTCCGATAAAGAGTCCTCATACTCCAACACCGATTAAGAGCCAACCCCGAGAACTAAACGGAACGCCTGCGCACGGACCACATCCTTCCGCTACAACTTCGCCGTTCTCAAGGCATTTAACCAGTCCGTCTCAGCCTCGACAAATATCAGCTTCACCTGTGCACACTCCAGTGTCTCATTCTGCCCTAAATCTTATGAACCCGAGTCCACTCTCGATACCATCTACTATGCCTGGGCCTATCATGCACTCTGGACAGCAAGGACACCCACATCCGCATCCATTTGCGTCTCCCCTTCATCATCCCCACCATCCATTACTCCACCACCCCTCGATATTTCAACTTTCTGCTGCTGCTGCAGCGGCTCACGCAATGCATCCGTACTATCCTCACCCACATCCAGGCTATTCGATGCCTTATCCGTATCCATATGGACCCCTGCCCCAACCGCACCCGATACCGCCTATGCATCCGTCAGTAAGCACTGCCGGGAGACACGAACCCGTAAAACCAACCATTGAATCTACAACGATGCTAAGTTCGCATCACAGTCACAGCACGAGCTCCTCCGTCACCATGAGATCTCTAAGAGAAACGTCGGACTCTAACGAGGATCCGAGGAATCCCAACGCGACAGAGAGACATCAACTCCATGAAACGACTATGACTCACAATCACTCGACCAGTCACCACAGTTCTGTGCATACGAGTTCTGAAAAACAACCCCCTCACGCCGGTGGTGGAACTCACCACACACTGTCAATCTCTCACTCGACATCGAGCAGCTCGTCGCAATCTATACAGCATAAGATTCAAAACCAGCAGAAATCATCATCACACTCAAGTTCACCGCATCACCTGTCTGCAAGCGTATCTCAAAGCTCGTCATCTAACGTCAACGTTACGAACAACCACACGCACCATCACACACATCACCTGGCTCATCATCCAGAAAGATTATCGCCAGCAGATTCAATGCTTCTTAGGCATCATCCAAAGATGCTTCCTGGTAATCCTAACCATCTTATGATCCAACCCCCTTCGATGGGCCACCACATGGGCCTAGGACTACCTCCGGGACCCGGACCGAGCTCTATCGAAAGCTTACGGTTGCATGCCCAAGCCGCCGCTGGCTTACAGCATCCGAGACCCGGTTCACCGCACCAGATCCCTCACGGCCATCCACATTTACGAGGGCATCCGCGACCGATCCCCGAAGAGAATCCGGAGCTAAAACTCGAAACTCAATCACAACCGGAAGAGGAAGAGATACCCAGCCCCGCGCACATACCGCATGGGCCCAGTCCCGAACCAAAAATAGAGGACACAGAGTGCCACAGATCACAGTCAGCGATCTTCCTCAGACACTGGAATCGCGGCGACTACAACTCATGTACTCGGACGGATCTCATATTCAAACCCGTACCGGAGTCCAAACTGGCTAGAAAGCGAGAGGAGAGATTGAGAAAGCAAGCCGAACGAGACCGAGAAGAAAGAGAAAAGATAGCGCAACAGGCGCACAGAAAGATAGCGACTCCGGAGAAACCAGAAACGAAACCGCCATCTCGAGGCGCCATCGAGACGATATCGTCGCCATACGACAGATTCCCGCGGCCACCCGGCTATCCCGACTCCCCTGCGCTACGCCAGCTCTCCGAGTACGCGCGCCCACACGCCGGTTTCAGTCCTGGGAACCTGCAGCGTCACTGCATGGACCCCATGCTGCAGTACCAACTCAGCTCCATGTACGGGGCCGCCGGAGCCCGCGAGCGCCTTGAGCTTGAGCATCTCGAGAGGGAGAAGCGCGACCGAGAGATCAGGGAGCTGCGCGAGCGTGAGCTTAACGACAGACTGAAGGAGGAGCTGCTCAAAAACAACGTCGGGCCGCGCGCGCTCGACCCGCACTGGCTCGAGATGCACCGCCGCTACGGAATGCCGCCGCCGCCGCCGCAGGGTGCGATTCCAGTACAGTTCGGACTGTACCCGCCCGGGCACGGGCCCGGTGCGCTCTCGCAACTGGAGCGCGAGCGCCTCGAGCGGCTCGGCATCCCGCCCGCGCAGCAACCGGGACAGCAGCCGCAGGTACCCACGTCCTCTGCCGGGCCGCACCACCCACACCACCCGCACCCTGGCGTTGCGGCGGCGCAGCTGGAGGCGGCGGAGCGGCTGGCGCTGGCGGCGGACCCGATGGTGCGGTTACAGATGGCGGGCATCAGCCCCGAGTACCACGCTCACACGCATGCGCACACGCACGCGCACTCGCACACGCACCTACACCTGCACCCGGGGCAGCAGGCGGCGGCGGCGGCACAGCAGGAGGCGCTGGGCCTGGCGGCGCATCCGTACCGCCACCTGCACCCGGAACTGCTCGGGCGGCCATACGCGGAACAGCTGGCGCAGCAGGCGGCGGCGCACGAACAGCTGCAGCGCCAGCTGCTGCTGGAGCGGGAGCGCGGCTTCCTGCACCCGCAGCACCACGAAGAGTTCATGCGCCAGCAGCGCGAGCGCGAGCTGAAGGTGCGCGCTCTCGAGGAGGCGGCGCGCGCCTCGCGCCCCTAGTGCTCCCGCGCCCTGTCCGGGACGCGATCCGCAAAGTGTTCGTCTAGTGACCCCGCCGGCATCTCGGTCGGCCTCGTGCTCCGCGTGTGACGAGTGACGTATTCGTATTTATTGTAGGAAGCTAGGATCGTAACCGAAGTGTGGATTTAAGTTTTATTATATTTTTATAGTTGCATGGCCGCATTTGCATAGTATGCTTGGTTTCCGTGCTCAAATTTATTTTTAACTGCTAGTCATAATTAAAAATTTATTATTTGTGAATGATATTGAGTCACAGTCTTTTTATGTAGGTCGCGTGTAGATTAAATTATTCTCGGTTATTTTAAGTGGTTAACTAGAAACTCTGAGTTCTACTGATAATGTATGATTGTGTACATTTTTAATCTAAAATAAGCAATATAATTGTTATTGACTGGCTAACAATAGGAAATCAAATTTATGTTGAGCTACAACTGCAATATCAGTAGATTCCAGTTTTGGTTAAATTATTTCAAGTAATGTAAGGGTGCTGGTTTACATTCGTGAATGGACCACATGACTACAGTAATTACTTTCAATGTAAATTACATTGTTTATTTATGTTCATGACATATTATAATGTATGAATAAGTATTTTTAAGGTAGGACAGAGTATGGGACTATAACTTTACTTGCCTTTCTTATCGGCCTTCCTTGACTGTTCCATAGCTACTTACTCTGAAAATAATTTAAGGAAATAGGGTACATAAGCATTATTTATATAAGTACTTTATTTTCGAAACATAAGAAGCTCTCATTCGATATAACGATGTTACATTGCTTCATACACAGTTTAATGATCATTTGTGAGGCTAATTGACTCACATGTCAATTAACGTGTAAATATGGTTGTAGCCGTGAGAAAATGTATCTAAAGATATTACAATGCCTTTAAATTGATATTGAATGAATGCAATAATATATTTACTAAATAATTACTTGAAAAGAAAGGCTTGAGACCTTGTAAGTGGAATGAAAAGATCATCTACAGTGTAATTTTGTTGCAATATTGTATGTTATCTGATTCATTCTTGGTTATGACTGCTAATAATACGCTTGGAGGCAGTTATGTCTGTTTTATGTGATGGGCGAAATTTTAAGTGTTGTTTGAATTGTATGACATTGTTGTGTCAAATGAAACTTTAATAGGTGCTGAGTTCTGACTAGAGAATGGAGGTTGTGGTCTCCTATCTATGCGTCTATCTATGACTATGTAGTTATAGCAGCATATTGGATAAAGGTCGTGGAGAAAGGCTTCGCATTTTGTATGTACGAAGTTGTAATCAAAGTTCATGTGCCACCTAAAGATCTAGCTTTTTTTTATATTCAGACTTTTTCAAATGCGTTATAACATAACTGTTCTCTGGTCAATGACCAGTTCTTCATTAATATCGTAACTACTAATATGCCGATATTGCTTCAATTTTTCGTAAATGGCATCGACTTTATCTGTAACATGGCGTCCAAGGGAACTGCATCCTTATCGTTAAAATTTCCAGACTAAAAACGCTTCAACCAACTTTGTGCTACTCTTATTGCATAATGGCCCTTAAACGGTATAAATTTTTTTCGCGGCTTGTTACGCATTTTCCCTTTTTATGTAATAAAAATTAGGAAAGTAACGACTTTCTTCGTTAGTTTACTCGTTTACTTAGATAGCAAAACAATTGAAAAATGGCGGGAAACAGGTTTTTTATTTCTTTTTTGTAATTTCACCTTTTTAGTGGTGTTGTAACCAGCCGTATAACCAAACAATAAAGGATTGTAATCAAAGGGTTTTGATCGAACATACGAAAAGACTTTCTCCTCGACCTATTAGATTGTCTTACATCTTTAAAGCAAAAGTTTGTCCTTCGAGCCGGATCTTTTATTAAAGATAGACAATCATTTATTTGCCACATAGCACACATAATACATTTACATCAGATGAGACATAAGAAAACATTAATAACCAATCGATCGAATGTTACCCGCCTAATTGTATTCTTAATTTCAAATGCATTTTATGTATGTTACATGTCTTGTGACTTTTACTGTAACTTATTCTGTCTATTTATTGTCTTAAAACTTTTTGTATATATCTTTTCTTTACATACTGCCATTTCTTCTTTACTTATATATACTTTGTTATCAGAATTAGTTAAGAGCAGTCATGAGCAAGGTTCCAATGCTAATCGATTCAATTTGTTTTCTCTTATCAGCTCGTATAACTTCTGTTATGCTTTAGGTGCTTTATTTTTGGTATAATTAATTGTATAAGTGAGGAAAATAAGCAACAAGATGTTATCCTCATTCAAAAACGAATTGTATGTTACATACCTAAAGTTGTGTCAGAGAACTAGTACCCTACTAAATGCCTTGTATTGCTTCGCCTGTTAAGATCAAGTTGATATAGTGTTTTACTAATGAATTGATCAATTCAATGTTGCCTATCAAAGCAACGTGAATAAAACATACATTATTCATTCAATACATACCTAATTTTTCTACAGAAACTATTATTGTTCATAAATCCATCACTTATTCTCTGACCACAACTGTAAAATTATTGATTAAAATGGTTATTTATCGCGTATGTACCTTTTTACCAATCTGTGACAACGCCTGTTGCAACACAGCCGAAACGTCGGGATAACAAATTGAAAAGGTACATACGCGATAAATACACGTTTTAATCAATAATTATGTACAGTGATCGCGAAAGTTTAAAAAATACTACAACTGTAAAAGTTTTAATTTGAATAATACATACAATTGAATAATACAGGTTTGTTAGGATGTGAAGTGAATTGATCTTCACAAAATGTCAACAAGTAATGTATACTTGTGAATTACATTAAGTTCTGTAATTATGAACGTAAATAGGACCTGCACGGTTGAGAACTGGATTGGGCCCGATCGCGCATCCATGCCATTTATAACCCAGTCTCAACTGAGTAGGACGATAATGTAAATTATTGTAAGAAATCTCGCCCAGTGTACACACCCAGTAATTCTTAATTCTATTGCACGCCAATTGTGTATAATACTATATAGGTAATTCTCTTATTATGAAATAGTACCGGTTAGATCAGATTTATAAAATATAAAATAGTTTTATTCGAGTAGAATCTTGCTTGTTAGTTTCTGTTGGTATTAACGCCAAGTTTCGACAATTAGAGAGGAAATGAGTATTATTTTTAGATACAAATTATATCTTAAATTAAGAGGTTGCGTGTCGACTTAAAAGTTAATTTATTTAGACAATAAGGTTAAATGGATGTCTAGTGCTTTTGTGTAATTTTTTTTTAATAATATTATATGTGAAAAATTAAACTTTCTATTATTTAAAACTACTAATGCACCCATGCTATTTAACATCCAAATGTACCTACTTATAGTTGCCGTTGAAGTAGGTTTTGCAAAGGTAGGTAAGTAATACCACAAATTCTTAGATTATAATCTATAGCAATATTATAAATTCCAATGTAACCCTGTCTCTGCCTGTTTGTTACGTTATTACGGCTAAACGGCGGGACCGATTTCGATGAAATGCTATATACTCGGGGCGTTCAATGTATTCTCGGTATCGGGGTAATATACTAATGATGAGGGTAATTAAATTATCTCATTAGTTTATGACACTCATTGAGGGTATAAATACAAAATTTTATTTGATTGTCGCCATTAGTATTCAAAATATCATTTCGGAAAGGCAACTACGATGACTGATACGACAATGTTGAAAAAAATCGAGCATCTCGCTGTGATAAAATTCCTCACAAAACAAGGAAAGACTCAAAAAGTAATCCACGAAGAAATGATGGCTGTTTACCAAGATTCTGCCCCTTGATTATCTACAATTCAGAAGTGGTCAAGTGAATTTAAACGGGGTAGAGAGAGTATTGAAGACGACCCTCGTGCCGGTGGGCCGGTTAGTGCCGCTACTGAAGAAAACGTAAAAATTGTTGAGAAATTGTGTTCAGATCCTAAGGGACTACATTGAATAATAAATTTTATTCAGAATTTTCTGCTTATTCTTTCATGCCTATACCGGAATACATTGAACTTCCCTCGTAGATAGATGGATAGACCTTGATTGAGACATAAGCTACTTTTTATTAACAAACCACTCGTGCGAAGCCGCGGGCGAAAGCTTGAATTATCTATATGGTGAAGACAAAACTTTGTACCTGTGTGAGATAAGGAAGAGGGGCGAAAGCTAAAATTAAACAAAGAAAATAGTTTACGGTCGAATTTGTCACTGCACACTGGCGCAACTAGTAGTAGGTAGATATTAGTAGATATATCTACGCACCCTAAATCATAGTATGCAGTTTTACCACAGACCAGTATAATAATATTAGTAGTATTATACTGGTATGTTGTAGAACTATTAGTAGAGACTACTTAAGAAATAAGTACACAGAAAATAAAGGCATCTTCATACATCTGAGTGGAGGTACCACCCAAAGAGAACCTTTACTATGCAAATGACAAAGCATGGTGTGTTGTACACGATTACTAGGTTCTTAAAGAGTTTGAAGCTAAAGATCTTGTTTCCCTTAACAAAAACCTTTACGTACCTAAAGTAAAATACTTCATACAAAATGTTCATAAATCCATCGGTAGATTTGTACTTTGTAATGTAAATAACTTCATAAGCAGTTGCGTACGCGCCCACTACCTATCTTACTTTTCTAACAATTTTAATTTTCACATAAAAACTCTGCGGATCAACTTGCAATTATTAATTGTCAGTATTGGTAAACCATCAATATGATTTTTACAGATTTTACAAGTCTTTACTTTTCCTATGCGTTGATGAAATATTTGCTATCTCTACCTTGAGCGATTTTGTGGGTATTCAGTTTATTTGTTTATTTAACGGTAACTAAGGGATAGTTACGTCGATACAAAGGTTAACCGAAAGAAAACAAAGACTAGATACGGTAGAAAAAGAGGAATAAAGTGAGAAAATGGGTCTCACAAGCAACACTGGCTTGCTAGCAAGTGTATCACAGAAGCCAGCACATATTATACAAAAGGTTAGTATCTTACAGAGTCCTATGAAAACATTGCATTTTTTAATGCACCTTTTGTTGGACACTTAAGTGAGGTCTGACGCCAAATGAAAGTGCCAAAGCTGGCTTTTCATTAGGTATCAGATTAACTTGGAGCTGATGAATCCTTATGCAAACTTATAATGATCTTTCTTTGAGACCTACGTGTCTCAAGTAGATACCTACATGATTACCTTCTTGGAATGGAATGTAGGTACTTAACCATGAAATAAAAAGTAGGTTCCGTACTTACCTCTTCAAAATCATCGCATTCACCCACTGATAGACATATGCCCCTTAAATTTATGCTGTTTTTATTTGCTAAAGCAGTTCGCATCCAGGTTTTTCTTACAATTTGCTCTGTCACCCGTCTACAGAATAATGTAACATTTTTTCTTTTCAGAGTAGCGTAGAATTGCGATGCGAAGTTACACCAGCTCCTTTCATGCTGCGGCCGTACGCAGGACTGTATAATCCCTTCTCAGCTGCGTGTTCTGTGCTGTGCAACCATCCTGCTGACACAGAGGCTAAGGAGTACGTTAAACGGGCTAAGGACAACTGGGTAAGATCTTCATCTCACGTTATGTATTTGTCATTGTTTCTTTCTTGGAAGACCGAGGTAATAGGTAGTGGGTAGGTACCTATAACCTAAAGCATGTTGACCTAAGCATCAACACTCGGACGCTCATTCAAATCTTTACCGTTTTTTGGAACTTTTAAACGTTGGAACGACTATTGACTACATCACGCATATCGTGGACGGTTAGGCACCACAAAATGTATTGGCGTGATATTCCTCGGGTTAAGCTTTAGTTCAAATAATTACAAATTCTAAATATAAGTAGGTAGGTACCTAATCATTGTCCTTTTGTAGTTTTTAGACGGCAAGCCACATTATTTGAGCGAAGACTTAACGAAGATTCAAGATGGCGACAAGGAGAAGATTCGCACACCACATGATATTGTTACTGAGGATATGTTTAGAAGGTATATTATCCTCTCGAGACCTATCAGCATAATGTTTTAAGTAGCACTTGTAGTGTAAGGGTTTACAAATATTCGAAACTATAGGCAGCCCCGGATTTACGAAATTTCCGAATCGGGGCAGAAACTTGATGAGGCGCCTCCTCTTCTCCAGCGTTTGAGGGACAGAGGGGTATATTAATATAAGTCACGCATTCTTTACTTTTTGATATCGGGTGTAGCCAGAGAGGGGTTTTAGGGCCTCAATTCAAATCAATAATTGATAGTACGCTGGATGGATTCTAGCTAAGCGCTTTGTGAAACCAGTTTTATTTCAAACATGAACTTCGTGCCCCCTGAAATTGCCGGCAGGGGCACGTGCCCTGGTTTGCCCCTCCCTACATCCGGGACTGTTGTCATGTAAATTTTCACCTCAACTTTAAGGGGCATTCGAGGATCGCACGTTGTTCCTGTAACCTGTCGCCATTTCATCCATCTCGCATTTATTATATTTTTAACGTCCCGGATACCAAAACCATCCAAAGCAATATTGGCAAAACTAGAGGAACCACCAAAGTTACAGAACAAATGTTCGGGTTTCGTTCTGCTGATCTTCAATCAGACACTCTAGTTTTTCCTGCCATTTTGCCAGTCCGCTCTGGACCTCGAGTGCATTTTCACCGACAACAATATTGTAATCAAGACTCTGGTACTTAATCTATTATATCGATAACCGTGTCGTAAAAAAAATTAAAGAACCTAAACACAATCCTTTTGCTGTTATCCATTAAGGAGTTCTGTTGATTCCTTCCTAGCTCCATCATCAGAGCCTAGTAGTCATTAAAATCGACATCAGTATGTTTGATCGCGATTTCGTACAAAGTTCGCGCGAACTAGCGATGATCGTAGCTTTCTATTATGACACCGCCTCAAACGTTTTTCGCGCGTTTTTCCAGATATGCAGAAACGGACTCAAGGCCGCTCACGCCAGCTCCGACCCTGGCTAGCGGCAAGTCTAGGGGATCCAGGAGATGCCTGACGCCCGACCAGCCACACACCAAAACTTCCATCGTCTTGGACTTGAGGAGAAGTCACAGCCAGGTATATAATTTTGAAGATTGCAAGACTTCATTCATTATTATCATTATATCAGGTATAAGACGTCCACTCACTGCTGAGCATAGGCCTCTCCATAGATTTCCAGAGCGACCGATCTTGTACGGCCTGCCCCCAACGGCTCCCAGAAACCTTTATCAGGTCGTCTTTAAATCTAGTGGGGGGCCATACATCTGCATTTAAAAAAAAATATTACTGGACATTTCACACAGCGCTATCTAGCCCCAAACTAAACAGAGCTTGTACTATGGGAACCAGATAACTGATAGAATACTTATATACTGTTTTTTTGTAAATACATACTTATAATAATATATTAATATATTGAAAAACATCCAGACCAGAAACAAATATCTGTAGATCATGCAAACATTTGTTCCACGACGTGAATCGAACCCGCGTCTCAGCCGGCTATTTGCCCACTGCGCCACGGAAGTCGTCATTAGGTGTAAAGAATCAATTAACCTCAGTCGTACTTTTATACAGACATTCAACACCAAACACCTACTAGTAAGTACTCTCTTTCAGTGGAAATCCGCAGGGCAGCCTCTATGGGAATCTTCAAATCCAAACTCTTTAAACACTTCGTCTCTCTTCAAGATATCCAACAAAATTGAGCACTTTATGTAGGTATATTTTATGTATTTGGTTTATGTATGGGTATTATTATTAATTTTTGAAAGTTTATTTTATGAAACCTAAGCTAAAGTTTTTTTTTTACCTCTCTATTTTCTGGCACTACCACTTTCTCTACACTACAAAAAGGTTAGCTGGAAGAAAATGCTAATTAGCATTAAGTTCGCCTATGTATTATTTTTTTAGTGCAATAAAGAATTTTCTATTCTAATATTACAATTTATGACTTCTATTTTCGGACTGTTTTCGATGAAATTTGGAATACCTACATATAGTGCGAAACCGCATGCGGAAGCATGTATACAATACAGCTTTCAGTTACTTATTACCAAATAATACATTGTACAGGTTGCTCCAAAATATGTTTGGTAACTCGGGGGTGATTCTGCCCATTAAAATTAAACACATCTTCATAAAAAAGAACAACAAATATCAGAAAAATGTTTAGTCGATTGCCTTACAAGTTGTATTCACTAAATTGTCTCCAATTCGATCAGAGTACGTTAGTCTTGCATTTTATCTTCCCAGAACACCTTCAATTTGCTCAGAATTTAAGATTATTAGTTCTTAGAGCCTATGCATCCATGTACCTATTGCTCCATGTAACACTAGTGTTCTGTGCTAAGCATACATCATACGGTGCAGACAACGCGCGTTTTACGAAGGTGCGTTCAGTTCAGAATCGCATTACCTGCGCGTCGTCTTTGTGCAGAGGCCCTTAGATGATAAGCTAGCCTAACTTGTCTTAGGGCTTTTCCACGTACAAAGTTTATACGCGCGTTGGAATCGATGCAAATACTGCAATCTGCTTTTTGGGCTTCTACGGCGCCGAAAAAGCGCATCGTCTGCACGTTTAAAATAGTGCATAGGCCCTCATGAATAAATTTCTTTTCCCAGGAAACTCTTTACTACCATGGCTATACGACCTCAGAGATGACCGCTGGGCCCAACACCAGCCCAACCAACGAACGGTCTACCTTACCGTCTCTGAACCTATCAGACGGTGCTCACGCAAGACTGTTAAAAGGACAATGTGACCAGCTGCCACCGTTGTCGTCACCACTAGTCTTGGCGAAGAGAATGATCAAGGAACCTGTCAGTGTGAGGACTGCTAAGAAAGTAAGTTTGCTTATGAAACCAACCTAATCATCATCATCATCATATCAGCCATCACGATGACCGATCTTGTGTGGCCCTGCATCCAACGGCTTCCAGCAACGTTTATTAGGTCATATTTCTATCTAGTGGGAGGTCATCTTACGCTGCGCTTTCTTCTGCTTCGGCTTTGTCTGTGACTTTGATTTGTCTACGTTGTATCTCCTCATTTTTGATTAGATCACATAGAGAAACGATTAGGATAGCCGTCTCCACCTTACATACTTCACCCGAATTCGATGTAAATAGTTTGTAAACAAACTGCCCTTCATCATCATCATCATCAACCACTGCTGGACGTAGGTCTCTCCCACGGTGCGCATTGAGCCCGATCTTTAGCTCTTCTCATCCAATACTTGCCAGCCACAGCGCGCAAATCGTCACTCACTCTATCTAGCTGGAGGGCGTCCTACACTTCGCTTGCCTCCTTCCTGGAGTGGAGACGTGGTCTCCACTACAGAACGCGTTTACCCCAACGGTTATCGTTTAACCGCATTC
The DNA here is from genome assembly GCA_963924445.1 of Philereme transversata. Taxonomy (NCBI): domain Eukaryota; kingdom Metazoa; phylum Arthropoda; class Insecta; order Lepidoptera; family Geometridae; genus Philereme; species Philereme transversata. The sequence goes on along the minus strand of OZ004345.1, from coordinate 25,650,789 downwards.
TTTTGTTTGTCGTTGAATATTTATGAGAGAGGGAGTAATCACAAATAGATAAACACGTCCGGTCAAGTACTAGTGGGACTCGCACACCGAGGGTTCTGTACCTACCTATATTTATGTTAATTTAGCAGCGCCATCTAGTTATGGGACTTAGAAACCAAGTAAGCTTTTAAGGCAGATTTCTAAGTCTGTTTTAGATAGAGATTTCGTTTTATTTATTTCGACATTTCTCATCATAACCGCAACGCCATAAAAAATTTTTTTTGAATGTGTATCTCTTTTATACGATACCCCATTTGACCAAATGACTTTTCGGTTATCTATAGGCGGTTTGTGTACAAACATTGCACATCGCATTTGGGTAAAGTACCTATAGTTATAAAATTCTGGTCGATTCTCCAATAGTTTGCAGAAGTTGCCTAAAAACTGTTGATCTGCTATGAGAGGTATTTCTGTTCTTGACATGATTAAGGTCTTCCTATATTGACGGTATTTTTCCTACTTAAAAGCTTACTAGACCGTTACCATCACAATTTGCCCTTAGATAAATAAATCAATAGTATGATAGTATCGTCAGATAAGCCTGAATGATAAAGTAATTTTCCCAATAAGTCTGCGTTGGAACTTTGTCATAACATCATCTAAAATGTTACCGTTCCTAGTATCGAAAACCAAGCTTTTACCGAGTAGAAAAGACGCCTCAAAGGTCAAGAAGAAAGAAAGTTTCTTCGTTACCGGTGATAACTTAAACACTGTAAAACCTAGAAGAATAAAGCGAAAACCTCTAAAACTACCCCCAATTAAACCACCATCTCCATGCGATTGCAATCTTCTACATCTAACTAAAATAGTGATAAGTTATGGTCCGAAAAGGAGAAAACGTGGTGGTTCGAATATTGTTCTGTCTATGACCGCTTGGGGCACCACAGGCCAACGGAAGCGAATGAAACTGCCGAGTGTGAAACTTACAAGAAAGTTTATCAAGAAAGAGAACCCGTTGATTTATGATAGCGACGAGTTTTTTAAGAAGCTAGAGGTAACAAGATTATATGTTTTACGTGTTCTCGTCCAAAATACCTCAGTGTCATAAGACGAAAGTCTTTGATCGGTGTGTGTTCGTCAACGACGCCTGCCGCCTTCAGGCATCCAAATTTCTATTTGGACCCACTTATCTTAAATAATTTAGTAATGAATGTAGTAATTTATCAATCATCATATTCATCATAGTCGCTTAGTTGATCTGATATTATGCCCAATCATTTCAAAGATTAAATTGGAAAAGGTATCGCCAATTAAAGGCGAAGAGGTTTCTGGTAGCATTAAAGTCATCTAAAGATAGCTTTTTTAAACCATGTCGGTCCACTGGTGGGCAATGGTCTCCCCAAATCCCCCTTCTCTTTCTAGTTCTAATCATAATTCTAGGGTGGGGGGAATAAGATCTGCATTGACGGATTAGATTGTAGCATTGGGGTGTATTATGTAATAATCCCCTGCTAACCTGAGCACAGTCATCCCGTCTCCTTGAAATAACGGAATAGGACTTTGGGTTGAAGGTAGTAGCCTTCCAAGAGCCCCGTGGATGTTGTTGTGATGTTGACGGATCAGGATTTGATGAGCTCCTGCAGGCTCGTTTTCAGTCTGGCATCGCTAGTGGCCGCCAGTGGAGTATCACGTGCTCCTCCGTCTCTTCTTGAATACATCCGTGACAAAGCCCACTGTCCGCGGCCCCGGTCTTCAAGAGGTGATGGTTATCATCTCGTTGCACAAAAGGGTTCAGGATCGTCCTTTACAATACCTTCATATATATACATATATATATATATATACATATATATATATATATCTACATACAATACCTACATATAATACATTCATAATTATAATCTTTTATGTTCCCAGAATCAATTAAAAGCTCTGACTTTAAGTAAGCCGATGAAGCCTAAGAACAAAAGCCCTCCTGCGTCGCAGCGTTCTAAAGCGGACAAAGAAGGAAACGAGGCGAATGATGACGTCACCATTGACGAAGACGGTAAGTACGACGGCCATTTTTTATATGGAACAAACATGGCCCACCTGGTGGTAACCATCGCCTACAGCAAAGTATTGCCTCGTAGGTCACGCACCTTAGGAACATGCCCTACCATGCACTGCCCTGCTTCCATCAACTTGAGGCATACAGGTGTAAAGCCTCATGTGCCTGTAATTTCACCATTCAAATTCATTTATTTAGAACAATTAGTACAAACAGATTACTGATAGCACGATGAAACTGCTAAAATTATAAAAATTGTGGAGCAACTTCAACGACCACCTCCTCAGACAACAAAGCAAGATACCCTGTGCCTCTTCATTTTCACGCCATTCTTTCTAATTCTGCGCCAATCGAGTCCAGTGACATCCCACCATTTTTACAACATCATTTGACCAACGGGCTAGTGGTCTACCACTCGGTCACTGCCTTTAATGTTCCCGCCTAGCCAAGTGTCCTACCCAACTCCACTTCAACTGATTTACCCGTTTAGTCACATCCACGACTTTAGTTTTGCGACGAATTTTGACGTTGGCAAATTTTATTTATCTTTATCCAAGAATTAAGTGAAGATTTTGTTTGCAGGCGGCGATGGGGAAGGGAAAAGGCGAGGCAAGCGACGTAAAAAAGGGCGAAATGGCGGCAGCGATCAAATGACGTCCGCTGGATTAGCGGCACAAGCTCAACAGGACCCTGAAACACAGGTGCGAGCGACGAGGCGAGCGAGTTACAAGACGAATAGCGAGTCGAGGGCGCAATATGTAAACGGCACGTTCGTCACTCATCTGGCTGACGAACGTGAATATACTTAAAATTGTATTGTAGAGACTAAGATGGTAAGCGTGGTAAAAGTTAAAAGTGGTAAAGGTAAAAGTGTGTGGTTAAAAAAATCCTATTCAAAATTGGCAAGTATTTTTTAAACACGGGTTAAACATTTGTTTAACTTTTTTGTGATTATAAAGTATGTAATTAAAAATAAATAAATGACATCAGTGGATTCGAGAGGGAATGGTGGGAATCTGCCGTGGATTGCGATAGGTGGAAGGAGTTGGGGGAGGCCTTTGCCCAGCAGTGGGAAAATGTAGGCTAACAAAAAAAACATACTAGTATTCAATATTAGGTAGGTGGGTATTAAAATACCTCTTGTCAATACATACTATTGGTCTATTAATGGGCGCACCTGTGGGGTGACAACAAAACGGTTGATTATATTACATCAGAAATGATGATTCATAACTTTGAAAAACCATTAAAATACGATTTAATTTCATCATATATTCTTATGAACTTGTAGGGTTAATTATTAAATGAATCGGACAATACACTCTATGAGCACAATAAGGCCTGGGGCCAACCTCGATCTCTTAAAGCAATATTAAAATAATATTACTATGCCCCTCAATTAGTTATCTTAGGTACTTTAATAATGTAATGGCGAAGATGTTTTGGTGACGTGACCATAAATCGTTAACTCAAAACGTTTCACATTAGAGCTCAAATAAAGCGTAAAATTATCCTAAAAAGTAAGTAAATCGTGTTTATTTTAGCAATGTTTTATACTGAACATGGTGTAAAACACTAAATATACAACATTGTTAGGATTATAATAGTAATGTTTATAAGTGTTGTGGTTCAAATCGAAGTAATGTTGCTACAAGCTTGAAACAAAACGCTCCTGAAACATGATGGTTTTCTAAAAGATATGGTTGGCGGCGCCTAGTGCCGTAAAAGAGGTAGGTATGACTTTTTTTTATACATAAAGGCTCGATTGACCACGATCTCGCCTGATGGTAAGCGATGATGCAGCCTACGATGGATCACGCATTATTATTATGCTGATCAATTTATTTGCGCAGCACTGGTTTAAAGCCTTAAAACCTGATGTGTTGATTATAGATCGCAGGCATCGGCACGGACTCTCAAAATCCGAGTTCGCGCGGCTCCATCGCGCCGTCAATCGATGACGTCATAGTACTGCCAGCCATTAAAACAATCCCCGCTAAGAAAAGTGACTCCTTCCTCGATGACGACATACTCAAGTACTTGCACAGAGAGGTCGACGAGGAGGCCATTGAGACCGAGTTTGATATCAAGGTAAGAAATAGCTAGCTGTTAGTCTAGGAACATCGCCGGCCCTAGCTTTTCATCAGGGTTGGCCGAGATTGTCTTTCAGCGCCATTTAGTCGACGCTTTCACTTCACGTTAATTCTACTTCGGTTTTATGTTAAATAAATAACAATCTCCAAATTTTCAAAAATCAATAAAATAACTGTTATCCATGTAATTTTACAAAAAACGCTGTTTACGTACTCGGTTCAAGGCTTGTCTAGCCGCTCCAAACATTCAGATTTAGTTTATTAAAAAGTGAGATTTAGCTTTTAAAAATGTCTGTAGATCTACGGATTTAACTAGAGGCAATCTACGGATTTTTCAGCGTCACCCAACGGATTTAAAAACTGATCTGGCAACACAACACTGAATTTTGAAAATAGTAAAATTCTGAAGAAATACCAGATTTCCGTCGCTAGGCAACACATCGACATCTACGTCACGCCAGTCAGTAGTAAATAAAATAAATAAATATTTCTGGACATTTCACACAGCGCTACCTAGCCCCAAACTAAGCAGAGCTTGTACGATGGGAACCAGATAACTGATGGAATACTTATATACTTTTTTTTTTGTAAATACATTCTTATAATATATAGAAAGACATCCAACCCCGGAACAAATGTCCGTAGATCATGCAAACCTTTGCCCATTAGTCTTGTAATGTAATAAAAAAAATATTCCAGCGGCGTTACGTGCTAGAAGAGGCTTACCGAACTCGGCCCGAGCGTCCATACGGCGCTGAAATGCAATCCTTACTAAAAGAGCTGAAGGTCCCCGCCGTCAGCCTCGGGGACTGGCTGCACATCCCTCGCGTCTTCTCGCGCCAGAGTGCGCTCTTCTCTCTGCCGATAGACTCCAACGCGCTGGAGAGTGAGTATCACAATCTTCAATCAATCTCTCTGCTGATAGATTTCAACGGCCTGGAGAGTGAGTATCACAATCTTCAATCAATCTCTCTGCTGATAGATTTCAACGGCCTGGAGAGTGAGTATCACAATATTCAATCAATATCTCTGCCGATAGACTCCAACGCGCTGGAGAATGAGTATCACAATCTTTAATCAATATCTCTGCCGATAGACTCCAACGCGCTGGAGAATGAGTATCACAATCTTCAATCAATCTTTCTGCTGATAGATTTCAACGGCCTGGAGAGTGAGTATCACAATCTTCAATCAATCTCTCTGCTGATAGATTTCAACGGCCTGGAGAGTGAGTATCACAATCTTCAATCAATATCTCTGCCGATAGACTTCAACGCGCTGGAGAATGAGTATCACAATCTTTAATCAACATCTCTGCCGATAGACTCCAACGCGCTGGAGAGTGAGTATCACAATCTTTAATCAATCTCTCTGCCGATATTTCACTATATTTACTATATGATGTGATTTACTATATGATATACATAGATATGACTTCACTATATTTTTCATACTTGTTCGGTATTTTTCATGCTTGAGGTAGATCCAAAAGTAACTCAAAATGCTTTTTGAAATATTACACAAGTCTGCGTTTCTATGGATATATATGTATATAGATACCTGTAGCGTATTATATAGATTTTTTATAAGTTCCTACTTAAATAACCTAATCCTTGGGCACTAACGTAGCATCTCATATTTACAATTGCAATTTCCACCTTTTCCTTCTGTATTTACAATTAAAGACTAAATGGTAAAACATTAAACAAATAATTGTATTATGTAGATATTCTTTCTGTTAATAAATGTACTTCCATCGTCAATTCATTACATATTAGGTATTTAGTTAAAACAATAACATCAATAAATAATGCTGGACTTTTTACACAGCGCTATCTAGCCCCAAGCAAAATAGATAAATAATAAATATTGTTGGACATTTCACACTATAGGTACATAATACATTATACAAATAATAAATATCTAGTCCCAAACGAAGCAGAGCTTTTACTATGGGAACCAGATAACTGATAGAATACATACTTATATACTTTTCTTGTAAATACATACTTATATTAATTATAAAAACATCCAGACCTGGAACCAATATCCGTAGATCATGCAAACATTTGTTCCGCGGCGGGAATCGAACCCGCTACCTCCTGCGTCTCAGCCGGCTGCTCGCCCACTGCGCCACGGAGGTCGTCACATTTATGGCACATAACATTTATGTTTCTATTTCATTTTCAGCCCTGACCCCAATGAACTACGCGGCTAGATTCGTGACCTTGAAGAGGTCTAAACAGTTGCTGTATCTAACAGTGATAAGGAAGTTCCGGGAACGAGGGTACAGGATGCCAATACCAGTAAGAACAATACTGATTATAAGGTTTAAAATTTCTAAGGATAACAACGAACACGTCCTAAAAGCTTTAGGCTCGGACTATATGGCATCCGGGTCTTCCCGATCCTGCGAATCCAGAGTATGTCCCGGTTGCTTCCAGGTAAAAATCGGAGTCGGATGGCCTCGGATCGTGTGTAGTCGGATGCAGGAAAATTTCAAATGTTTGGTTGTGCGACGGATTGATCAGGGGCCGTTAAAAAACGGTCCCTGACAAGCTCGGATGCCATATACGAGGCATGCCTTTTAAGTTTTGTCGTTTGAAGAAAAAAACACATCTAGAACCTTATAGTAACTTTTTATTGTTTTTCAAAGTATTCACAACGTAGCTTAAAACACTTTTCCATTCGCTCAAACCAGTTATTATAACATTTATTCCACTCTAAAGTGGGGTGTTCAAAATGGCTGTCTTGAAAGCGTCGACTGCTTCTTCACCGGACTGGAACCTTTGACCACGAAGACTTTTCTTAATTTTAGGAAATGTAAAGAAATCGTTAGGGCTTAGGTCAGGACTGTATGGAGGATGGTCAAGAATTTCTACTTTTTCCTGCTTCAAATACTCAATCGTTTGACGAGCGCTGTGTGAGCTTGCGTTGTCGTGGTGCAGGATGATGCGTCGCTTTGAGTTAGATTTTCGAAGTTCGGCGATGACTTGTGGTAAACAAACTGTAGTATACCACTCTGCGTTAACCGTTCTACGATCTTCAAGTGCAATAGTCGCAACATGGCCGGTTTTTCCAACGAACGTGGCCACCATCTTCTTTGAAGTGCTTCGAGAACGAACAACTTTAGTCGGCTTTGGCTCGTCTTGAAAGACCCAGATTGTAGATTGTTGTTTGGTATCAGGATCGTAGGCATAGATCCAAGATTCGTCACCACTTATGATGTCGTAGACGTGATTTGACTCCCCTCGGTTGAACCTTTGCAGAGTTTTCTTACACCATCTGACGCGGGCCGCCTTGTGATCGTCGGAAAGCAGATGCGGTATCCAACGGCAAACTAGCTTTCTCACACCAAGCGCTTCATGCAAGATCTTCTGAATGGTTGTCCCTGAGATGCCTAATAGAGCCTCTATCTCTCGATACGTCACATGACGATCTTCGAGAATTAGTTGTCTCACAGCAATGATGTTATCTTCAGTGAAGGCGGATTTTGGGCGTCCTTCGCGAAATCTGTCACTAACACTAGTATGTCCACGCTGGAATTCTAAATACCAGCGTTCGACAGTCCGCAGACATGGGGCTACATCACTGAACACAGATGTTAGCTCTTCTAAACACTGAAGCCGTGTCAGGCCTCTTCTAAAGTTGTAGAAAATTATTGCACGAACATTTTCCTTAGAAAGATTCATTTTCGTACGTGACCTGACAGATTCAAATCGAAACTGTGACTAAACAATAGCATTAATCCTAATACTTTCAACTGTTTTGAGATTCAAAATGTAAACACATTCGAATATAGAACAGTTCCAAATTCAAAATTGCCGGAAAATATGGAAACGACAGAACTTAAAAGGCATGCCTCGTAGTCCGAGCCTTAGGGTCCTTCCACAAAAAAAGTTAAATACTGATTAGCGCGTGTTTAAAAAAATCCAATACCAAAATTGGTAAGCACTTTTTTCTGAAGTGCCCGCAATCTAGATATTATACCTTCACGTCGGGTAAGTTTTTCGTTAGTTACATACAGCGTGCTGCGTGAGGCAACACGAATAATGTTGCACGCCGAATGTAATTTAAAGTTAAACTGCCCCGAATGCGTGTGCGTGGCTGGAGTGCGTGCACGCAGCAGATGTCCGACCATGTCGCCTGCGTGGCGTGCGCATAGTGTGCGCGTCGTAACGCCACGCAGGCGAACTGACATCTTAGAATTTCATAAATTATAACCGCTGCGTGCACGCTTATGTCACGCACACGCATTCGGTTTGAACAGCCCTTTAAATTACAAGCTTGACCATGAAAACTGGTGAGCCAACCATCCAACTAAGACAAAATCGCTTAGTTTGACTGGCCTCACTTCACGTGCGGGGTGTAGGTACTCTCGAGATACCTTTATGCCTGCAATGTTCTGGAACTGTGTCCAAGTTTAAATCGAAACACTGCGTAGATCAAGTCTTCAAGTCCAGAGTGAATAGGTTCTTTCTAGGCAAGCGTGTTCCATCTTCGATCACACCATCACTTATCACCAGGTGAGGTAGATGTCAAGCACTTGGCATACGGGAAACAGCATACTGAACGACTCATTCTATAGAAAGCGTTTTCAATTTTCAGGACATCCGAGAAGGTTTAATGCTGATGATGGGAGGGATCCTGACTGCGGAACAAGCGGCGCACTTCACGAGTATCATGGAATGCGATATTTATATCGAAGAAGATAGCATTCCGGATGAGATTAAACTCACTTTGCTTGGAGGGGGGAAAAGGAATATGGATGAGGCGGGGGACGTGGAGGAGGTATTAAAATAACGTATTTTCAACCTTATTTCCATTTAATAATCGATAGTTTCTCAAACGGCCCCGAGACTTGTTTTGACTCTAGAGTCGAACCTCGAATATAGTCGAATAGGTTCGGTACCAGTTTAACCAAACTAACGCATCTAGCGATAGGTGGAAGGAGTTCGGGGAGGCCTTTGCCCAGCAGTGGGAAAATGTAGACTAATAAAAAACAATAAGTAACAGAAACTTAAACACAACACTAATTCGTTCGTAATATCGTTCACCACTAAAAATACTCTTAATTATATCGCACTCGTTAGCTAAGTAAATAGTACCTGCACCTATTTTGAAACAAACATGAAACATAAATAAATGTGAATACGAATAGGTATCACTGTCCGCCTGAGCTCCGTCGCGAGCGTTATATCCAGAAATATATATGTAGAATACTCTAGTGTACTCGCTGGTGCCGCTGAGACACTCCGACTTGTTTACTAGCCCGCTGGCTAGTACATATCACTATTCTGTTATTTGTTTAGGCGTAAGAATATATAATGCTTTTCACGAAAAATAAATATATTTTTCAGAGTTCAGAAAACACTGTGAAATACCGGACATGGTGCGGTCTCTGTGCTATCTGTGAGCGGATGTACGGCCGCTTCCCGCCTAGAGACAAGGATCCGCCTGATGGGGTAGGTGCATCGTCACGATCCCTATATCAGTATTGATTCCCAGATTTTCGACTGACAATCCTATCTCTAGTGTTTACTACGCTCATCCCTATTACCATTAAGCATTCAATTTGTGGTGGGTGAATACCGTCGCCATCGCGGCTACTCGCGTATTAGTTAGAACTAGGCAACTCTACATAATTGCTTGTAAGATAAATAAGTATGCAGAATTGCTTCAAAATTCAAAACCAAATTTGAATTTTCGACTTTATTTTGTAAGATAGTTTCCATGGATAGTAACACCCGTGGAATTTTTCATTAATGTTTCGAAGCACCATGTATTTTAACCGATTTGAAAAAAAGGAGAAGGTTCTCAATTCAGTTGTATTTTTTTTTTTATTTGAGAGGATATATTCTTGTTTGGTCCCATAGAAATTTCATCAAAATCGGTTCAGTAGTTTGGATTTTACTGTTAACTGAAGTGGGTGTTAATTTTGTTAAAAAGTTACTTGTATGTTTTTGTTTTTACAGATGGAGCTAAGCGACTTTATGATGGTGGAAACTAAATTAGCATTATTGAAAGTGCACAAAGGACTGGTGGAAATACTAAATGCGATAAGAGAGCGGTGAATAATGTTATTATACATAATTATATCAGAGGTTAGGAAAATGATTTATACGTATTTTACATAGTAATGCCCTGTTTGTACATAATAAAATCTATTATTTTAATATTTGTTTTTTTTTGTTCTGTTCTGTTATCTGTTCAAGATAGCCAACTTAAAAAAAAAGCGTTTCTACTGATTGAAAGCTGTTTAAAATTCGCGGGAATGTATGAACGTATCCATAAACAAAATCGCAACTCCAAACGAACGGAAGCCATTGGTGGCAATTCTGTTGTTTACGCTGACTAACAAAAATTTGTATAATACGTGTAAATACAAAAATACGAACGGTCTTATTTTGTTAAAACTAAAGATCAAATTAGAATGACATTTCTAAAATGATGTAATTTTTGATAGCATGTTTGCGGGCTAGTTTTAGTGATCAATCAAATTGGTGTGGACTAAAACTAGCCCGCAAACACGCCTTCCTAATCAAATACTTAAAGGGGCATGCCCACTCTCCCTTGTAAAAAATACTGTCACTGCACACACTTGAAACTAATTGCTAATGATTCTAGGCTTAGTTAGTAATAAAAGAGCTAAGGAGTTAGTTATAAAAAAGTTTACATTAATGAGAAAAATCAGTTTTTATTTTTCACAAACAACCAGTTTTAAAAATATATGTACCTACCTATTTACTTCTGAAAATCAGATATTTAGTGTGTCAGGGGTAGTAATAAGGTAATAAAATGTACGAAAAATGTAAGTACCAATTGTACCCAAGCGAAAAAAAAATGTACTTATTTGCCTTTGGAGATGTTTAATAGAATTCATTATGTATTTCTGTGTTGATTTTGTAAACTTGGATTGAATAGGTAGTCGATATCGATCGATATCGACCATCGTTTGAGTTAGTTCTTAATTCGATGATTTGGGAGGAATAACGAGTGATAGGTGCCTAACTAAAAAATATCTCATGTCTGTGTCATTAACTCGTCTCTGCATGGCCTTATGCAAAAATCGTGCGAAGCTTTAACCTCTCATCTGTTGATCAAATTAAAATCGAGATAATGCTACAGATAAGCCGAGTTATTTTTTTCCGCTTTTTTTCTCTCCACTGGTTAATCCTAAAGCCATCTAGAAGGTGGCGCTGAGATCAACGGCCCGCCGATTATGATCAAGGTTAGCTGAGAGCGAGAGGATTTAGATCACTTGCGGTGCGTCAACAGCTGAGCGCAAACTCAGCGCGCACTGCGATTGGCTGAGATTATCTCGGCCGGGCGCTCGCTACCAGCGCGAGTCAAGCATAATACCACCCCCGGGTTAATTAAAGAGAAAAAAAACGATTTACAAAACGCTCATTGGGAAACAAATATTGTTTTGGTTTCGTACTTCTGAAATCGGTGACCGATTTTTCGTGTCAGTGAAAATACAGTCAAATAAATCGATTGTTTTATTTATGTTCTTTTATCAACAATCGATTATTGTCTCAGAACAACTCTGGCTCAACACTAATGCTTGCAACTGGAGGCAATTTGCTACCATTTCATTTCCTGTCGTTTTCATATTCATTATTATTTTTAAATATTGTAGGATACTTTTCGTGTTAATCGATTGATACGTAGATTAACGAAAAAATGTAACATATTTTTTGGATGAACGCAATTTTTTGTGCAGTTGACAGCATTATATGGGCATGTCCCTTTAGAAATGTCACTTTAAATGTCATTCTAATTTGATCTTTAGTGTGAACAAAATAAGACCGTTCGTATTTTACACAATTTTAGTTAGCGTAAACAACAGAATCGCCACCATTATGTATCTAGTCCTAACCCAGGACATGGCGCAAAGACTAGTATCCAAGGCAAAACAGTCAAAATAAAAACTTTGTTTCTGACAAGTTTGACATAGGGGTGTGACATTGAGTAAAAAAAAACGATTTTTAAATAACCGATTTTTCTATTTTTAGTATAAATCGATTTGTCAACAATCGATTTTAGAAGAAATAAATCATCCATTCCGATTACATAATCGATTTATTATATAATATTTTGAGGTTATAAAACGTTCATGACTTGCATGACAAATATTTTTAATAAGATTAAAAGAATTTGACAGATTTCAGATTCATCTTAGAGACCATAATAACCATTATAAAATATAACAATTTATAACCTTACCTTGCTAGCCTGTAAGACAGTGGGATGTATTCGCTCTATAAGCTGTTTTAAATTTGTAGTATTACCACAAGTTTTTAATTCTTTCGAACAGTACTTGCATATTGCTGCGGTATAAAATACGTTATAAAATTCTTCCGCCAACCGCTTTTAGGTATTTTACCGATAGAAGACATTTTTATTGTAAACGAACAATTATTTGCACTCTTCAAAGGGAAAAAAGCCGTTGAAAAGATATGATACTGATGCCGTCTTGGCGAGTTGTTCATTTATTGAACTTTGAGTTGATTTATCCATCGCAGGGCGTTTAAAAAAATCGATTGAAACATGTAATTTATATAATCGATTATTATTACAAAGAAAATCTATCATTAACAATCGATTATAAGAAAATAATAATAGATTTAAATAAAAATCGATTATTTTTTAACATCCCTAGTTTGACAGTTGATTCGGTTTGTTTGGTTGAGTGAGTTCAAATTTTCAATCTATTTTTGTATGTTATTTCTGTTTGGTTTTGTAGCGGTGTAAACTCGTTACGAATTTATGTACGCGGCGCGGTGGCTAAATCGACGATAGAAAATAAACAAAACAGACTGCTTGCTACCAAACGAACGCGCGGTGGTGTTTCACTTCCTGCTATTCTGTGTATTTTTAAAATTATTTGACCGAGACAATGAATTTTGCCAGAGAACCGAACAATACTGATGGTACGTAAATACTAGGTTTAAAATATAGCATCGCGTTGGTGCTATATTTACTAATATTAGAATTGTTTCCAGAGTACTTTGTTACGGCGCATCAGATATTTGACTGTTGTGGTGTTGAAAGCTCGAGCACGCTGCATGTAGACGCTCTGATGGTCAAATTAGCACCATTCGTGAATACTATTAAGTAAGTACAACCAAAGCTCTATACTCTTCATAAATGGTCTTCAACCTGTTTTTGATTGGTCTCTCTGTTCTTTTCGGTCCTCCATAATTCCGACCTTTATTTATTTATTTTATTCAAATTATTTGTACGTAGGTACTTTATATGAATGTGTTTTACTAATGCCTCTTTTTTCATGTTTCTTCGGTCTCTCTCTCTGGTCGTGAGGTCACTATAACAGGCTCAGTCTGAAAACCAGCATTGGTCTGCACTTAGCACCTAAGAGTGGATCAACATAAAGCTGAGACTGATCCATTTTGGGACACCACACAGCACAGAACCTTTTAGCGCCCGCATATTTATGTAGCTCTTGTTAGGTACCTGCCTATAATGATTGTTCCTAATCTGTTCTTGTTTATATCTTCTATGTCAGTCTCTCTGTGTTTTTATAGGTAGGTACCTACCATTTTCATAATCAGTGTTGTTTTTAATGTCTTTTTCAATGTATGTTTTATTACCAGTTTTGTCTGTGCTGTACTGGTGTTCTAAATAAAAGTCTTTTACTTTTATGCACCCAGCTCTAACTCAATACAAATCTGAGTTTAACTTCCAACATAGTTCTAAAATAGGTCATCATTTCTGCTGTACAAGCTAGTTCGCTGTATTCTGTTAACACATAACCATTACCTAAATATGGCTTTAATACAATTTAAATGTAAATATTACTGCGCCTAAATTGGTCATAAACAAATCATAAAAAACATAGTTTTAGTTCATCCTGTTGGCATGTTGTCTTATTTATAGAGAATGTTTACAACTATTTCACACTCTGTTTATTATTTTAAAACATGTGTCATGGTTCTCTTATCAAGTTTATTAAATTTATTTACAACTAGCTTCTGCCAGTGGCAGTTGTTTGTCAACAAAGAGTAGCCTATGTGTTTATCCAGGTTATAATCGCAGTATGTAATAAAGTTAATTGAAATCGGTGCAGCCGTTAAGACATAATTAAGTAATAAACAAACATCTAAACTTTCCCATTTATAATATTAGTGTGATAGCTCCAAGAATGCCCTATGTAACACAAAACCATGGCATTTAATGTAGGTAGTTATCAGGAAATCAGATGATTACTTATGCACCATATAGTATATGAATATATGAAGTAATTAGTGGTTTTGTTACACATAGCATCTATATGAAATATAGATTTCACATTTCTCTTCAAACCTATCTGTTTCCGCTGCAGGGCAACCGTTAAAGCTATTTCCCATACAAATCATACATACAGTCAGCAAAGTACATGACATTATTAGGTTCTGTTGTCATCATTTGCTGAAGGATTATGGGTGCTATGCGAGCCTTACATCTTAAATCCTGCCTCTGACATTACAGCAGGTGAATCCTTAAACCAGCTTCTGCTGTAACTTGTATAAATTATCGTCTCGTTATTACCAACTACTAACCTATGTTTCGCAAATAAATAAATATTTGTCTTTAAAAGGTAAATGTCTTACAAGTCTTAAGATTATGTTGGTTAAAATTATCAAATAAAAATTCCCATGTTGCTTGCTTCAATACCATTAAAAGCTTTCTGTGTGAGTTTTTTCATATGATGTCATAAGCTATGCCAGGAATAGTAATTATCTACTTACTTTATGACTCAGCCTAATGGTATGTTGTCCTTGTTATATGGGAGTCTAAATGGGACATATAAACAATTTGATAAACATAACAACATTCCTGTTTTGAATGTTGTATGTATAATCGATAAATATTTCTGCTCAGTTTCTTAAGGATTACAGGCAAAGATCTAATTGTAAAAACGAAGACAAATAAATTTTTATTCACAATAACCCAAGATCGAAAGCCAAGGAGAAAAACGATTATTGACTATTGACATCTTATCTTAGTCTTTAAAGTTAGACAATAAGGGGCTGGTTGTTAGTTGGTTGTGGGACCTCTGGTTATCGTGTGCTCAATGCCTCTGACAAAGGTCCCATTCATATATTTTCCTATTTAGAAATATTAAATTTCCAATACAACATCAAGTTAATAAAGTTTTTTGTTTGTTTTGTGTAGGGCTGAATTCAGTTATCTAAAAACACTGCTGGATCCAGATCAATGCAATCCTGAAATCAACGTGTCCAATCTTGCAAATGCTTTGCACCAGTACACAGAGAGCCAGAAAACTAAGATGGATCTGGATGAAAGGTAAGTCAAACAGAAACATTACTACTAGTCACCATCTGGCGAGATCATGGTCAAAAGCGAGCTAATAAATTAGTATTATTTTTAGTCCTCTGTGTCCCACTGCTGAGCAAAAGCCTCTTCTTTCCAGTGCCAAGATGGCCCAAAAATTATATTAAAAAAGTGCTGATCTTAAGACAGCACAGATGATAATTTAATAATCCTAATACTATACTTATGTCTTAATACTTATATTATAAACTACCTGACCCGCCTGCGGCTTCGGACGCGTGGTTTGTCAATAAAAACATTACCCTCCTGTACAGTCGGTTAAAAAGTATCCTATGTCCCAGTCCTGGTCACAATCTATCTATATTAATAAAGCTTTTATAGCACAAAAAAAATGTGTTCGCGCATTATGTGGAGCCTGGTTTACTGAAAGCTGTCGTCCTATTTTTAAGTAACATAAAATCATGCCTATTGCCTGTATGTATATAAATGGTATATGTAACTTAGTTAAACAAAATTCAGAACGATTTCTAAAACACTCTGACAAAATGCAAAGGCATCATAATAGACTTTATCTACCACATTGTGAACTTGATATTTATAAAAAGAATGTATATGTATGTAATGGCTATAAAAATATTTAATAATTTACCAAAGAACATTCAAGAGCTGCCACTTTTTAAATTTAGGCACAAATTAAAATTATGGCTTTTAGATAAGACCTTTTATAAATTAGAGGAATACTTTAATAAATAATGACATGATTAATTTGACAGAATAACTATAATATATAAATTGAATACTAAATGTTTGACATAAATAGTGTAATGTTACTAACAATATCTTTATAAGAAAACAAATATGAAAGCTTTACAAGCTTATTGCACGCCCCTGAGTGGGGTAGAGTATAGTGAAACTATTTTATATTAAATGTTACATCTTTCTGTATAACCTATATTCTGGCAATAAATGATTATGATTATATTTATATTATTGATTAATAGAGTGCTCAGGGTGAAGAAGAAGAGTAACGTTGAAATAAAAAAAATAATACTTACCTGGCTCAAAGAATTTGATTACGATGGTGTTGAAGCAATGTTAAATGGCTTTTATTGTTGATGTTTTCTTTTTGTACGAGGCATGCCTTTTAAGTTTTGTCGTTTGAAGAAAAAAACACATCTAGAACCTTATAGTACTTTTTATTGTTTTTCAAAGTATTCACAACGTAGCTTAAAACACTTTTCCATTCGCTCAAACCAGTTATTATAACATTTATTCCACTCTAAAGTGGGGTGTTCAAAATGGCTGTATTGAAAGCGTCAACTGCTTCTTCACCGGACTGGAACCTTTGACCACGAAGACTTTTCTTAATTTTAGGAAATGTAAAGAAATCGTTAGGGCTTAGGTCAGGACTGTATGGAGGATGGTCAAGAATTTCTACTTTTTCCTGCTTCAAATACTCAATCGTTTGACGAGCGCTGTGTGAGCTTGCGTTGTCGTGGTGCAGGATGATGCGTCGCTTTGAGTTAGATTTTCGAAGTTCGGTGATGACTTGTGGTAAACAAACTGTAGTATACCACTCTGCGTTAACCGTTCTACGATCTTCAAGTGCAATAGTCGCAACATGGCCGGTTTTTCCAACGAACGTGGCCACCATCTTCTTTGAAGTGCTTCGAGAACGAACAACTTTAGTCGGCTTTGGCTCGTCTTGAAAGACCCAGATTGTAGATTGTTGTTTGGTATCAGGATCGTAGGCATAGATCCAAGATTCGTCACCACTTATGATGTCGTAGACGTGATTTGACTCCCCTCGGTTGAACCTTTGCAGAGTTTTCTTACACCATCTGACGCGGGCCGCCTTGTGATCGTCGGAAAGCAGATGCGGTATCCAACGGCAAACTAGCTTTCTCACACCAAGCGCTTCATGCAAGATCTTCTGAATGGTTGTCCCTGAGATGCCTAATAGAGCCTCTATCTCTCGATACGTCACATGACGATCTTCGAGAATTAGTTGTCTCACAGCAATGATGTTATCCTCAGTGAAGGCGGATTTTGGGCGTCCTTCGCGAAATCTGTCACTAACACTAGTATGTCCACGCTGGAATTCTAAATACCAGCGTTCGACAGTCCGCAGACATGGGGCTACATCACTGAACACAGATGTTAGCTCTTCTAAACACTGAAGCCGTGTCAGGCCTCTTCTAAAGTTGTAGAAAATTATTGCACGAACATTTTCCTTAGAAAGATTCATTTTCGTACGTGACCTGACAGATTCAAATCGAAACTGTGACTAAACAATAGCATTAATCCTAATACTTTCAACTGTTTTGAGATTCAAAATGTAAACACATTCGAATATAGAACAGTTCCAAATTCAAAATTGCCGGAAAATATGGAAACGACAGAACTTAAAAGGCATGCCTCGTATTCCTAAGTTCCTATCACTACACTACCTACATACGCGAATATCTTAAACACTAAATACATACATAGATATTACATATATTTATAGATGCTGATAATTGTAAACAATATATATAAATATATATTATAATCTAATTACTAAGCAAAACATGCACCTAAGTATAGCACCTACTACGTAACAGACTTGAATTTGAGAGAGCTTAGGTATTTTTTTTTAAATACTTACTTTTTTAGTTATATGATTTATTCTTTTTAATTAATGCTTAAACTTAATTATCCTATCTTTGCTAGACATAATAAAAAAAATACACATGATGGGAGAAGCCACTGGCACCTGAAATACAGTTTTTTAACTAGTTCGGGGGCCTATGGATTCAAATTTGACTATATCATACTTAATTATGTCAATAAATAAATTTTTACTTTTTTTACTTTACTATATACCAAATTTTTATCGAAATCGGTCCAGCCGTTTAGTCTTGAAAACGTGACAAACAAACAGAGTTACTTTCGCATTTATAATATTAGTATGGATTTTAAACTCTTTCTCTTTTATATTTATTGAATATTGTTCTTATTAATTTTACAGTTTCAATTTGAGAAGTGGACAAGCCCCTCAAGATTCAGATTCAGGAATTTCTACAGATGGTATGTATAACTTCACTCAATTGTTTTTGCATCATTTATGAAGGAACTCTGCAAATAATTCGGCAAAATCTGTTAGGTATTGTTTTTTTCCATGCCCATGCAGTCCTAGGTTCATGTGTTAAAATATGTACCTAATTATTAGAAAGAAAAAAAGAAACACATTTATTTGTGACGGAACAAAACACATTATTACCTATAAGCATGTTGAGTTTTATTATTATTTGATGTCTATATAGGGTGTTTGATACGCACAAAAATGAAAGGGGTTATTTTGATGAGCATAATAAATAAATTTATGAAATGTTTACCATAGAAATGTGGAATTTATTTTAGCATGTAAAAACAAACAATTTATTAAACTTATGATGTGCTATTGCATAATGCTTGCCATCTAACCACAGATACTGTATTGGTGACGTCTCGAGATATCTCTTGTTGTCCCTATCTTACCCAAAACCCGCAGCCATTTCCAAAACAGATATCAAATCGGCCTTTATTTTTGGATTTCGATTGTAAGAGTAGGCAGTAAGTTTTATCGAATTAATCACCTAAACTTAGTCGATTTTCTTTAAAATTTGATAATATAACTACATATTAATTTTTTTTTTTTCAAGAAGTCTTTTTTTATGTTTTGAGAAACCATCACTTGATATATTGTTAGTATATTACCAAACACCCTGTATATGTATAGGGCGATCTGGTCGCTCAGCAACATAGCCCTGTTGTTTGTTTTCCGATAAAAAATATACAGGGTTGTCCAAATAGCGATGTCAAAAAAAATTCAATTTCTTACACCCATGAAAAGTTTTCAAACCAGTGAAGAATTTTACATTTGAGGGAATGAAGTTTAATATTCAACTTTAAATTAAAAATCAATTTTTATAATTTTTTATTATAATATTTTTTATATTCATTCATAAATTCTTACGTTCATTACGAAGATAGCGGTAATGTAAGAAATATTATTAATTTATGTATGAAATACAATTAGTGCAGTTCATGTCACAAAAAAGGTAAATAATGAATGGCATTGCGGCAGAAAATTATTTTAAACTAGCTTCCGCCACTTCGCGCGTTGTTTGTCAACAAAAAATAGCCTATGTTTGAATCCATAATCTATCAACACACCAAATTTCATCGAAGTAGGTTTAGCTATTGACGTGATTGAGTAACAAACATCCAAACTTTCACATTTATAATATTAGTGTGATAGTGTGATTGTATTTTAGACTTCACTGTACCACCCTTATTGAGTATCTGGAAAGTAGGCAACAAAATGACAACAGAAATGTAAGTAAATTATTCACCCCTATCCCAGTTTAATTCCCAAGATACTGTCAATATTATAGTTATAAACTACTCAATCTCAACCAATTTAATAATTTCAGGGCTGCAACTTCTAGAAGAGTTGCAAAGCGAGCTGAAAGAGAAGGAGCACTTGGCGCACCAGCTCAGAAACCAGCTGGACTTCACTGATCGCCAACACGAGGAGACGATAGCCGCGCTCACGGCCGAGCGGGACTCGCTGAAGAGACATCTGAATATGTGAGTACACTCATAGAATAGAATATATTTATTTGACACACACAAAGAAACACAGAACGGATCACAAACAGAATAGTAGACAGACAGGAAAAAATACAATAGAATGAGATATTTATATTAGAACACATACATACCTACCCAACCAGTAGGTAGGTGTACTAACTAGTCCCGCTCCGTGCTACGCATGGCCAAACAGTTTCTGCCTCAGCTTTAAGCTCCTTTGCAAGAAATAATGCAAAGCAGCACTGGTTATGTTATGTTATGTTGGTGGACTCCCTTTTCCGCATTCGAACTCTGTATGTGGTCCATTATGCGTGAGAGAGTTGACTATATGGATAGCCAGCCTAACTCCGACCAGAAGCGCAGAAGTTTCCTGGGGTCTTTGCTGGCTTCAAGGAGTGACCTTGGATTGTCCAGGATTTCTGCACGTTGTGCTGTTACCCCAACGCATTCCAGAACTACGTGGGCAGCTGATTCTTCTTCGGTGAGACATGCCCTGCATAGTGGGCTGTCTGTTGCTCCGATGATGTAGAGGTGTTTGTTCAGGGGGCCATGTCCTGTAAGGGTCCCCACGATGATTCGAAGGTCCAGTCTTTGAAGGTTGAGCAGTCGACGTGTCAGTCGTGGCGAGACGGCCGGCAGAGCCGCCCTCGACTGTCTGCAGTCCATGGTCTGTGCCCAGCGTTCGTTGTGTATGTTTAGAGTACGATTCCTTATTCATACTCGTAGCTGAGTGAAAGGTAGAGCGAGGAATGGAGGTGGGCCTATAGCCGTGGTTTCCGATCCTCTTCTAGCTAGTTCATCTGCAGCATCGTTGTCTAGTGATCCGCTATGCCCCTTGATCCATTGTAAGATCACCTTGTTTTTTGTGGCGATTCTTTCTAGGGCTAAGTGGCATTCGTAAACAAGCTTGGAGTTACAGCTGTGACTCTCCGCTAGGAGCTTTGAGTGTTGCTGTACTGTCTGAGAGGATTCGTATGTTGTAGTCTTCGATCTCCCTCCTGTTTATTGCGGTAGCTGCTTCGGTAATGGCCATGCATTCACATTGGAAGATGGGACTATGTATACCTAGTGTCAAGCAGCGCTGGTTTTCAGGCATGGTTTTCATAGACTCCATCGCCGGTCTCAATACTGCAAGCTCCATCATTAGCCACATTTAAAATTAGAGTAAAAAGCTTCTATCTCAGAAACGACGTAGTATCGCTATAGATATGTATGTATGTATGTTTATGTATATTTTATTTTATTTGTTGTATGTATATTAATGTCAATTAGGGTTTAAAGTTTTTTTTTATCGTGTCAGCACTCTCCTAAAATTTAGTTTTTATTTTGTTAATGTACACCCCCCTTCATTATTATAACATTTCAAATATAAATCGCTTCTGAGCAATAAGACTGCCCATTGTACTTGTAGCTTTATGAATTTTTATTTGTATGTGTGTTTCTTTTATGGTGTACAATAAAGGATTTTCATTCATTTACCCCGTGCCCAGGCCCAAATCCACTTGTGCTGGGATAGTTATTTACCCAAATACGGCAAAGCCAAAAGGAAGGGTTATGTTTTCATCAGTCTCATCATCATCATATCAGATAAAGGACGTTTACTGCTGAACATATGCCTGCTTCATAGATTTCCAGAGTGACTGATCTTGTGCGGCCTGCACCAACTCCCAGAAACCTTTATCAGGTCGTCTTTCCATCTAGTGGAAGGCCGTCCTACGCTGCGCTTTCCAGTGCGTGGCCTCCACTCGAGAACCTTTCTGCCCCAACAGCCGTTAGTTCTTCGAGCTATGTGCCCTGTCCACTGCCACTTTAGTTTGCTAATCCTTTGTGCTACGCGACTTTGGTTCGTCTACAAATCTCCTCATTTCTGATTCGATTTAGCAGTCTATGTATTTATGTACATTCCACCACAGTGCTTAAACTACTCATCCGATTTTGATGAATGAGGGGTCAATCGATTCGTTATTAGGGTCCGGGTGATATAGGCTACCATCGACATTGGTATTACGTAGTCTGATTCCACTTTTTAAACTTATATAACCCATTTTGTTATGTACGACATTAATTTAAAACACGCATCCTGAATTGTAATAACTGATATTAGATAAAGATAAAGTTTATTTATTTGCCAAAACATGGGTAAAATTATACAGATGTTACAAAATTAAATGGTTTCACCATATTCAGCCACAGTGGTGTGCAAATTACATGTCACATAAAATTAAATTATATACGAATAACTAAGAAATAATATTAGTACTTAATATAATGCCAGCACATACTAATTCAATAATTAGATTCAATTTTAAACTAGAAATGTCATTATGTATCATTTAAATGTTCATTGATTGTGTAATATGCTTTTTGAGTCAGGTAATTTTTTAGTTTTATCTTAAATAGATGTGAACTGTGTATACATTTTATATTAATAGGAAGCTTATTATATATCTTAACTCCCATACAAAACACACTCTTATTAAACAAAGCTGTATTAGACGTTATTGCTTGAAGGTGGCCTTTATGTACATTACAAAACAGGTTATATAGCTTGTAAATTTAATGTCTAGTGTCCGTGAAGAGAACGCTACATTATTGCACGTACGGCGCGACTACGACGAGGTGTGCGAGCGCCTCTGCAGCAACAGCGCGGCGCTGGACGACGCCACGCGCGAGCTGGAGTGCTTGAAGCGGCGTGCGCGGGTGACGCGCGAACACCTCGCCTCGCTCGAAGCTGATGTGAGTACACATTCACTGCATACCACACATTATACACTTCACGTACGTACGTAGGTCTCTCTCAAGGTGCGCCATTGAGCCCGATCCTCAGCTCTTCTCATCCAATACTTGCCAGCCACAGCGCGCAAATCGTCACTCACTCCATCTAGCCGGAGGGCGTCCTACACTTCCTTTCACTTCACTATTATTCCATACCAACAAGGAGATACATGTGTACCAAAAAGTTTCCACAATTGACCAAGAAATGCCCTTCAAAGGGAAAAGTACCTGGATCGCCTAAAAAGCCATGAAAATCCGCTGGCAAGAGCGCTGATGGAAAATCGTTCTGACACAAAGCAGCTGAAAAGAGTTCATGTTTTGGACAACCTGCTTGCTGCTTCAAAAGAAGGGAAGAAGGACTACTGAGTCAAAAATCAATCATTTCATCCGCCTATAGTCCTCCAACTGATAGCGGATCACAAAGAGAAAAAAAAACTATTATTCCACTCAAAAGTTTCAGTTTTGTAAAAGGAATATTTGAGATGAGGAGAGAATTTTGAGGGGAAGCATATTATGCCCTACCTGATAGTGGTAACCATTTTATTTATTTATTTAATTAGAACAGCCTTGGCCAATTACACTAATTACAAAATGGAATAATTTTTACAAATAATTAATATATGTCAAAATGTCAAAACAATAAGATTACTTAAGCAATAAATAATAATATTAAGCAATAACACTCACACACTCTTCTCACAAAACCTCAAGCACTCCAACATTATCATCTTCCATCCGTCCGCAATCACATCAAATTCAGGGCTTGCGTCCAGGAGGGCATTGAGCGCATATCATATAATAAAGTATAACCTCGTAGGTCACGCACCTTAGAAAAGTCCATCAACTTGAAACATTCAGGTGTAAAGCCTCATGTGCGCCTTTAATTTCACTGGCAGCCATACCCTTCAAACCGAAACAGTAATGCTGCTTGATGCTACTTCCCCAGGGAGCCCTTTCATAAGGAAATCTGCTACTCTTAAATAATTAATTATAATTCAATAATTATTTTATTACTAGCCCAAAACAGAATCTTAGATTAAATTATGTTCACTTTGTGTTCAATGTGTTCTTTCTTGATCTAGTTTAAATAGCTGTGTTGAGGAACACCCAGTGTCGCTCACAAACAAAAAGGTGTTAAACAACATACTTTTACTAGTTAATTGTACTTTTACTATAACTTGCTATTTCAGAAACTGGCGCTCCAAGAACTGCTATCGAAGTCCAAAGACGAATGTCACCGCATCAACGAGATGTACAAAGCCAGACAATCAGCTCTACTTGAAGAGAATGAAACACTTAAATCTGTGCATGCCAACCTCACATCCAAACTGCAGGACCAGGATGAGTTTATGCAACAAGTCACCAAGGAAAAGGTTTGATCTATTTTACATTAGTTTCGTTTGTTCTGGTCCTGTGGGCGTTAACTGGGCCGCGGCCCAGAGAGTTTCCTCCTAAGTCAAACACTCAAAATTGTGCATGCCAACCTCACATACAAACTGCAGGACCAGGCCGAGTTTATGCAACAAGTCACCAAAAAAAAGTGATCTATTTTTTACATCAGATTCGTTTGTACTGGTCCAGAGTGGATTAATTGGGCCGTGGCCCAGAGGCAAGTTTCCCCCTAGTTTAGTAGCTAATCTCCCACCACACAACCACTTATCACCAGTTGAGGTAGTGGTGCTTAATTTAATAAAAAAGAGTACAAGGTACTCTGACTCTGATAACGTAACAAACAAGATAAAATAGGGGGCTAAATATATTCCAATAGCTCATCATATTACTTTTTCTTTTTGTATAAATGGAAATAATTCAATTTGTACGTGAGGCGTTTTTGACGATTTTTTGACCACCTTCCCCCTTGGAGACATGTAGCGAGATTTGGTTCGACCCCTCCCCTCACCCCTATCTCACGTGAGATTTTCGTTTGGATAACCATTTAATATTATTGTGCCGGATTTTGCCCTAGTTTAATCAAGAAACACGTTAACTTTAATTTAATTACATTTTCTTGCAAATTCACACTTTTTAGACAGGAAAAACAATTACGTGATATTTGGCGAGCCCCCCCCCCCCCCCCCCCCACATAAGATTGAGCGAGATTTGGATCGACCCCCCTAACCTGTCTGATAAGGAATTCAACAAAAATGCTACATACTGGGTAGTAACCGTATATTTGTTGCATCTTAAATTATTCGCTGTTTCCAGGATCTCCTAGAGATGGAGTTAAAAGACATGCTGAATAAGTCGAACCAAAGCCACATGCGCTTTGACCGCTCCATCGATATCAGTTACACGGAGGACCAAATGCTGACCGCATTGGACAGTTTGAACGCTGACAGCAGATTCTCAACAGGCAAGTATTCAATTACAATTCTTTGTTATACATTACAAGTTAGATACAAAATGAGAAACAAGAAAATGTATAATGGTAGGTATTATCGCTAAAAAAGCGATCTTTATCGAAAATAATATATTTAAAAAAATGTTCGTAGTATTAAAAAGAAAAATACAAGCCTAAACATAACAGTAATAAATACAAATTAAGGCTGTCAGATTAAAAAAATACAAAATAATCAATTTTATAAAGAAAATAATAATTCAATATAATTTATGAGTAAAATTTCATAAATTAAAATTACTTCAATTTAGACAGTATTACTTATGAACTTGCATTATCCTTAAAATAATAATAACATTTTTTGCGAAGAAAACTTTCGTGATTCATTATCATTATACGGGATTTACCTCGTTCCGGATTATCGGTGTTACATCACACGTCCGGTTGGAGATGGAACAGGGATATGGCCCACCTGAAGTTAAGTGGTAACGAACGCCTATAACAAAGTATTGTCGCGTAGGTCACGCACCTTAGAAACGTGCCCTACGATGCATTGCCCTCCGTCCATCAACTTGAGGCATACAAGCTTAAAGCCTCATGTGCCTGTAATTTCACTGGAAACCATATCCTTCTTGTCGAAACACATCAATGCTGCTTGGCGGCAGAAATAGGTATGGTGGTATTACTTACCCGGGCGAGCCCTTTCACAAGGAACTACTCTAAGATATAGATCTGTGGTCATAATCACTCATCATGGTTCACGAATTGAATTGAAACACTGTCGGTGGTAGCATCGATAAAACGGTACGTGATAAATCCCGTATTTATATTAAATATAGCTTTAATTAGGTTATTAAGCGTAATAATTTGCAAAAAATAATAGTATTGGCTCCTATTTTTAATGCTTTGCTCTTAACGCAAGATGGTGCTATAAATCCAAATGTTTATTTGCTAGAATAGGTTATCGAGGTGACACATCAAGCTATATTTTCCAGTATAGGCTGACCTCGCATTATGTAGGTTTTCCGTACAACGAGAAGTAAGCTTATACTAGCAAAGTTTAGCTTGATGTGTAGCTGTGTGTACATAAATTATGATTATTTACATTTCGTTGATATACAACCTGCTTTGTTATGTACGACATTAATTTAACACATCCGGAATCGTATTAACTGATTTTATAGGTGGGTTTATTACTGCTGGCTGGAATATTTATCCAGTAATCGATACAATCCAATAAACAATTTTTAACGTAAATCGGCGGTGCCTTTGCGACGATGCCGCTTAGTCAGTTTAACAGTTACATACTTATGTACATGATAACTTAATATGATTTGATAACCCATTTTCTACAGGCTGTTTCATTGATATTTAAGAACTTTTTATTAGGTTGTTTGAAATTTTTAAAATATTGTGGTAATGGATGTTAATAATTTATATGTATATGTTAATATTGTTAATAATAATTTTACAACAATACTAGCCATAAGCCCTACCCGTGTTTTCATTTAATGTCGTTCGTAACAAAACACGTAGTATATTCTACCATCTAGCTAGATGATGTGTAATTATAATTAAGTAATTAAGTATATAAATTAAATTTGAATGATTACTAATCAAACTATGTGCTAACAATTTCCTTTGGATTTTACTTTTAACATTACTAATTTTTGTTAAAATTTTAAACATTATCCTGTAATATTGTCATATTCCTTTAGACAACCGCATACTAGACGAAGAGTCGTTCATGAACGCCCTGAGGGATAACCATGGCCGGTCAACCAACATGTCCCTATTCGACGAGATCAGAATGAGTTTAAACATATCCAAACTTAACTTCACTGAGTTCAACCTGAACCAAAGCCTCGATAACTCTATACAAAGTAATGCTGAAGGCGAAAATCTTTCTTTCATCGATTCTAAAGAACTTTTTAGACAGATAAAACCCTGCGTTGAAACACAAACTGACAAAAATATACTTTGTGATTGCTATAAAAGCGAGAATTGTCTTAAAGCTTCGGACGTTGAAATTAAACCTTCTGTAAATCATAATAAAGATAATTTTATAAAATCGTGTACACAGGTAGCACAGACTGATGAATATCGACCTTGTTGTAATGGTAATAAGGTTGAGATGGTAGATTTCGAGACACAAACTGATTTTGGAATTGATAATAATGATATTGTAATCGGCAAGGCTGAACTGGGAATTGAAACTGATAGTATAGATGATAATGAGCTTTATAACGGTGGAGATACCGCTCAGAATCATAAAAAATATGTCAATGTAGCACGTAAACTGCTCTTTGAAACTTCAATCCAAGATGAATCTTGTGTTAATGAAGATAGTGCTCAGAATTGTGTAAATGCCAACCTCAAAGTTGACATGGAAATCCAAACTGAATATTCAATGCAAAATGGGTTCTGTGCTAATGAAAATGAAGTTAAATTTCTCGATTCTAAAGATTATACAACTACCGCGACTCAAACCGTTGCTAAATTTATTCACAAACGTCCTAATTTCATCAAAACAGGACAGAAACTGTTGAAATTAGAGAAACAGTATATATATCGAACAGTAGAAACTCAGACAGACGAAATTGAATCCACCCGCAATAATAATAATGCTCATTTTGTCAAATGTCTCGAATGCGACGATATGAATAAGTACAACGTTAAGTTAGTAAGAGACCTCATATACACCGATATAGTGATGAAAGAGATGGAAACAAAAATCAAAGAGTACGAAAACAACTTGACATGTTTGGAGGCTCACATTAGTCAAGGAAAAGAGAGGGATAAGAAACAACAGGCACTGGTTGATAATTTGATAAAAAAAATTGAAATTGTAGAAGCGGCTTCTGAAAATCAAAGAGAAGCCGTCAATAAAATATTATCTACTGAAAGCTGTAGTGCGCAAAGTCAAACTGAATTTGGTAAATTGGAATTTGAGTTTTGTGTAGTATGTGTTTAGATCGATTATTAGAAGTTATTTTTGGTATCTGTGAAGTCCTTTTATTGGTGAAGGTTAGTTATAGTTAAAGGCATAAATAAAAGAGCAATACCCACACAAAATGAACTATTTTCTAGAAAGAGACAAAACTACTTTGCCGTTAAAACCTGTCTGTTTTCTTTATTCTAGAAAAAGACTACTACTGGGCCCACAATCGTTTTCTCTCATATTTTTTTCGCCTGTATTTACTTGATAGCATATGGAATGCCCTTTTCTCTATGTCTGTGGTATTAGTTATCTGTAGATTAGTAAATTTATCTTGTAGTTAGTATTTTTATTGTAGTAATAGATCAGTGTTTTCTGTGTTTGTCCTAGTAGTAACATCTTGTTTCCTACGCATTAATTCGCGGGGTCCTCAGATAAAACTATCCATGACAAATTTCATCCAAATCTGTCTACCCGTTGCTGTGTGTAAAAATTATAGATATTCAAAATTAGCTTCGGTAATTAAAGTAAAATTGAAAAGTAAAACTCCGATTGTCTAGATAGATGGTGCAGGATCGCAAGTGTAAGTATCAAATCAACATTCATTTGACTACCTCCGTGTCGCAGTTGGCGAATAGACGACTGAGATGCAGGAGGTTGCTGGTTCGATTCCCGCAGCGGAACCAACTTTGCATGATCTACAGATATTTGTTCCGTGTCTGGGTGTTGTTCTATATATTATAAGTATGTATTTACAAAAAAAAAGTATGTAAGTATTCTATCAGTTATCTGGTTCCCATAGGACAAGCTCTGCTTAGTTTGGGGCTAGATAGCGCTGTGTGAAATGTCCAGCGATATTTATTGATTTATTTATTTGTTCCGGACCTAGGTGTTTCTCTGTATTATATAAGGTGTTGCAATAATAACTGAGTATATTTTGAGACCTTAAATAATAAATGAATAATGTATTTAATCCCAAAATCTTTATCTTTGAGTTTTTGGGCCTAAGGCTGCCTGACCACTGGAATGGAGAGACAGCCTAACATGTAGGTACTTATCGCCCTGCCGTACGCACTTTACACGCTCTGTAGACTGGTTGGGTACACTGACTGGGCCAGGTCATTCACTGGGCAAGGTTATTGAGCTAGCGGGGTTGTTGAACAGCTCATAGTAACTTTTTAGTAATCTGTGGCATCATACTTCTCTAACATTTCGTCGAGCAGCATTTTATTGATTTTCTCGAGATTTTAATAATAAAACAAAATAATTTTATAGTTACATTTATTTTTTGTGTAGAAACCGTCCCTTCAATATTATTATTTTAAATTGCAGCACATTATACAATTAGTACATAAATATATTTACAAAAACAATCTATTATTCTATCAGTTATCTAGGTCCCATGGGTCTCTTTGTTTAATTTGTGGAATAAAAGCGGTGTGTGCAATGTCCAGTTACAAAACAATAATATTATTTTGTTTATACCACATGGAAATTGAACAGCCTATGGCCCACCTGATATTGAGTGCTAACCATCGCATATAGCAAAGTGTGTATAATTTCAGATCAAACATCAGTATCAACGCAGGCTGACGTCCCCTGCCAGGAGTGCGTGAGGCGCGCCGCGTCCCCTCCCCGCACCTACAGGAGATTCTTCTGGTGGGTACATTTCTTAGTACTTGTCACAATCTGTTTTATTCTGGACAAAATTCAACATTGCTCGAGACGTAAACGACAAAAGACTGGAGTTATGGATAGAGAAACTAAGGAATAAACATTGAAACAGACAAGGTAAGATTTTTAACCTTTTCTTCATTGTTAAATGATTATGTGTAAGAGTAGAAAATAATATTTGCCGTAATTGAAACCCGCAACCTTCCATCGGAATTGCTAAGTATCTGCCGACTTTATCTTTCTCTTCTGCTTGGTGTTTATCTCGCTCGACGAACCACAAAGCACAAAGGATTAGCAAGCTGAAGTGGCAGTGGGCAGTGCAGCTTGAAGAACGAACGGCTGTTGGGGTAGAAAAATTCTCGAGTGGAGACAACGCACTGGAAAGCGTAGCTTAGGACGGCCCCCCACTAGATGGAAAGACGACCTTTTTAGGTTGCTGGGAGCCGTTGGGGGCACACCGCATAAATCGGTCGCTTCAGAAATCTACGGGGGAAGTCTATGTTCAGCAGTGGAAGTCCTGTGACTTTTTCTTTTTTTTTTTACCTGGATAGATCTTCGTTTGAGCACAATCTCACCTGATGGTAAGTGATGATGTGGTCTAAGATGAAGCACGAACATCTAGAAGAAACCTATTCACTCTTACCTTAAAGAGGCCCGGATTGTATTTTTAGGAAAGGGACTGATATAATGATCTTTTCTTTCCCTTTCCTCCCCCTAAAGTCCCTCTTCCATTTCCTTTGCAATGACAACTCCTCTCTTACTCCCCAGTGTGTGATTACAGGGAGCAACTCAAGTGCCTCTTCCAAATGTTTGCGATGGTGTGTTTCCTGGGCGCGATATCTCTTCTCTACACTGTATCGCAGCGGGGCGGGGTGCGGTGCGAAAGGGGGAGGGGGGTTACGCCTTGGCGCTGGTTCGACGCACAAGATGTTATGGATCTACTCCTTAGGATAGAGTATACTACTGAAGTACCCATGTAATAACATCTTTTAATTTTACTTACAAAACTTTCGTGATTTATTTCAATCATTATAAATATGGGATTTCTCACGTACCGTTTTATCGGGTGTTTCGATCGAGAATGTTTCGGTTCAATTCGTGAACCTTCATCACCTTCACCGATAAAATGGTACGTGATAAATACCGTATTTATAATATTGACTGATATAACTTGAAACTATTATGGTTATGGACACTATTTGTGAGTTTTTACCTGATACCACAGACCAGTTCAATTTAATGGTCAATGTCCATAGGATAAATAGTAACCCGCAAAAAGCTCAAAATCCCGTATTATGCCTAGATGACGCTGACTCATAGCATGGAAACTTACTGGAAGCTAAGATCTGCCAGCTACAACATAGAAATCGATTTCAACCTTACATGTGTAGCTTACGTCATACTACAAAATAGAAAGGTACAGATGTAAAGTTCGGGCAGATTTTGATTTCAATTACATACGTTCGAGCGTACCGCTATGGCTGGCACCTACAATATACCACAGTTTATCCCATTTACAAAAAAATTCCCATCTCCAAGTAGTACACAAAAATCGATTGCTACTTAACTGAAATTCTGTACTATTCTCTGGTAATAATACCCTTGAAATTATTTTATTCATTGTAAATGTGGTATGATACAGATCTTAATTCTATAAAAAAATACCAACGTGTACCCACAAATTACTCTTTCAAGTGTACAATGTTTCTATCTATCTATTTTTAATTAATAAAATAACTGAAATTTAACTTCTCAGTAAGACTAAGCTAAGTCTGCTGGTCCTAAGCTAAATGTCTCTCGGTGGGAGATGTCCCCAATTCCACCTTCTTCCATAATTCCCGTTGTTTACGGAACTTTGTCTATATTAGGGTTTTAAGGAGACTCTCGGAAACTTTTTTGTTTTATTAACCAAAGATGCTTTTAAAATATTTACTAAGAATCACGGGCGTACAGAAAAATATGAACGTCGCCCCGCCTTAATGATTACTGAAGCACCCATCTATCGATGTATGTATATTTAAATATTCAACAAATAATTTGTCATTTTATTATAATTATTAAATTATCGTGATAAAATTTAAATATTACTATAATTTAAACTGCATGCTTAGCTTAAAACTATGCTTGATTTAAACTAATACATTTAACTACATTTCATTTCATAATTTTTGTTTCGGCAAAGGTTCGACATATGTGTGCGTAATTAAGGGGTTGATAAGCATACTTTGGGTGCCTCACTTTTAAGGACATGGCAGTTCGTCCATCTTTTTCTTTCATCCGTGATACACATTTTAAAGTTTAACTCAAATTATTGTTACAATATGTTTGTCAACAAATTGTGTAGCTTATAAGTGATACACTGGTTATTAAACTGTTTAATACTATTTAATCGATTTTATATTAAATAGCAATACAATTATATTATGTAGCAGTTTAATGTTATATAATTGGTTGTGTATTGTTTATTATCATAATTATCCAATATTCGAAACATGTGTTCTATGTCTATCTATTCATGAGTGAACTGCGTGATTAGCATTTATAGAAATGCCAATCGATTGGCAACTTATTCTAAATTATTATAAAAAGGACCAAAAAAAGTTTTAAATTATAACTAAGTAGCATAAATGTTTTTACCCTACTGCGAAGAAGGAGACAACAAGTATTGTTGTCAAGTTTTGCCTTATGCCTAAGTCCATGTCAATATGACTAAATAAACGAGCTTTTCAATGAAGCCTAATTACATTAATAGAATATTTATCCCGTATGGGATATTTTCATTAGCATGCATTTATTAATTATAATTTTACTGCTAGTTTTTTTTTCTGTACGTGCATGTTAGTATTTATAAAGCAACTATAGACCCTATTAAAAAAGTAGATGTAATTTGTTTTTGTCAATGTCTGATTAGTGGAAGCTTTACTATTAACTTTCATTTTTAACTACCTGTGTTTCTTCTTAATTTATGTGCCACGTTTGTTTTATTAATACTTTATTCTTGGCTGAACAATAGGATCTGTATTGTTCTGCCAATTAAGGGCTTGCTCAATTTTGTCCTTTATCCATCATGAAAAAATTGTTACAAATTTGACGTCGCAATACTTTATACATATATGGTTTTAATAATATGTAATACCTAAACAGAAATTCTGTGATATAATCTGTGCCAGTGAATTAGGAAGTAAATAATTACTAAGAATGTTCTAAAAACATAGTTGATCCTATTATTTTGATTCTATAATACTATTGAAATTTCTATCTTACTATTTTTTATTTAAGTTGTATTTTATTAAATTTTCTTATTTCATCGTTTTTAAATCGATATAACAATTTTTAATTAACGGTATAGCCGTACTGCCTGCTAACTGGCAATCTGTAATGTCCAGGCAAGCATTGTCACAAATCTGGCAAAGTTGCCAGAATTGTAGGTATAAAATTGAATATTCAACACACTTGCTCGTAAAGTGAGCCTTATTACATTGTTCTTAGGGCCATAAACCGAACTACACGTGCACGTGCATAATAATATTACACACTAGTGCATAATAGAATTATCCCTACAAAGTTAAGTTAGTATCTAACTGCAAATTATATGCGAGTAAACAAAGCATTTTCAATTTAACCGGGTAATACAGAGTTTTGTAACAACAAAGAGGTTTTATGCCGCTGAAAATGCAAATGCATTTACATTTTTGAAATAAATAAATGTATCCCTAATTAAGACGAAAAAACATTTATTATTATCAAATTATTTATAATTCACAATAATTTGTTATAAAATATTTGCATTTTATCACTAAAATTATAATTTTGAAGTAGGATATATGGCTATATGTAATCAATCACCTTACATTTGGCGCGTGCAACAATATCATTTTGAAAATTGTACATTCACCAGTTGTTTTAATAATTTTATGCTTAACGATTTATGCAATACATGTTTGTTTTTTCTCTTGACTCTTGAGCAACTTGCTCACTAGACACTCGCTGATTTACGCCCTCAGCTACGGCTCGGGCTGCAACCCACAGCCTCGTGTATAATGAACAACTTAGCTCACTTGTATCATAATATACTATTATCGACGCATTTATAAGTATGTTAGAATTTTTATTATTAGTGAGTGCAATTGTATAGAATTACGTAATGTTAATTATTTGTGTTGTAATGTTGTTTTTGTAAGCTATGTGGAAATGATTTTATAAGTCGTATAAACCCTCATAACTTCAAAGGCTTTAAATTCTTTAGACAAAAATATATGAAAATGGTTTCTAGACAATCATTTCTACGTGGTTTGATTGTATGTTTGTTTTAATATTCGAATTCGTTTTAGTAAACAGCATTTATCCAAATGTAGTTAATTGATAAAAGAGATCTTCCAGAAATAATGTATTTAATTTACTTTCCTAAATCGAATTAATCACCTAAACTTAGTCGATTTTCTTTAAATTTGATAATTTAACTAGTAGTTTTTTTTCGTGAAGTCTTTTTATGTTATGAGAAACCGTCACTTGAATATCGTCAGTATATTACCAAACACCATGTATATTTTGTGATATACTATGTTATACTTATCTATACTAATATAATAAAGAGGAAAGATTTGTATTTTTGTATGTTTGTAATGAATAAACTCAAAAACTAATGGTCCGATTTCAAAAATTATTTCACATGATGGCTACATTATCCCGGAGTAACATAGGCTACTTTTTCCCCAACTGCGCAGGAGGGTGATGTTTTTATTGAAAAACAGTCAGCTAGTATATATTTTGGCCTGCGAAAAGCCAGTGGTCAAAACGTATTTTAACGAACTATTCCCATCCAGTAGTAGACTTTAAACCATATTATCATTCTGTTATGACTGAGGCTGAGACGCAGGAAGTTGCGGGTTCGATTCCCGCCGCGGAACAAATGTTTTCATTATCTGCAGATATTTGATACGGGTCTGGTTGTTTCTCTATAATTATAAATACTAGTAAAAAAATACAAACTATTCTATCTATCATCGTTCCCATAGTACAAGCTTTGCTTAGTTTGGGGCTAGATGGCGCTGTGTGAAATGTCCAGCATCATTTATTCATTCGTAAGTACAAAACTGATTATAATAGGTCTTTACCTATGAAATTGCCGTTCTCCAGTACTGGTCATTTCAAATAGAAAAAAAGTTTGGAATGGCTTTGTATTCTAAATTAAAATTTTATTTATTTTTTTATTTTAAAAACATGACATTCTTTTTACAAACTCAAGTCTTTTGTTTATTGATTAGCGTTGTATTTTCATTACATTTGAACATTTTACGTCATAATGGATACTTTAAAAATTCGTGTAATTATGGAATATGAGTTCCGTCGTGGCACCAACGCGACACAAACGGCACGTACCTAACATCAAAAACGTTTACGGAGAGAACTGTACAAACGAACGCACAACCCGTTATTGGTTTTCCCGGTTCCGTTCTGGAAATTTTGACTTGAAAAATGAAGCTCGTCCGGAGACTTTGGTCAACAATGATGAATTAAAGGCGATTGGGGAAGCTGACGAAACTCAATCTACAGCTGAGCTAGCAGCAGCTTTTGATGTTAGCATCAAAACAATTTTTATCCATTTGCGACAAATAGGGAAGGTAAAAAACTTGATAGATGGGTGCCCTACGAACTTAACAATCGCCAGCGCAACGTACGCGTCGAGAGTCTCGACTCGAGACCTGCCTCGCGCTGCTCAATAGGCAAAGAAATGAAAGTATTTTGAACCGAATTGTTACGTGCGATGAAAAATAGATTCTGGTCGACAATCGAAAGCGCTCAGCAAGTTGGTTAGATCCTGGTTCAGCACCAAAGCAATGCCCTAAACCAAAAATGACCCCTAAAAAGGTGATGGTCACTGTTTGGTGGTCTAGTACGGGTGTGATTCACCACAGTTTTTTACAAAACGGCATGAGCATTACTGCAGATATGTACTGTGAAGAACTGGAGACAATGATGGAGAAGCTTGCACATCGGCAACCAGCTTTGGTCAATCGGTCGTCCTCACTGCTTCTTCACGACAACGCGCGATCCCATACTGCACAACAGACAGTCTCCAAGCTGCAAGAGCTGGGGCTGGAAGCTCTCCCTCATCCGCCATACTCACCAGACCTTGCACCTACCGACTATTACTTTTTTCAAAATTTAGACAACTTTTTAGTGGGTAAAAAATTCAATTCCCGAGAGGCAGTACAAAATGCCTTTGAAGAGTTTGTTTCCTCCCGTCCAGCTGATTTTTACAAGAAGGGCATCAATAAGCTGCCAATGCGTTGGCAAAGATGCGTCGATTGCATGGGTGATTACTTTGAATAACAGAAATAAAAAAGTTTAAAAAAATAAGTACCTACTTTCACTTATTCCATACAAAACGGCAATTTCATAGGTAAAGACCTAATATTTATACCAAATCAAACATAAACTTGATAAGGTCAATCTCATAAGACGTTATAAAAAATAGGTAAGTACATCATCACTATTCATCACCCTCGAATGCCCAATCATTGACCAACCCTTGCAAAAAATGGCCTACTTGTGGGAACGATTCGCGAAACCATTTCTCATTCTCAGTCCTTTGTATATCGCACCTTGAGTATCAAGGTAACAAAGGAGATTACCGGTTCTTTTGAAAATGGATACTTGGTGGGAGTTCATATTAATCTTGTGTTTGGAGAATGAGTGCATTAGAGACGATAATATTGTGCTGTCAAGATGATTTATTTTAAAAAATTCCACGGTAAAAGCTCGACCAGTCGAACTTTACATGGAATAGGTATACCAGAATTACATGCCTACCTACCTACTTAATCGTTATTCTGATTATTCTTGCACTGAAAGTCCTATTTTAAACAGAAAGGTAGGTAATACAAAAATAGTATTAGAATTTTCGTTATAAAACGATAGGTCTCGTCCATATCCTAAAAGGCTAAAACAGTAAATCTCAGGTAAGAAAGTCAAAAACCAGTGGGATCGCATTTTAGAGATCAATAGTTTTATTTTTATAGAGAAAACAGCTTATCAGTAGGAAATAGGCAAATAGAAGCGGAAGGCGTCACCGATCCACTATAAAATGAACCTTGTTCCTTTCTCCTTTAGATTGTTAACGCAATACAACAACACCCTTTTAAAAGGGCCTATGCCACCTGTCGCAATACCGTGGGAATGTAGCGCTGGTGAACAACGTTTATGAAATTGACACTTTTGTGCTTAAAACAATTTTTATAAGTAAAATTGATAACGAAATCCATAATGTTGAGTTTCTTTAATATTAGTAC
Source organism: Philereme transversata (assembly GCA_963924445.1). Classification (NCBI taxonomy): domain Eukaryota; kingdom Metazoa; phylum Arthropoda; class Insecta; order Lepidoptera; family Geometridae; genus Philereme; species Philereme transversata. Next base: position 25,613,735 of record OZ004345.1, on the reverse strand, counting down.
AGATGGTACAGATGTACCAATAATTGTATTAAGCACAAAAGTGTCAATTTCATAAACGTTATCTAACTATAGGTATTTGGTAGAGTAGGTATAGAGGGAGAGTAGAGCAAGCAAAGAATCATTCATCTCGAGACAATATTTTTGAATTGAAAACTTCTTTAGGCTCGTTGGACATTTTTTGAGATGGGAAAAAACCATTAAACTCGCGACACTGTTACCGTTACCTCTGTATATAAGTATCTGTAGTGTAGTCTGCTTTTAAATGTTGAATACCCAAACATTGAACTCAAAATTTATCACTTCTGTCGGCACTCCCGGAGTGCCACTTCTTTTTTATACGACCATCGTGGAGCAAGGCCCACCTGATGTTAAGTGGTAACCATCGACTATTACAAAGTATTGCCTCGTAGGTCACTCAACTTAGAAATGTGCCCTATGATGCACTGCGGCATATAGGTGTAAAGCCTCATGTGCCTGTAATTTCACCGGCAACCTTTCAAACCGAAACACAGCAATGCTGCTTGGTGGCAGAAATAGGTATGGTGGTAGTACTTCTCTAAGCGAGCCCTTTCATCAAGGAACTCTACTAAGGTGGCCATGGCGAACTGACAATATTTAGGAGTGGTAGCTGCGTAGCGTACTGGGTAAGGAGTTAAAACCTTTTTGAACTATCACAACTTTAATTTATATCGGAATATTTTATTCCTGTCTGCCCCCTAACCTAGATATAAATAGGTACATACCTAAGCTTAAATCATTATTATAAATACGGGATTTATCACGTACCGTCTTATCGGTGTTTCGACCGACAATGTTTCGGTTCAATTCGTGAACCTTCATCAGGGTAAGTGCGATCCGCTTCGAATAACGTCTCGCCTCGCACTGTGCGCTGCAGCCCTCTGCGCGCGAGTAGACGAGCGCGGTGGTGGGGATTTAGTCAACGATGGCCCAGCGAGTTGACAGGCTGCATCATCATCATTATCATCACTGTGGCTCTCTTCGGTAGTTCTTTCGGTAGTCTCTACCAGGTTCACTCACTCTTCTGTTTCTTGCATCATGAAGACATGGCCTACAGGCTGGTCATGGCTACCTAAGCTTGGTTTAATCTCCCAAGTTAAATCGATTATTCTCACGTTTTAAAGAGCATTCAAATATTGATCCATCAATCACACAATAGTTTTTGTGGTTGCGTCCGACCCGGAAATCCATCCAGCCCCGGATACTGTTTTTTCATCCCTTACCTAATAAAAACGAGTTTATTCAAAGGGATGTTTTTGTAGGCACCTGTTACGTGGGAATTCCGTGTGAATTAAAAAATAAGTAGACACACATCTTGGAAAAATCAGTTTGTCATGTTTATACATTTTAAAGGTCCTTGGAAGAGAAGAAAAAGGAAAGGAAACGTGCCTTAATACTTTTGAGAGTTGGGACTGAAACTGATTAGTGTCACTGTTACTTTTTTGTTCATCCTACCTTATATCAGTAGCCTAGTCTATTATTATGAAAATCAATTGGTGTTCGTTAATCTCGCTAAAACTCAAAAATGGCGGGACAGATTTTGATGATTTTTTTTATTTGGTCCCAGTAGATAGCGCTATTGTCAAAATCCAGAAAATTGCGGATGAAATCGCGGGTTCACAACTAGTGATAAGTAGATAATTTATAGGTGTCCTGGCCCAAAACTATTTTTAATTACCTACTTAGACTTTAATTACTTACTAAGTCATGAAATTTTATCGAAATAATAACATTTTGGACTGTCCTGAAACTGGCCTATTCCTTGTTTTCTAGTCGACATTTAAAAGCCTTTGCAGGTAGGTACGTACCTACTTTCCCACCTTACTGGTGACAACTTTAAACTGCGCTTAAAAAACCATGTCATGAGTATCTTGAAAAAACATTAAAACCACGTAAACCCAAAAACAACTTCTCTCGATAAAAACTCTACTACATAAAAATACTATAAAAAAGTTTCTCATATCAATCTGAAAGAGGAAGGTCGTGTGTTATTAAACTTTGTACAAATTGTAACGGCCCACTTCCTTCCTACAGGGATGTAATTTATTGTTACGAGTAAGATTATGGACCCCTCGAATTGAGAGTTGAGCATTTCTCACGGCGATGCGGCGGGTCAGTGGACATCTGGACAAATGTGTTTCTACTTTTTGCATGTGCAGCGAAGATCCCTAAACGCTAAGAAAACTTTTGTTTATAATACAATTCAAAATTGTCATGATCTTTGAATTCACCCTACATAGTTTTTGGCAGCTTTTGTAGGGATAAGTACCTACTTATAAGGAAAAAGCCAAATCTTTTTTATAGGGTACGAAAAACTAGAACACACATATTCACCTTACCTTTAAGAGACCCGGATTATGTCTTCAGGAAAAACAAACGACGGTAAGTGTTCCTTTAGCTTTATCCACGCTCGTCCAACCAATCGTTTAATATCAAGTGTTAGTTATGTACCTTAAGAAAGGGTTCGCCCGGGGAAGTTTTACTACCATAACTATTCTGCCGCTAAGCTGCATTGCTGTGTATAGGTTTGAAAGCTATGGTTGCCGGTGAAATTACAGGCACTTAAGGCTTTACACCTCTATGTCTCAAATTGATGGACGCAGGGCAGTGCATAGTCAAGGACGTTTCTAAGGTACGTGACCTACGAGGCAATGCTTTGTTATAGGCAATGGTTAATAATTAACATCAAGTGGTCCATATCCTGTTGCACCACAAGATCGTTTACAAAAATAATATCGTCTATCGTAAAAAGGCTATACCAATACTACCTTCTAAGTTCTATCTCTACCACCCAAAAAAGGATTTGATTCAACTTTTTAATAAACAACATAAATAAATATTAAATAAATCTTTATTTATTTTTTTATTGCTAATCTAACCTAATATTTTATACATTGCCTGAACTAGGAAAACCTTTGTCTCAGGACATGATTCAGAGATTATCAAAATTTATGATTACTACGACAAAACCAGATGTTGCTCCGTTCCCAGCAACAAATCTACCGTTCCCACTGACCATCCCATTGACACGTCATCGCGATCAGCGACATACGACATTCTAATTATACCATTCATTAGCCATCACGCGATCATATCGTCACACTTCGACTGCTACCTGTGCTTTGCTACACGATCTTCAACTTTATTCGTATCGTCATAGACCTTTATATGCCATTCATTAGTCCTCACGCGATCACGGAATACGGTCACACTTGGACTGTTACCAGTGTTTTCTCTATGCGATTTTTAACTCTATTCCTATAAACTTACCTTTTCAATTATCTAACTTAGTGCTTAGGTATACGTCTGTTTTTATTCATATAGAAGTTGCAAGGATGGAAAATGTGTGGAGTCCTGGCAAAGTTAAAGGAATTCTTATTAAAATTGCGTTTAAACTCTCGGCTAAAGACAGAAGGTTGCTTTTTCAATGATATACTACAAATTTATGTTGGTATTTTTGAACAGGCACCGTGGGAGAAAGCGATAGTAGCCTAATTAAATATTAATAAATTCATAGTATGGAGGTATGTCAGGACAGGATTAAAGGTTAGAGGGACACCTGGATGGGGCGATGACTTGTTTGTTTGTAGATTGTGATATAAGTACCTAGTACCTACTACCTACATGAAATAATAGTTGATGCTACAAGTACTGCCATTCAAAATATACCTACATACCTTAAAAGATAAGGCAAGTATTTTTGCATAAGTTAGACCTGAGCAATAATTAATACTAAAATCTGGATCTACTAGAGCCTCTAGGTTGGTAAATGCGTTTAGGACGACTTGGATTAGAGTAGGTAGGTACCTAATAGGTAGGTACATAACATTATTGACGTCTTTTATTGTTCTAATAAAGTTATTTGATTTGATTAAATCGAATGAAATTGTTTAATAAATGGTAAACATAACTGAAGATTTAGAGAAAGCAAGACTTCCGAATTTATAAATATGTATTAGTAAATATGGATTGCAGAAAACGATTACAAACGATCAATTTATCTCAAAATCTTCCGAGTTTTGGGATAACTGAGAGCATCTTATTCATCAAAAAAACAAATACATTTGCCCAGAAAAATCATCAAGTCATAAAATATCAATAATTCCGAAATAATTCAACGTAATATAAAAATTGCGATACACAAACAATTACAAAACTATCCCTCACCTCAAACCCTTTGCACCTTTCGACATTCCCACACACCGTGGGAACGAACCCACCCCACTCCATAAAGTACCGGGTTAGACCGTACACGAGGCGCGACAAAAAAACCACATACTTTATGCACAACCTTCCCTCCTTCGATAGTAACTGCTAGGTAATCTTGACCCTCTACGCGATACTATTTCCTTATAAAGTATGAGTTATTCTGTGCCGCTATTTTTCTGGCTAGGGGAAGAGTTTAGTTACGTCATAGCGTCAGCAGATCTTAATCCCTAGAATTAGAATTATGTACTTGACAAGTTAATTTCAAAAGTTATTTATGTTAATTTTGTGTTTTAAACATTGTTGTAATCATATCCTCAAAATATAACTAAGAATAATCACTAAGAAACCAAATCACAATTCAAAATCGCATTGTAATCGGCCTATCCATTTAGGAGCCATACGATATAGACATACACTTCCACACTTCTATTATTTTATTAACACACAATAATCCGCCTGCAGATTCGCACGCGTGGTTTGTACAGCCCCGTATCTAGAATTTTTCCTAACCGGGGCAGAAATGCGGCAGCCAGGTGATAGGTGATAGGTGGATCTCGGGCAGGAAGTGGAATAATCAATAGTACGACGTGTGCTGGATGCCGACTGTTGTACCTAGGTACTCTGAATTCAGCGCCTCCTGAAATTGCCGCCCGGGGCAGGCAGGTGGTTTGCCCCCCTCCCCTTTCGATTCTAGGCTGGGTCTGTCAATAAAAATATGTCTAAATCCAGGTTAATAGCTATCGAAATCGGTTCAGCTGTTATGACTACGGCTTAGAAGCGTAACGAACAAACAGATACACAGCTACTTTCGAATTTATAATAATATGTACTGTAGATACATACTTAGATAATTTTTATGAATGGAATGAATGAATGAAAACACTTTATAGTACATCATAAAAATGACAGACAAAATATAAGATAGGTACAAAGCAAATAGTACAATGAGGACTTATGTTTTAAAACGATTTCTTCCAGACAACCTTTGGATGGAGAGGATTTAGTTATGATAAAGATATGGTCGGGTACACATTCAAGACTTAGATATGGATGAAGGGAGTGCAACTAATACCTACTTTACAATACAAATAGACTTATATAAAGTATTAAATTACGTTATTTATTTATTTAATTTTGTTCCATTTTTTTATATTGTTTCTTTTTAAATCAATTTATATATATAATCAGGGCCGCCAATTTAGTTCTAAGTACGGGCACTGGAAACTGCGAGAAAGTAATTTACTAATGCATTTTCCAGTGTTCACATTGTTGTAGTTACATGTACTCGTAAGAAGTTCACTGAAATAAACTAGTGGTTCACCCCGAACTGAGATCTCGCGAGTCTCCCGTAAAAACAAAAATATGTTAATTACCTATTTGTAACCTTTGACTATTAAAATAGTGCCACGAAATGCAAACCAAATTACTTGACCTACAGTTTCATTCAAATTACAGGAAACGGGAGTTCATGTAAATATGATACCCTTTTTTGGGGTAGAAATTGCAGTTTTTCTGAATTTCAGACATTTCCCTATATTTGTGTCACTAAAGCTATACACATACCAAATTTCAGCACTGTGGGGTCACTGGTGTACCCTGTGAATTTTGTTAAAGTTTAGTTTGTATTATGCCTAATAACTTAAAAACTACAAGGTTTAAACTAAAAATAAAAACCGGGTCGAAATGTACTTACACAGACCTTTTATTAGACGTGCCACTTGACTACATAGTCTCATTTTGTTTTTTTTTTACCCCTCTTGAACCCCAATATCCCAGCAGCCCCCACACATTTGTAGATCATTTAGTCACACCAAAATTGTGCCATCACTACCTATCTATATACCAAATTTCACGATAATCGGATAAACACTTCGAAAGTTATCTTCGGACAAACAAACATACATACACACAACGCCGATTTGCCCAAGTAGATTTTTTGTAGAATGGTTTTACCATGCAAACTATTAACTTAATCTACATGTATACAAAGTATTTGCTAATCTGCGTCTTTACGCACAGTGAGCTAGTAATGTATCACAAGAACAAAAAATATGGTACTTAATGGAAAGGTGTCCATAAAGTACAGAGTTGATTGGCTCGGGCGTGTTGTAGATAAATAGGGGAATTGATGTGCGTGTGCGCCTGAATTCCCATACTCGAACAGGATAAGGGAGGCAAGTAGCTTCACTTTGTTAATTATTGTGCGGGAGATTAATTTCGTAAATTTAATATGGTTTTAATAAATTGTCTAATAAGTAATTCATTGGTTTTATTTAAAAAAAACGGTACTTATGAATATAAATAGTTTTGATTTTTAAATATACTCGTATGTTAGGTAGTTTAAAAATTAAACATAATTGTTAGGCGACTTGTTTTTAGTCACTTATTATTTCCTGTTTAAGTAATTATAATGAAAAGTACAGAAACCTGTAACATTTTCAATGTAAAAAAAGTGCGAAAGTAGATATACCTACTCCACCAAATCTTATGACTTTACTTATTATTTTTCAAAAACTGTACGCATCAAAATCCAAATCATTAATAAACATTATTATGTAATAAACATAAATAAGGTAAAAAAAAACGCGAATTGAACCTGCACCCACCGAACTGACCACCACTACACCACCGCATTCATTCACAACAGGTTCCCATCAGAGCGAGACGGCACGAAAACAAAACATTCCGACACAGTTCCCACCGTCCCAGCCCGTACGTGCGACAGAGTCAACAACACTTTTGCCGTCCAACTCGTAACCTGGATGTAGCAGGAAGCGGGATCATTTGACGTTTGCTGTTTCACAGGAGTTTTTAAAACCTCATAACGTGATCAGAGCTCGAGGAGTGAAGGCGTGTGCAAGTTTTCAAGTTAGGACGTGTAGTGTTAAGTGTTTGAAAATGCCGTGCAGTGACGATGATGACTCCCAGACAGGGTTTGGCGAAACCCAGGGATTGTCGAAGGCGGAACTGAGAAAGGTGCTTATTTGTTTCGTTGTGAAGTGGATTTTCGTAAGCTTTTCAGGGGTATTTTCTATACTTATAAAAAAATCTCTCAGTAAGCAATTCCTACACTCGAGAGGACTTGAACCAGGCTACAGAGAGGGGTGCACAGGTGGTTGTCTACTGGTTCAATAAAATTTAGGATAAAGACCATTGATACGATAGAAGAAGTCAGTAACTTTGGTCAGTTGATAAACTTTTTATTTGTCCTCAGAGATTTCAAACATCAAAATTTTATGAAAATGTGTTGTAAAGTGACGCAATTATAGTTTTCTTCAAGTTATTTCTGAAGTGATCATAATCTTCTTATTTTTCCTGCCCTTTCCCAACATTACGTAGGGGGTCGACCCAACATGTATTTGTCTTCCAAATCCCTCTATCAGCCGTCATCTCAGCACTCTGTCTTTTCTTACTCATATCAGATTTCACACAATCCTTTTCAATCTTATTTGGCCTTCCTCTACTTCTATATCCATCCACTTTAATATCCAACACTCTTCTGTCACATGAGTTTCTTCACTCCGCATGACATGCCATCATTTTGTTTAAAAATATTTTAGTAGGTTCCTATTACAAAGTGAATATGTATTAATATTAGTATTTTTAATGATGTCTTGCAGACAAACAAGCCGATAATGGAAAAGAAACGGCGCGCGCGCATCAACAACTGCCTGAATGAGCTGAAAGACTTGTTGATCGATACTGATAAAGACGTAAGTACCTGAACTTCCATTTAGTCGTCAGGGAGTTTATCAGAACGTGTCAAATAAGATTCCAGTAAGAATTGACACAAAAGAAAATCGGGTTTGGTCCATTGAGTTTTGGCTTACGAACATTTTGCATCAGAAATGTTATACCTAAAGCTTTTCCGTAGAACTAATCTATTTCGCTTGTCTCTAGGCAAAAATATTTTATTTGCATTTGGAATTAAGCATGAGCTCAATAATCTGCTATTAAATAAAGCCTACTACTCTATTGATGACTTCCTAAAGGATAAAATGTGTGACTAGTTTTCTCATTTCTATTTGAACTATGTAACGTATTATTATTGTGTATGTATGTATTATTATTGTATAATATGACATTTTAAATTAGTTATGATTTGAATCTATTCTAAGACTATTTTATGTATTATTATTACTATGAGTTCTGACATTTATCATAATTTTGACATTATTATTATTATCATATCAATTATACTCAAATATCGAAACCCTTTGACTTTAATTAATTATGTGGGTATTTGATTTATTTTTATTGTTTTAATTTAGGTGATAAAACATAATGTTTGTACGCTAAAATGGCGAAACCTAGTATAGTTCAACATTAAGCTTAACCATCTTTTGTATCTAGGTTTACAGACAATAAACGAATTATGAATTGACCGTGATGCTGGGCCAGATGTAAGAGCGGCCCATAAAAACTGCAATAATTCTTAACTCGAAACTGAAATAACCCATATGAAATAGTTTATGCCTTCGCATTATACCTAGTCTTCGTAAAACTCTTTTGTAAGTTTTCTAATCCAACTTTTTCTCTTTACAGCCAGCCCGTCACTCCAAGCTAGAAAAGGCCGACATTCTCGAACTAGCCGTGAAGCACCTCCAGAAACTACAACGGCAACAGCTAGCCGCCGCAATCGCAGCCGACCCAGCAGTACTCCACAGATTCAAGTCAGGCTTCGGAGACTGCGCGGTCGAAGTCAGACGATATCTGTCAAGACTAGCCAGCGTCCCCACAGGGCTAAGACACCGGATCGGCAATCATTTGAACAACTGCGTCGCTGGTATGGATCGAATGCATCCAGATTATCCTCCTCTAGTCCCAGACCCGTTAAGACTAGATGATGATAGACCGAGCGCCTTCCATTTCGTCAAAGCAACAAAGCCCACAAGCCCCCCATTGAGTCCCATGTCTTGCGACTCAGCTTGTGACTCGTCCACAGAGTTAGAAACGCCACCCAGACCAGTACAAGTCCTACCGTTCCCTACACCACCAAGCAGATCAGCATCAGACCAAGACTCGAGCCCTGAGACACAGAAACCAACCGTTTCCTCAACCACAATATCTCCAGAGATGAAAGATGGAAGGTTAAAAGTTATGGAACCTCTATCGATTGTGATAGATGTAGAAAACTACAAGATTGGCATTGATGCTTCACCTAAGCGAGCCGTGGATTACTCTATGCGACAGAAGTTAAAACGACCGGTGGTGGAAATGACCGGACCTGTACCAAAAATGATGCGACTCGAACCGGAGGTGAAAATTAACGTTGAACCAGCGATCCTAAATCCTAAAGAACCAATGCATTTGCACGTAGAAAAGTCCTCGGCATTTCGCCGAGTTCCAGAAAGACCTATCTATGTTGAGAGAAAACTAACATTACCACCGAGTATACCAAGTATTCTGCCTCTACCTCAAGAGAGACCAACACTAGTACCTCTGCCTCAAGAGATACCAATTGTAGTACCTCTACCTCACGAAAGACTAATGCTACCTGTACAAGAAAGGCCCCTTCGTCTTGACCAAAGACCTGTCCAGCAATCAGTGATAAGCCACACAGCAGAATCTTTGTCGCAATCTCAATCTACAAGTAGACACACAAATTCTGATAATACAAGTTCTAAATCTCCCAAACAGGGAACTTCAAGTAGTACAGAAATGTGGAGACCGTGGTAGATTTGAAACTATCCCTATTGCCGTGGGCATAAGGTATAAAATTTAAATGGAGTACTCAGTAGAATGTATAACCCGTTTAAATTCTTAACTCTATGACAGTACACATAGAGTTGAGGGTCCAAACGTGGAATGTTTTGAGGTACTCTAAAATATTTTTGGGTCACCATTTTCAGTGCCTTGGACGACATTGTAGATCGCCTTGAATGTGATAAATTGTATTCTAAACAAAGGAAGACCTACCAATAAGGTAGCCATATTTAAAATAAAAAAAAATATTATACAAAATTGTATAAGATGCTTTAAAAATAGTTTTAAGTACCTGATGGTATTCGTTATTTATGATATTAAAAATATTTTTGTTTGTAGTTTGATTTCTGTGTTTTCTTTTGATTAGAAAATTAAACATTGTTTGAAAAGTATTAATTTATTGGCAACACTTCACACTTTATAAGCTACACAACACACAAGAACCAGATTGTTGAAGATATATGTATTTCATTAAAAATACATTTTGAAATAAAAACTATGCCTATTGGTATAAAATGACTCAACATAATGATTCAATAATGAACAACTACTAAATTTAGTAAATTAATAACAGAGCTTAAATTAGTTAACACAAAATAAATAACTAACACACAATTAAGTTGTAAATAACACAATAATATCTTCTTTGAGATCACTGCTCCAAATATGGACTAAAACAAAATAAAAAGTTAACTCAACTAAAACTAAGCAATAAATAAATATACGCTATTTACTTTATAATATTTAGTAGCGGATCCAGAGAGGGGGAGGGGGGCTTGAGCCCCTTAGCCCCCTTCTCCCCCCTCCCCCCAAATTATAGGGAATAGCTGATTTTACTATCTCGATTTTGAAGTTGGTCCCATTATAAGTGATATAGCCTACGCTCAGCAGTGTCAAACCCCTCCCAAACCAAAATCCTGGATCCGCCACTATTGGTAATAGATTTAAATATTTAAGGACGGATTAAGTGTTTCGTAAGGCACGTTAAATTCGACCGGCATAGTTTGCCGCGAGTTATTTTTTTACAAAATATTAAAGACCTCTGACCCAATGTTTTTGCGGCGGGGTTAAAAACTGACATAGCTAAGAACCACTCCAGTTAAACTATCTTTCTTTTAAAAAAATCCTTGTGCGAATCGGTCCGTCCGTTTAGGATCTACGATGACACAGACATACAGTCAGACATAGGCGTCAAATATATAATAACACTATTTTCTAGGGTTAAAAACAGAATAAGTTTAGTGTTTTAGTACTGTAACGACGTGTCCTACAAAAATCGGACAAGTCGGTTCCAATCCGATTACTGAAGCAGAAGAGGATAGCAGAGTTTAAATATTGAAATGAGCATAGACGAGGAGTATACAATATTACATTCAACATTGTTTTTTCCATGTGTTTTCATTTATTGAACCCCCAGAACAAAGGCCTCCCCCATATATCTCTAGAGCCGCCTACACCAAACGGATAAAGGTTGCTGGGAACCGTTTGGTGTACCAAACGGCTCCCAGCAACCTTTATCTTTCCATCTAGTCGGGTCGTTCTTATTCTAAAAACACAAAACTAGATTTTATTCTATAGATACCACGGTTTCAAATAGAGTTCACTTTTGTTTCAGAAAGTCCTTCCTCTGTTGCTGCAGTTTTTGTTCTAAGACCATGATTTTCTCTTGATACTTGGCCGCTTCCCGCGTCAGGCCTTGGATGGCGGAGTCTTTGCGAGCCACCGCTACCTTCACTCTGAAACAAATACACACCCACTTATAAACAACTAGTCTCGGATCTAGGAGCAGGGGGGGAGGGGCAAGCCGGGGCACTTGCCCCGGGCGACAATTTCAGGGGGCGCCAAATTCACGCAAAAAAAACTTGTTTCAAAAAGTGCAGGCTGCGGGCCGGCGCCAACACCGTCTTGGCAATGCTAGTCGGCAGTGGACTGCCCGTACATTGCTGTCACAGGCATGCTCTCAAAAACTCTGTTTAATATAAGTTTTATTATACTTTTTGTGCTTTCATTTAAATGTATTTTATGCTAGCTTTCGCCAGCAGCTTTGCACGCGTGATTTGTCACTAAAAATTAAATTATGTTATATCAGGATATAATCTTTACGACATGATTGACTAACAAACAATCAAACATCAAAACTTTTGCATTTAAATTATTATTGTGATAATATTAATAAATAATACTTGACATTTCACACAGCGCTATCTAGCCCCAAACTAAGCAAAGCTTGTACTATGGAAACCAGGTAACTGATACTTTTATACTTTTTTTTTTAAATACATACTTACAATATACAGAGAAATAACTAGACCCGGAACAAATATCTGTAGATCATGCAAACATTTGTTCCGCGGTGGAAATCGAACTCGCAACTTCCTGCGTCTTAAACGACTATTTGCCGACTGCGCCAAGGAAGCAATGCAGCTTGATGATACTTTCACTTGCTTCGATCTATAGATCGTTTGCAACGGTCTATAGATAGCTCAAATATTTCTTTTGTATTTTGTAAAGAGATACGTACGTACGTACGTACGTACGTACGTACGTACGATACGGACGTGTACGTGTTATCTGAAAAACAAATATGTAGAATGTTTTAAATCAGTTACTTGGCATATAGTTGGTGCATCTGTTCGTCGTGCGTTTTCCTGATATCTTCCATCTCCCTCTGAAGCGCGTCTATCCTCCCGCGCCACGCGTCCTCGCAACTCACGCGCACCTCGTCCGCTCTCGCTTCTAGTTGGATATTTTTCTGTCAAAATAATAAAATAATTAGTAAATTATAGTCTAAATTAAAAAAAATGTGGTATAGCTGTGTAATGGACTTGGCCGTGTGTTGTACGTGAATACGTGTACGTAGCACGCAGTATTTTCTATATAAAATACACTACTTTATGTGTTATAATCAAGTTTGAACACTAAGAAGTCCTTCGAGTAATACTAAATGGAAATCTCGAAACGCTTAGACTTCTGGATAATTGCGTTAATTTGTACATAAACTAAGACAAAATGGCAGTAGTCAAAAAGTCATAGACTTTGATGGTCAATGTCAATAGCCGCGTACAGACTCACCGAGCCACCTCGCGAGGCACGTTTCTATCGCAGTCTAATCGAGAATCTAGAGTCTAGATTCTAGGCTAGGCTAGTCTAGGCTTTGGTCTAGATTCTAGACCAAAGCCGTTTATCTAATTTTACTCTAGACTAGACTCTAGATAGTGGCAAGTCTCACAGACAGAGCGAGATAAAAGTGTGCCTCGCGAGGTCAGTTTGTCTATCTGTAAATAAATAAAAAATAATAATAAACATTGCTGGACATTTCATACAGTGCTATCTAGTCCCAAACTAAGCAGAGCTTGCGCTATGGGAACCAGATAACTGATAGAATACATATATACTTTTTTTTGTAAATACATACTTATATATAAAATATCTGTAGATAATGCAAATATTTGTTCCGCAGCGGGAATTGAACCCGCTACCTCCTGCGTCTCAGCCGGCTATTCACCCACTGCGCCACGGAGGTCGTCAATGGCTATGATTGTCTAAGTCTATGACTAATGATTGCCTATGTTGGTTTAAAAAGTTTATTCTCTTAAAAACAATTACAGTTACCTCAAAATTATCTGAACGGAACAACTCCATTAGCTGTCAATTATTTAATGATTTCCAAATTCCTTAAAAGGCTTATATGACAACAAGATTAGTCACTTAATTATTTTATTAATAGAATTATATTATATTTTTATTAATCTAAGAAGTAGTTTGTTTGAGGGTACTTGTAGGAATACATTTAGATTTATGATATACATAAAAAAACCAAATTCAAACTTACCTCAGTGAGAACTCTATTTCTTGTTTCCAATTGATTGACATTTACTTCCAGCTCTGCACCTATAACAAATATATTTACTATTTTTTTTAAGAATTAAAATATTTATTTTGACAAAATATACAAATACAAAAATTCAATACATAATTATTAGGTATATATTACATGTCATTAAAACTTTAATATGAAAAACAATCATGCATTTTGTCAGCATGCACTGGGGGGTCTGTATCCCGGCGCCCAGCGTCCTTCATCGAACTACAGGAGAACTGTGGGTTTGGTACTTAAACATTCATAATAATACTTTATTATAATCGTGAAATTTACATATTACAAATTTACATTAGCGGAATTATCGCATTAGCTAGTCTAACATTAAGCTAGACAGTTTTAATTTTATAGATTATCAAGAACAAGAATTACAGTTAGTTTAAATTCTGAGGTAGGTAGGTAGTTAATTAATAAATGTTTTATTTAAATTTTTATTGCATATAACATTTTTTGAGTCGATTTATTGTTAAATTAAAACTATATATGTACAAGGATAGTAAGTAAACAATGATGAAATATGACAACACAATTACTTAGTTAGAATAAAAAAAAATCCACTTCGGAGTTCCACAGTCCACACACAGAATGCGGTTCCAGCGACGCACATTGTGGAATTCGGCTTGATTTTAAGACATGGTCTTTTTATTGCAGAATTATGTAGTATTTACGATTAAAAACGTTAGAGTAGAACTCCCGTGTCTCAATTATACATATTTTCAGAGTAGTGAATTTTTGAAAAAACTTACTTTTTTGACTGAAAAGGGGAACATTAAATATTTGTTTACGGTGCGTTTATCAAGTCCACATGTACTGTGAGACAACACAAAAATCGCGTTTTTTTCATACTCCACCCGTCCTGTGACTGTCGCGCCCTGCACACCGGAAGCGGTGCGAACAGCGTTCGATGTGAGAAGCTCTTTAGGACGATTTTAACAGCTCATTGCCAAAATAGTTGATAGTGCTTAGAGGTATTTAAGAATTCCACTTAGAGAACCCTTCTCAGAGTCAAGCTCGCATTATACATGTCCTCTATTTCTGTATTTTGTTATTCATTAGTAAACGTGAAGACATGCGGATGATGGTGATTGTATGGTAGACGCCCCAGAATGATGAGCTATGTTGTTTTTATACGCCGAATAATTTACGTTGTTGTCGCAAATACAAGTTGTTTGGTGTCCCCCCCCCCCCCCCGGATGGAGGATGGATGTACTAAAGTAGTGTCTGAGGTTCTACGAGCGTGATGTATGATTGGCATCGAGTCATCTTCGACGTCAGCAACAACCTTGGGGAGTCGGGAAAACTGCTGCCACCAACCCAAAGACCTACTCCGCTACTTAAAGAGTTGGTATGGCTGGGGTCAGGTTAGAAGGGAGGTAATTCACAATACACCCCTATGCGGGTCATCAGATCTCCCCCCCCCTTTCCCTTTAGAATTGTACAATATTTGCATTTGTATTAAGAATGTCTTACATTTGTCCTCAGTGTGTCGGATCCTGGCCTGCGCGTCTTGGTATCTCCGTAACGTAGCCTGCTCTGTTTCAGCCAACTCTTTCAATTCTGCTTCATACTGATCCTTATTCCTCCTGTAAATATTACCCGTATTTATAATTGGATCGAGCGAAGCGAGATCTCCAAATCAACTTGGGCAAATCAGCGTTGTGTGTATTTATGTGTGTTTGTTTGTCCGATGATAACTTTCGAAGCGTTGATCCGATCATCGTGAAATTTGATATATAGGTAGGTAGTGATGGCACAATCCTGGTGTGATTAAATGACCTAAAATGTTGGGGGATTATCAAGATATTGGGGTCCAAGAGGGGTAAAAAAATCAAAATGAGACTATTAGGTCAAATGGGACGTTTAATGAAAGTTCTTCATTATTTCATTTCAATCCCATTTTTGTTTTTAATTTAATCCTTGTAGTTTTTGAGTTATTAACCATAATAAAAACTGAACTTTGACGAAATTCAAAGGCTACACCAGTGACCCCACACTGCTAAAATTTGGTATTCGTGTAGCTTTAGTGACACAATTATAGGGAAAAGTCTGAAATCCAGAATAACTGCAATTTTTACACCTCATAAAGTAACCAATAACATGAACTCCCGTTACTTGTAGTTTGAATGAAACTGTAGGTCAAGTTAGGTGGTTCGATATTTCGTTGCACTATTTTATTAGTCACAGAATTTTTTTTTGTTTTTGGGAGACTCGTATATAAAATAATTCGATTCACATTTTTGACGTTTAATTATTTCTATCATAAACGTGTATGCCTTCAAGATAAATAGAAATAAGACTTTACGGGCGACTTGCGCAAGGACGCCTAAACGTATTTAGTGTAGTTTATTTAGCTAAATAAGATTTTCAATTTTTTTTTATACCACATGGAGATGGAACAGTGCTATGGCCCACCTGATGTTAAGTGGTAACCATCGCATATAACAAAGTATTGCCTCGTAGGTCACGCACCTTAGATACGTGCCCTACGATACACTGCCCTGCGTCCATCAACTTGAGGCATACAGGTCTAAAGCCTCATGTACCTGTAATTTCACCGGCAACCGTACCCTTCAAACAGAAACACAGCAATGGCGGCAGGAATAGGTACGGTGGTAGCACTTCCTCGGACGAGCCCTTTCACAAGGAACTCTACTACTCTTCATACAGTTGTCAAATCATACAAATATGTCAAATATAAACATGTTTAGTCGCTAAATACGTTTAGTGATCGTTGTGCAAGCCGGACATGTTAACATTACCTGATAGCATCTTGTAGCTCCTTCCTGCCCGCTTGTGCTTCCGCGTCCATATTCTCAATCGCCTTCTCGATCTCTCTGTCCCGCTCTATCTTGTGCTGTGCGGCTATCTCCGTCACTCTCTTCTTGAGCGCCAACTGCTGTTCCGCTTCGTAACTCTGCCTGTGTTGAGCGAAACGGGATTCTAGTTCGTCTTGTTTCAGTTTTAGGAGTTCCTGGAAATTTAATTAGTAATTAATTTTTCACATCACCTGCTCGACAATGTCAAATTATATGTCATGTAAACCTCACCGAAAGCAGTTGATTAAATCCCTACGGCTGAGCCGGGAGTAAAGTTATACTGAATTTAAATATGCCCTCGCGGGTATAATGTCATTTAAATTTGGAACCTCATCTGTATTAAAATTTGAACTAAAGAGACCCACACAATAATAACTTATTCGTGAATCGAACTAACCTCTACACAGAAAGCACCAACTTAGATTTGGTTTTTATTGTCTCGCAGAAATTGTGAAAAGTAGAGTATTCTCCTCGTGGACAAAGCGGTTGGCATCTTGGGCGTGCTTGTATCTCTCTGCACTTAGGATTCTAGTAACTCCCTCGCTCCGCTCGTGAGTTAACTCTAGAATCCTTCGTTACGTTTGGGATTCAATATAGCGCCCGTGACGGACGACACTGCTTTAAGCCCCTCGTTTAATAATCTACTATTATGACATGAGTAGAATTGAAAAGGAATGGTTGTAATCTGCCAAGAATCGCGTTAGATGGAAGGAGTTCGGCCTTTGACCAACAGTGGGAAATTGTAGGCTAGTAAAATAAAATATGCTCAACGTTAAATCCAAACAAATTGCTAATATCCATGTTTTTTAAAAAGCCTATGTCTACATTGCAATTTCTGCTAAATTCACATATAATATATCAAATGATTTATGCAACATAAGAACAAGACTGGTCAAGTGCGAGTAAGACTCGCATGCCGAGGGTTCGGTACCTACCAGGATGTATGTTAATTTAGCATCGCGTATGTGAGCGGTAACTATTAAGACAGTTTTCTAAAAAAAACTGTTGTTGATAGTCTATTTTTTTCCGGTAATGTTTTTTTTTCAAAATTACTCCAAAACACGTTACAAAAAAAAACCGTCTTGGGATGTGTAAATTAAGCTTTTATATGATGTCTCAATTGAACTAGAAACCCTATTAAGAAGGAGGGCATATTATCTATCTACCTTCATGAAGGAAGATTTTTGCCTGAATGGTATCGTATTTCGACTTTTCCTAGGTCGGATACCGCACACCGAGAACTCAAAGTGTTTATCTAGTAAATAAATATAGGTTTTTATTATAATATGTATTTTTGGGCTAAGGTAAGGTCATGTAACTAATTTATAGTTGCCTGAAATAAATGATTTATTATTATTATTTATATCTGTTCCTAATTTCAGGACCATAGTTTCAATAGTTGCTGAGATAATCAGCTGTGACAGACGGACGGACGGAAAAACTCACACCATAGGGTTCCGTTTTTACCAATTTAGTCCGGAACCATTATACCGATCAATACTAACGAAAAGGTTCGTCCGAAAAGCAGCCATTCTTTATAAATCTGTAAAAGTGGAATTACTCACTTCAATTTTAGCTTTCTCTTTGGCGATTTCATTTTCTAATTGAACTCTCTTTTCTGCCAGTAATGCTTCTTGCGCCTGACGCCATTTCTCTGAAAAACAAACAGGGATAATCACGTGAGCTTTGAATAGGGGGGAGGGGGTTAGAATAACATCACAATTGATCACAATGGGGGGTGCTGTGTCAATCACGTGTATATTTTCCGTGCGACCACTTGAAATGATGCGTGGGGTAATCTTAAACATTACGACTTATCTCCGAGAGGGAAGGGGTGTAAAATAGTGGCATGAAAAACCTCACGTCATCAAAGAACGACCCCCAAACCAACTCCTTACCCAACTCGTCCTTCATAGTCCTCTCTCTCTCCCCCAGTCCGTTGGAGACGCGTTCGTTCTCCGCGCGCATCTCGGCCACCAGTCGCGTGCGTTGCTCTTGATATGTCAGTTCTAACTCCAGGATTTGCTTCTCTAATCTGAAATATATATATAGGAATTTGGTAAAACAAGTATTTTGCAAACTTTCACGATCACTGTACATACTAGAGGCAGGCTAGAGTCTACTCGCGACCACGGCTGTTGAAACACAGTCGAAACGTCGGGATAATAAATAATAAAGGTACATATGCGATAAATAACCATTTAAATCAGTAATTTTGTTAAAAGAAGTTTGGTATCTCGTGCAATAAATATTATGGATGGGTTCCCAGGCTGTTAAGTACCTAAACATGAGCAAAACATCGTGAGACTAAACTATCATTAATCATCAGCCATAGGCCTCCCCCATAGATCTCAGAGCGACCAATCTTGTGCGGACTGTATCCATCGGCTCCCAGCAATCTTTATCAGGTCGTCTTTTCATTTTATAGAAGGCTGTCTACACTGCACATGCTGCACTTTCCAGTGGGTGCACTCCACTCGAGAATCTTTTTGCCCCAATGGCCGTCAGTTCAGCGAGTGCCCCGCCCATTGCCACTTCAGCTTGCTTATCCTGTGAGCTTGCCATCAGTCGTTACTTCACCGGAGCAAATACCTTCTCTTCCTCCAGGAACCAGCGACCCCCACATCTCTGAACTTTACAATTGAATAGACAAATGTAATGAAAGAAGTTTCTCTTCAGTATGAAAACATTTCTAGAGGTGTCTAAGAGGGAATTCTTACCTAGAGCTGGCCATCTGTCGTTCCTTCACCAGCGCCAATTCCTTCTCCTCCTGGAGGCACCTCCTCAGCTCCTCGAGCTCCTGAGCGTGCCTCGCCTGATTTCTGCCCAACTGTTCTGCGTGCGCCATTTTTAGATCCGATACTTCTTTCTGCTGTCGCTCCGCCATTTCTCTTAACTCGCCTTCGAGACCTTTTACTGTTAGCTCCTGGAATACAAAGTGGTCAAACTGAAACTGTATTGTGTGGTTTGTCAATAAAAACATTACCCTCCTTCTGCACAGTCAAGTAAAAAATTGCCTAAGTCCCAATCCTGGTCATGATCTATCTATATACCAAATTCCATAGAAACCGGTCTAGCTATTGAAAATGATTGTGGTCAGAGAGAGAGAGTTACTTTCGAATTTATAATATTAGTAAAGTATAGATTTACACAAATTGCACCAGTTAAAGATACTTAATAGCAGTTATATTAATTGATCGTCTGATTGAAAAGTACCATATTTAAATAAAGTTCAGTTCAAGTCTGTTTTTCCAGAAGAGTACAATCCGGACCTTAAGGATTAAGGTAAGAGTGAATAGGTGTCTTCTAGATCTTCGTGCTCCATCTTAGATCAAATCATCTCTTACGATCAGGCGAGATTGTGGTAAAATGAAGATCACTTCGGGGGAAAAAAACTCCCAAAAATGTGGTGTCAAAGAGTAATCGTTCTTACCAATATGAACAGCTTTGCCTTTGGAACTAACATTGACCATGAAAAATAATCTGCTGCTGCATGCGTTTTAGCCGAGACACGTGGAACTTCAACATACAATTGACTTTCTGTTTATACAACATTTTTAGGAAAGGTTTTTGTTTGCGTTAAATAATAAATCTTTATTTCAGGCAACAATAGAAAACTACAAAAAATAAGATTCATGATTTAAATTTTGAAAATAACTTAGGTACTATCTATCTCTAAAGTTTTTAGGAGTAAGCTTACGACAGATATTTATATTTTATAGTACAGTAATACCCCGGACTTACGCGATAGGCGGGACCGAGTGATAACCGTGTAAGTCGAACTCGCGTAAGTCGGTTCAACTTTGCATATATGCAGTTTTTGTTCGTTTGGATGACATAATTAGAGGTTATTAATAAAACGCACTGCGTATGTAAAACAATTCCACGCGGAACACGTTGAACCTGTCATAAACAGAACACTAACAGGGCGGAGTGGGAGAGCTGATGCACGCGCCCATCAAAAAAGAAAAACCGCGTATCTCCGAATTCGCG
Organism: Philereme transversata; assembly: GCA_963924445.1. Lineage (NCBI taxonomy): Eukaryota > Metazoa > Arthropoda > Insecta > Lepidoptera > Geometridae > Philereme > Philereme transversata. Next base: position 25,593,113 of record OZ004345.1, on the reverse strand, counting down.
TAAAACGGGGTAGCGTAAGCCGGGGTATTACTGTACTAGTGTACATAGGAAAAAAAACTGGTTCGAAAGTGGGCAAGACTAAGATACAATATTTTTCAAGAATTTTTCACTTACAACTACACACCCAACAGTACAACTGTACCAACTGTACAACCCATACAGAAAAACTTCGTCATATAATAATATTAGAAGAGAATGACAGGTGCAAATGACACAAAAGTGCATGAAAAGAATACAATTTTATGTGAAAATGAGTGAAACCTTTATCTTTTCAGCTTTCTGTCGCACCCAACGCTGTCTCGCAACCTGAATTGAAAAATGAATTGGTATGACAAAATGAAGTAAATAATACATTGTTATACAAGGGCTGTAAGCGATCTATTGTACACTCGATATATTTTGATGTTATTGATTGCTTACACCCGAGTATAACACATCACTTTTCATCACGAATGCGAGGAAAGAAGTCTTTTTATAACATTTTGTTACTAATAAGAAAATTTGCGTTCCCGGTATCCCTTGTTTTTTACTAGACAAAGCCTCTTTCATATAATATAAATAAAGATTTGTCATGGTGGTGGTATTTCATCATAGCATATTTTGAATGTGGAATCTTTTGTTTTTAAATATTAAAAAGGGTTATTCATGGAAATTGTATTTAATTTTAGCTGATTATGTAGGCAATTAGCCTCATTATATGTTCAAATTTACTTACACCCCTAGGGCCGTAAATCGCATTTACGGAGACGTTAACGAGTTTACCAACTTTCAGAGGATGAGTGATGAAAATTATATTTCTATAGTGGCATTTAATAATGAGTTGTTCAGTGCTTTGAAGACGGTTTAACATAACATTTGCCTCTCCTTCTCCTTAAAAACTTTAACTACTTTTACCAAATTTCACCCTCCTCCGTGCGCGTAATAAGCTTAAAAGGGGGAAGATAGTTTTCGCTTTACGTATTTTTAGTATACTACGTGTTTTATTACGTACGACATTACATGAAAACACGGGTAGGGCTAATGGCTAGTATTGTTGTAAAATAGGTTTATTTCAAATTCATTACCTCAGAAAATTATTACTTTTCAAACAATCTTAATATCAAGTCCTGCTATATCAATGAAATATCAATGAAACAGCCTGTATAAAAAAGGTAAACAAATCATCCTCATTCATCATATAATTAGGTACATACATCTATATATATGTAGTAATATATATGCATTTATTATTAATTAATACGTTTCTTAAATAAGTCTAAGTATGTATATATAAATTTGTTATAAGTAGTTATTATTTAGGTTCATTCATGTAATTTTCATTTCGTAATTTTTATATTTTATATAATTAGTATTAGTATGTATGTACATGTAGTATGTTAGGTAGACCATTACACCCCAGATAATGTCCACACAGTCCATTCCATCCAAAGGTTGTCTGGTAGAGATCGCTATTTAGCGATAAGACCGCCAATTGTATCCATAGATTTACGTAGTTGTTTTTTATATGTATTTGTTTCGTGGTGTGCAATAAAGAATTATCTAATCTAATCTAGGTACCTGTTAAACTGACTTATCGGCATCGTCGCAAAGGTGTCGCCGATTTCCGTTAAAAATTGTTTATTGGTAATGTTCGATACATTTCCATTACTGGATAAACATTCAAGCAACCGGTATCAAACCCACGTTTAAATCCGTTAATACGATTCCGGATGTGTGTTTTAAATTAATGTCGTGCATAACAAAACAGGTTGTATAGATGGTTGTATAGATGGTTGTATGTTTATGAGGTCACCTGTTGCGCGGCCGCCATCTTGTCATGCTGGTTCCGCAGTTCTAATTTGTATCTCTCCTCGAGCGCCTGCGCAGAGCGCTTCCAACGATCCTCGAGAGATCGTCGCTCGTCGACCAACTGTTCTATACGGTGGTTCAGGGTTTTCTTGTCATTTATTAACTACGGAAAACAAACAAATTGGGTTTTATCACGGAAAAAACACTAATTAGCGCGTGTTTAAAAAAATCTTAAACAAAAATTGGTAAGCGATTTTTAAACAGTCGTTTAATTTTTTTAAGGTAAGAAGGATAATATTTAATTATGAATTGATTATACTAGACGCCAACGCTCCGGGCAGACGGGGTCATAAAACGTGGTTTGTCAATCCTAAATTCTAAATTGCATATTTCCTCGAAATCGGTCCAGCCGTGAAAACGTAACAAACAGACAGAGAGGGACAGAGTTACTTTCGAATTCATAATATTAGTATCAACATCATATCAGCCACAGCACGTCCGCTGCTGTACATAAGCATCCCCAATAGATTACTACTCGTACCCAACGGCTCCCAGCAACCTTTATCAGGTCGTCTTTCCATCTAGTCATTATACTTTAGTATAGATATCCACACTAGAGTCATGGAACGCAGCGTGTCAGGGGTAAAGAGAATCGACAGGATCGGCAATACCTGACTGCGCGCGAAGACTGGCATCGCAGATGTTGGCGACAACACTGCCAGGCTGAAGTGGGAGTGGGCTGGTCACGTCAGTCGTATGCTTACAGACAAATGGGCAACAGTCGTCACACAATGGGTGCGAGGAAGCGTTGGCGTGACGACCTCGATGCATTCCAAGATTGCTGGTGGGACGTGGCGAGTGATCGTGAGATATGGAGGAACATGGGGGAGACCTTTGAAAAATTGTGAAAAATAACGTTGTGTTGGCAACGCCATCTAGTTCTAACAGACGAACTAAAACGGCACAAAATTGCGTAAGATCTTCATAGTTACTGATGAAGATAAACTGTGTTCTAGATAAGCTACCTGGTCAATAAAGGTCTGGTGCCGTTTGATGGCTTCCTCGCACTCTTGCTTGACCTTAGACACGTTTCGGAGCGACTGCTTCTCCAAGTTGCTCACTTTGCTTATCATCTGTAATTACAGTTATTTTTGTAACAAGTTACATTTTAACAAAAAAACATACAAATACTGATATATTTACTTCAGTAAACTTAATCTATATACATTTCATGGGTTTAGGACCCTCTTTAAAGTATAAAATACCTGTGTTAGAGGGTCTAGCTCTTCCGTTAATTCGATTATTCCGATTACCTAAGTATATAATAAACGTAAATATCGATATTGATAAATAAATATCAATATTGACCAATGAAAAAATTTAACTTAAATACAATTAAGTTAAGTTAAAGTAGGTTAAGTTGAATTAAAGTATGCAAAAATTAAATTAATGTAGCGTAAGTAAGACTTTTCCCGTTTGGGATGAATTAAAGTAAGTAAATATGTATGTTAAATTTTGAAAATGCATACTGTGTGGGTGCTCCTAAGCAACAGTCTGCTAAGAAGCATGAGTATTTCAGGAGTATCCAGGTGTGTGTGTGTATGTGTGTGTGTGTGTGCGCGTGTGTGTGTGAGTATCTGATGTGTGTCTGTGTGTGCATGTATTTGCAACCAGGTGTGAATTGAAGATTGTGTGAAGTTTGTGTGTATGCGTATGTTACGAAACAATTTCTAGGAGATTTCCGCTTCCTCGTAATAAATCAATTTGTTAAAACATTGACCAACATTAATCATTGTTAACTTCATTAACCAACAGAAAATTTAAAAAGTCACAGGAAAGTAATTTCGTTCACTTGGATATTATATTTTTCCAGTTATTTTGATTTAAAAACCAAACTACTTAACCGATCTTGATAAAATTTCTATGGGACTAATGTAAAAGTATATTCTTTCAAGTAAAAAATAATTTTCCAAATCAGTTGATAAATGACGGAGTTCTGAGGAAAGAAACTTAAAAAAAACAACTGAATTGAGAACCTCCTCCTTTTTTTGAAGTCGGTTAAAAAGTACGGAAATAATTCAAATAGTGAAGACTAACCCTGACTTTGCGATAATAAGTAATTTCAGTTCTGTTACAAGAATGAATGCCATTCTCTGTTTGAACTAAAGCACTGCAAAATTTTGGTTACCTTATTATATATTTTTTTGTTCCTGAGCAGTGCGAAGCAGCACGAGCGCTCCTCCAGTTGCATGAGGGCAGTGACCAGCTGATGTGCCAGTTCTGTCTGCGGCAGCTTCAGGAGCGCTCGTTAAATTAAGGTCTCGTTACCTATTCCTTATGGTTCGTGAGGCTCTCCTGTAGCAGTGCGAAGCAGCACGAGCGCTGTTCCAGTTGCTGGGGGGCAGTCATCAGCTGCTGTGCCAGTTCTGTCTGTGGCAGCTTTAGGAGCGATCGTTGAAATGCCTTGTTACCTGTTCCTTATGGTTCGTGAGGCTCTCCTGCAGCAGTGCGATGCAGCACGAGCGCTCCTCCAGTTGCAGGAGGGCGGTGACCAGCCGATGTGCCAGTTCTGTCTGCGGCAGCTTTAGGAGCGCTCGTTGAAATGCCTTGTTACCTGTTCCTTATGGTTCGTGAGGCTCTCCTGCAGCAGTGCGATACAGCACGAACGCTCCTCCAGTTGCAGGAGGCGGTGACCAGCCGCTGTGCCAGTTCTGTCTGCGGCAGCTTTAGAAGCGCTCGTTGAAATGCTGTTACCTGTTCCTTATGGTTCGTGAGGCTCTTCTGCAGCAGTGCGATACAGCACGAGCGCTCCTCCAGTTGCAGGAGGGCGGTGACCAGCCGATGTGTCAGTTCTGTCTGCGGCAGCTTTAGGAGCGCTCGTTGAAATGCCTTGTTACCTGTTCCTTGTGGTTCGAGAGGCTCTCCTGCAGCAGTGCGATACAGCACGAGCGCTCCTCCAGTTGCAGGAGGACGGTGACCAGCCGATGTGCCAGTTCTGTCTGCGGCAGCTTTAGAAGCGCTCGTTGAAATGCCTTGTTACCTGTTCCTTGTGGTTCGTGAGGCTCTTCTGCAGCAGTGCGATACAGCACGAGCGCTTCTCCAGTTGCAGGAGAGCGGTGACCAGCCGATGTGCTAGTTCTGTCTGCGGCAGCTTTAGGAGCGCTCGTTGAAATGCCTTGTTACCTGTTCCTTGTGGTTCGTGAGGCTCTTCTGCAGCAGTGCGATACAGCACGAGCGCTCCTCCAGTTGCAGGAGAGCGGTGACCAGCCGATGTGCTAGTTCTGTCTGCGGCAGCTTTAGGAGCGCTCGTTGAAATGCCTTGTTACCTGTTCCTTGTGGTTCGTGAGGCTCTCCTGCAGCAGTGCGATACAGCACGAGCGCTCCTCCAGTTGCAGGAGGGCGGTGACCAGCCGCTGTGCCAGTTCTGTCTGCGGCAGCTTTAGGAGCGCTTCTAATCTGGAAAGGTAAACAAATATTTATTATTCATTCACAATTTATAAATAATAATGATATATGGGTATAATTTTTTTTTTTTATTTGGATTTTTGTTACACCCCTCTTTTTGTACAATGGCTTAAAAGTCATATGGGCTTACTTTGGTATGGTTTGTGGAATAGTACTTGTTACTACAGATAACGCTTCATTGGCACTCTGCTCTACTTTCTCCAGGAATTCGAAAATTTCCCTGAAAAAATACAAAATGAATTATAAATTGTGTAAATAAGCTTTTTGTAGAGATGTCCAAAACCTGTTTCTGATGGTCAATTTAATGCTTTATGGTTTAGTTAGTAAACATTTGGAAAATCTATAACACGTGGCATCAAAGTTTATTCAGATTGTAATCTGCAATCATGTCTAAAAAATTATCAGCATAAGATTAAATTCTCACATGAAATTATCCTTTGGACTAATATTTTCCTCTTCCTTCTTAGCTTCTTCATCAGGACCATCGACTTTAGTGACTGAAGCTACAGGATTATCTCCAAAGCTTTCAATTTCCTTCAGCATTGAATAAATATCTAACACAGATGAATTAGAATTCAACTGTTTTGGTTTTACAGTGTCTTTTTCCGCTGACGCTCGGGGGGTTACCAGTTGCCTTGTACTTTCAACTTTATGTTCAATGCTGTTAGGTTCAGTTTTCGGTGGTTCATTTGGGACTGGTTCTTCGACAGATTGGCCTATATCTAATATTCTAGGAGACAATGCCGTAGTTGATACCCAGGATTCAATATCTTTGTCATTATGTACCCCTTCTATTCTAGCGCTGAGTGGAGCACTCACAGTAAACATATTTTTTTGTGTCTGATTTCTTGTATTTATCTGAGTATTGCTATTGCTCTTGGTAATACTAGGCTTTGTTTTATTATTCCAATCTTGTCGGTATCTCGAAGGAGTGTTCTCAAACTTGGATGTGACATTGTTGACCTTTTTTTCGAATTTCTGGAGATTTTTTGCCACCAAATCTTTGGCATCACCCTCTTTAACTTTTAAATAGTTTTGTATCAGTTCTTTTGTGGATATTTTTGATATCTCTCTTCGCTGTTTCATTTCGAAAGAGGTTTTATTGTTTGTTTGTTCAGGGCTTGTACTTTCTGGCGAGGTTTCAGTATCGCATTTCTCGAAGTTATCAGGTTCTTCAAACATTTTATCTATGTTTAACGGAGTGGGGGATACCGCATCAGTTTGTATATCTTTTAACGTAAGCTCGTGTAGACTATTAATAGCTTCTAGCTCTTTCTTGTAATCTTCTATGACTTTAGAAGTGTACGCCTTAGTTGTACTGTTGGCTAGATATGGTGGATACTCGAATTCAACATCTTTCTCACCAGTACCATCGCTTGTGTTGGGAAAGTCTGTAGGAACTTTTGTAGGAGAATTATTAGGAGGCAAAGCTACATGACCTTCTTTTTTCAGAAAGAAGTCTTTATAAAGCAGTCTGCTGTGGTTTAAAGGTTCCGCCCATTGGTTCTTACTACCTAAGGGAAATGTTTTATGATACCCCTGACCGTTGCTACCGGTGGATACACTATCAAGACTTTTAGGCTGATCATCTACGTTGTTATGAGAGCTAGATCGTTTCATCATGGATGTGCTGGGGAGTGAATAGTTTTGTTTGTATCTGTCGTCATTCTGCCCACTATCAGGGTATCCGGAGTCTTTGGACGATGCGTCTGTGTGGATTATAGTACTAGACAATTTCGTCTTAAACGGTTCAGGGTTTGAGCGAAAGTCGTCGTAGAAACTAGTGTAAGTTCTCGGGTCACTCATGAAGCTGTGAGACGTTTTAGGGTAGTCGTCTTTTGTCTCCGGCATATACGTGTTTCTACCGAGATCGTCTACTTTTTCTGCATTTTTTTTAACTTCTTCTAGCGAGTTTTCCAGAGAAAGACTATTTTGAGAAGGAACACTGTCGAGATCTTGAGTTGATTCTTCTTCGACCAAAGACAGTTGCTGCTTAGTTAGAGTGAGACGGCGAGAGTATTTGTCTATTGCTTGCTCTACTTCAGCGTGTATACCGAAGGAGACACGACCTAGAAGCTGATCTTCAGTCTCTTTCCTCTCGCCTTCAAGTGGTATGAAGTAAGACTCGTAAGGTCGAGTTTTGAGTGTTGGAGAAAAGCTTCTTTCATTGAACATGTTTTTGTTTCTCGTTGGAGAAGGTGACCTTGACGGAGACTTCTGTCTCTCCGTTATTTTTACCTCCATACCATACTCATTGGATGCCAAAACATCTTCGTTTATGATATTTTCCATAGATTTCCGTCCTTTCTTTGCTATGTTTCTATATTTTAAATAATTCTTGGAATTTGTGTTTTTGGGTTTTGATCCGGACTGTGCTTTGGCCTTTATTTTGGATCCTAGACTGATGAAAGTGTCTTCAGAGCCGTAGTCAGATGCATTACTGCAGATGTCTCTTCGGTGTGTCAGATTTTCTGGGGACTTCCTGTCTCGGAGCAAATCAGTTGTAGGAGCTACTACCTTGACAGTTGTTGTCGGGGGTGAATCTGAAAGGAATAATGTTTTAAAAAATACATTGTTTATTTGTATATTGGTAATATCCACACTAATATTATGAATTCGAAACTAAATATGTCTCTCTGTCTGTTTTCTCCGTACATAGTATTACTATAGTAGGTACCAAGGTTGTGTGGAAGAGAACGCTCATAACGATAAGACCGCCGATTGTACTTCGCGCAATAATATTAAATATTTATTTTGTTATTAGTTATGTTTGTTTTCTTGTGTTTTCTATTCTATCATAAAATATATTTGTCATAGAGCGCAAGTTGTAGCATTAGCTGGCTGGACGAATGCCACCGGTTTGGGAAATAAACTAGTCGAAAATAACACAGAATAGATAGATACAGAAGTTAAGTTTAGTACAGCGAGCGAAACGATTTCAATCGTTCGACCGACTTGATCCAAGATCCTCGTACGCGCGCGTTTGTTTTTGATTATGTAGGAGAATGGGTAGTAGCGTGGTTAGTCGCGGAGAACTGTCAGTAAAACTGACGTTCCAAAGTGATTCTTGTGATTTTAATTAAAAAAATATTTTTAATTTTTTGATGTTTTTTGTCACAATCCTCCAATAGTAGTGACTTAAATGTCGTTGGATAGTCTTTTTAAATGGATCAACCTTTATTGTGACAGCTTTATTTAATTATTTGTCCATTCGGATTTACAGGTTTTTGTATCTTTATCTATTTTAAAGTTTGAAAGTACCTTACCTATGTATGTGGTACATTATTGATACCCTTGATTAAACTCACACAATCCATTCCGTCAGCCCAAAGTTTTTCTGGTAGAGATCGCTATGTAGCGATAAGACCCGCAATTATAAGCATTAATTTAAATTATGCTACTTTTAATTGTTTTCTTATTTATGGTGTCAATTAAGTAGTTTATATCTATCTTTCCTAGCTAGGTCACGGAGGAACAGGCAGTAAAATTGACGTTTCAAAGCGATCCTTGTGATTTTAATGAATACAAAAATTAGATTTTGATTTTAGATTATTCTATCTGTGATTAGCCTTATTAAGTTTTCTTACTATTGTACGACTGCAGTAACTCAGCACTGAATGCTTTCAATAAATTCCTGGTGGAAGGAGCTCTTTCCTTGGTATCGGCAGAGAAAGGTCTCTTGTACCTTTCAGGAATATCCTGCAAAAGAAACTAAATTAATTACATAAAATATATGCAGGAGAAGTAGGTTCAAATTAATTCTAAATACTAATCTTAATAGTGATATGGTAGGTATATACAAAGCGCTGAGCACTTAACCACACCACAGTATGTGAGTATACTAGTATTCACACTGATTAAAAAATATGGAAAGTAGTATTAACTAAAATGGAAAGTAACTCTGTATCTCTGTCTATCTATCTGTTTTTTACGTTTTACAACTAAACGGCTAGACCGATTTCAATGAAATTTGATATATATTTATAAATAATTATAACCTGGATTGAGACATAGGCTATTTTTTATTGACAAACGCGTGCAAAGCCACGGGCGGAAGATAGTAATCATACAACAATCCTCGCACTAAGCCAAGGCTGTATTGTGAAGGCTAAGAAGTTAGTGGCGATACCAACCTTTTTTTTACGAAAACCCTTTTCTTTGCTTTACCTCTACAAATTTGCTTTATCTGTCTGTACAACTGTCCTATACTTCTAAGCAAAGGCCTACATCTAGCGTAGGTACTACCATAATAAAGGGCAGTGGTGGGTACTATGGATGGATTACATTTAGTAGCTTGTCTACCTATTTCGAATGCGTTATGTACTTGTATAGCATCACATCCATTGTTGCATTTGTCTTTGTGCTTTCCAAAAACGGGAGACGAGCATACTCAAGCATGTTTTAATTTAGTCACATAACACGTTGGTAACAGGAGGACGCATAGGGTTAGTAATAAAAGAGATTCAAAGCAATTGTGAGTAGAAAAGCTGGTTCCTAACTTACCGGCGAAATACAAGAAGTTTGCAAAGCAGAACGCGGTCTGTTCCGAATGTTTTTCCGATCGTCTTTTTTCTTATTCCGATATGAAAGGTTCACTGGCGAGCCGAGGAGCCGCAAGTTACTGTTTTCTTTAGACATTTCACACACATTCCAGCTGATAATCGGAGAAAACTTCGAATGAAACTATTGCAAATAAAAAGGATGAGACAGCGGTGAAGGTGGACAGCTGTTGTTTGTTTCATTCAACGTTTTATTTGTTGTCAAGGTTAGTTGCTAGGCAACGTAGCTCAGGAGTCAAATCAGTGACAGTTTTACAAAAAAACTGTACAACACATCGACTTCAACTGATGGTACAACCCCTTAAATGTCTTTTAATAACTTGAAAAATATTTGTAAGTCATAATGAAATTAAAGAACAGATATTATCTGAGTTAAAAGTAATTATAAAACGAAAAAGATACATAATTTTTTTACTATTTCAGGTTTTAAGAAAATGTTACCAGCGTAATAAAAAGCTACTCTAATGGTAGCTTTCTGTGTGGAAGAGAAGTATTTTCTGGATACATTTACAAATAGTTTTATTTGATTTGATTACTTACAAAAACTATAAAAATTCTAATTAATCATTATAAAGTTATGGGTGAACTAATAAAACATATCTTTGAAGTAACAGTACTAACGTCCAGAACGAAACGCTTTGATGCAATGACGTCACCGATAAAAATATAGACGGTTTATGTATCACTGCATGAAAACTCGTAAAAGTGGACCTTCGGTCTTGCTTCGACGAACTTCTATTCGATTAGTCCTTGAAGATATTTCGATCGCTCCGTATTTCGCCTGCAGAGGCGTACTACAGTTGCGCGTTGTGCTAAAATAGTGTGTTTAAAAAGTTGAATAAAAGTGATTTGCGCTATTCGTGCGTTACTAAAATTTGTAAAACAGTGAAATAAAGTATTTAAAATGTTCAGCGGAATCGCGGGTGAGTATTTTTTTACTAATTGTTGCATAATGTAACGAACTTGGTCAATATTTTTAAAGTTTTTCGTGAACTTACCATGTAGGTAAGTTCTGTGTTATATTATTAATTAAGTACATAATAGGTAAGTATCTACATACCTACCTATTATATGTAATATAATAATTATACTTAGGTACATAATTTATTTGTAAATTTTTTCATTTTTTTTTTGGAAATTATATTTATGTAATTATTTTATAGGCATCAAGTGCTTACCTACCTACCTAGGTATTGTGCTTTGAACCTAACGCTGTTTTATTAAGTAGGTACATAAAGATTATGTATTATTTAATTAATAATTTATAAAATAAAACAGCGTTAAATTTCTATTTTAATAAGCTTACTTTTAAATATAACCTGCATGAGTAGGTAGAACCTAAGTTGTGTCTTTTGCTGTATACCTACGCAAAGTTTCAACAAACATTTGCTTCATTTGCACTTTGCCATCCAGGGTAAAGTTCACAATAAATGAAGTTCAAACTCCCTTTAAACTGACAATGGATGGGAAAGAGTAACTGTTTATCCAAACTTTGAGCCCATTGTGGCTCTGGCATATTAGTAATTCCACGTAAGTACCTACCTACCTACCTAAATACATTACACATTGCATATAAATATAACATCAAATTGGACTGAGTAGGGACTTAAACCTTTAAGAATGGAATGTTGAAGGTAGGTATAATTTTTTTTAATAGGTACCGTATATATCTACTAAGGTCTCTTCAGTAAAAACATTATGCTGGCATTAAAAGTTTTAGTTAGTAGGTAGTTAGATAATAATTATTCTACATACTCGTTAGGTATGTAGCTAGTATAATCTAATCATATTGAATATATCTAAACTTTTCTCATAATCTGCAATAAATAATTCTGAATATCAATATGCTTGAGCAAGATTTGTTTAGTGGTTCATAAGCAAAACATGAGTTTTACGTGAAATTACATGAACTTTACATTTATCATAATATCTTAGCGGTGAACACTAAGAACATTATAAATCAAAACAAATTTTTAATAGCATTGCCTTCAAATGAGTAAAAGGCAAGGCTCTTTTCAAAACCCGCTTGTAGAGTTTAAAGCCTCACTATAAAATGACGCAGACGCGGCGAGATTCAACACATCACACTAAATTACGTCATTTAAAACCTTTTGCTCACTACATTAAATGCTATAAAAAACCACAAAGACCCGCGTGTATGATAAGCACACACATTATTTAGATGATAGCACTATTGGAACTACGAGTAGGTGACCCCTCGCTCTCTACAGTCATCACGCTTTGTTGTGACTTGAGTCTGAGATGATTCGTGAATCATTGGAGAGTTACGTGGTCTTTTTATTACCAATTTGAGAAACTGAGTGATTTTGCACGAAAGGCAACCTACATAGCATTGCACCTGTTATAATAATAATAAATCATCTAATTCAGGCAACACTAATATAGTTACAGGATAGATAGCCATGCCGATCTAGCTAGGATTTTCTATCTACCTACAGGCTTACCGGTCTATCAATCATCTATCTAGATTGCGGTAAAATCAGCTCTACCTACCAAAACTGACTCTACCTAATGCAGTTTCCGTGAATAAACCGTTACCTACATACAATATCCAATTCCGAGAATGCTAAGAAAAGACGCAAGCACAAAATTTCCATTTGAATCTACGACACATAATTTGGTCCAACTGCGCACTTAGGCTTGGTCATTCATTCAACAAAGTTGTTTTATCTAAATAGCAGGCATGTCACGTACAGAATAAGCTTGGCTTCGCACTTATTGAATGATATTTGATCAATGACATTTTGCAATAAAAAAAAAAATCCTATTTCTAACTCTACTTTGTTGTGCCATTGGGTAGCATAGCACAGATTACGTGTCATCCGCCTGGAAGGAAATTCTTTTGGTTTTTCGTTGTGTTTTCTTAATAACTTTCAGTGAGAAGGTTGGGATGGAGTTTGGCTATCGTGTAAGGAATCAATTTAGTGAAACAGAAACGAGAAACCACACATAAATAGCAAAGTTTTATGCGTTTAAAATCTTCGCGGATTGAATACTTCCTGGTGACGAAAAAACGGGCATTGACCAGTCAGCGTGATCTGTCAGAAATTCTTGGCTAGTCCAATCTGGAAGTTGTCCAAATAGGTCTCTAGACTCTCTAGTTCCTTCGCAAACAGTATCGGTTATCAGTACGTCTTCGTTTGCATATAATTTTTCCAAATGTTTCATTATGTGTTGTGTTTGTCTTTGGAAAGTAATAACACGCTAAGGATGATCTCATCATGTTGCAGTATTTTGAGCTTTTGTGATGTCATCGAAATGTAGTTGCATTGGAGTTGTTGTTTCACAACACACAGTTTCCGAGATATTTTTTTTAAACTCTTCTATCAAGCATACCTATTATGTTGCGTACGTGTGTAGGCATATAATTAATAACTACTATAACTGGCTTGACTGGTTTTATATAATTAAGCCCACTGTAGGTAGTTTTAAATAAATAAAACATCAAACTATTCTAGATTTTTTCTATTTTAAATTAACGGTCTAATGTTATCAGTCAATAATTCCACGGAATAATGAATGTGATAGCTTATGGAATGTACGCACAATGTATACACATCAGTGCACGAGCACCGGTGGCTAAGGTCAGGGCTGGTTCAATGAATCACTATGCGGTATATGTATTTGGGTACCACTACACTATATTACCGGAATGTGTTGTTTCTGCCAGATGGATATTATTTTAAAACGTAATACAGCTTCGAAGAATACGAAATAAAGGTGATACGAGGTCCACACTGGTTAATGCGTTACTCTTACCCATCCTAGATTATGCAGATGTATGCTATCCCGATGCTACGGAAGAGCAACTGAACAGGTTGGAGCGTCTGCAGAATCTTTGCATTCGCTATATCTACGGCCTACGAAAATATGATCATGTCTCGGTATTTCGTCAGCAGCTAAAATGGCTTGACATCAGAGCTCGTCGAGATGCGCACATGCTATCCCTCTTATATAATATTCTTCGCAACCCTCTATCTCCCAGCTACCTCAGAGAGCGATTTGCATCCGTATCAACTGAGGACAGACCTGTGCGATCGTCTCGTCGTTTCCAACTAATTATTACACAGCATAACACGGCTACTTACTCTGACTCTTACACCATAACGGCTACTCGTCTCTGGAATAATATGCCACCAAACTATTTCGAGGCTACTTCAGTGGAAGCATTCAGATTGAGAATCTATAGGCACCTTCTCGGTCAAACCGACCAAAAATGAGCAACTTAATATTTCCATAACACTTCTTCTATTGTTATGTATGTATTTTTATTCGATATTGGTATAGTTTAGTCTATCATATAAAGTATTTAAGTAGGTTTATTTAAGTAGTATGTACCTATATTATGCTATATTTATTAGTCCTGTGCAAATTTTCTTTTTTACCTTTTCTGTGCACTACCTACACATCTTTGTCTACAATACACAAAGGTTATCTGGAAGAGAATGCTCTTTAGCATTAAGTTTAGTTTTATAAGTGCAATAATGTATTTTCAATCAATCAATCAATCAATAAATTGTAGAGTTCGAAGCTTGAACAAAGAATTGTATTTAAAAAAATCTGAGATCTTTGCGATGTCCTTCGTTTCTGGTTGAGTCAGACAAATACTCGTTCAGGAAGATGGTCAAGTTTATTTTGTTATTTACCTCCTATTCTTGGGTACTAGGTAGGTATACCATTAGATCTGCACGAAGAAATATTTTCTAAATCCTGTAAACTGTACCTATGTGATAATCTCAAAGCAATACGCTGATGTAGTCGATTGAACAGCTTTATTCGGTCTTTGAACCTGAGCTACCCAGTCTAGACGACTATTAATTGTTAGGTACCTCTAAGAACCTAATTTCCATACAAAATATACAAGGTGCGTCACGGAAACAAACGCCCACAGAAACGACTGGGTAATATTGACGCGAAGATGAGCCTACGTGATAGGACAAGCGTCTGTCAACTGCAGACGAAATGGATTATAAACATTGGCTGCTGATACTGACATATTTACTCTGTGAAAAACAATGAGAACCACACGCGAACCTCGACACGCGATGACATCATCAAGGTCGGCTGTTTGAGACCCAACATCCATCTCTTTTCAATACAGTCCTTTTTGATATGAAATGAAAGAGATAGAGCACTTGCGTAAACCAGAATTCCTTGTGCGTTAGGTGGGGTGTGCTAATTTTATTGTTTTGGTAACGCTGCTGCTGTCTGTTCAGTATGCTATAGCTTTCATAACCTTCTGAAGGGCACATTGCATAATATAAAGATGCGATAGCGGAATACTTACTAAATTGAATATTAAATACTATTTTGAATTTGACTCGGTAGCTCTACCTAGTCAAATCCGTAGAAATTACGTAGAAGTGCAAGTCATGAAACTAAAGAAATCCTTATAGGATCACTTCTTTGTCCGTCTGTCAAGATCCTTTTTCTCAGGAACGCATGGAGGTAGGTATTAAGTTGAAATTAATATTAAATACGTAGGTCTAAGGTCCCTTGGAGCTGTAAAAAAACAATTTTCTAAGGCAACGCAATAAAAAAATACGGCCGTTTATGGCGTATATTTTTCTCACAAATAAATCAAAACCTTTAGGATACTTTCTGATGACCTAGAATCATGGAATTTGCCAAGAAGAAAGATCTCACAGCACGAGTAAAGGAAAAAATCCGAAAGAGTTTAATTTGTAGTTTTATCACATAAAAAAAAAACAAATTATGGAACCCTCGGTGCGCGAATCAGACTCGCACTTGTCTGGGTTTTTTTGAATTCTGTCTAAGTGGGCGGAGATCCAATGGCTAAAGATTATATTGATATAATTACATAAAGTAAGAAAAAGCCCTCAGTAGGCTAAAACTGATGACATTTTAAAAACTTGCAATCAATTTAAAACTGATCTCAAAGTTCAGATACATACTTTCTAATGGCCGGTTCCTATAAACGTTGGTAACATAACAACCAATGACACGTTTCTACTTTAAAAAGTGTCAAAAGATTGACATTTTTCTAAGAGAAACGTGTCGTTAATCGCTTACTTATGTTTATAGGAACCGGCAATAAATGGGTGGATGACGTTACGTACGACTGTCGATAACCAAGAACCCGGAGTTTTAATATAAACTGAAATAATCATTACATCTTCACAGATCCACTTACTAAAACATTAAGCTCTAAAAGAACCGATCAATATAATGAAATGGATTGCTACTGCTAAATGCAAACAATAACCGAAGAACAGGAATAATTCTGCTGCATTCGTTTGTTAAATTGTTACCCAATAATTTACAAACCTGTAGTATGCGTCGATCGATATAGAACAGGCGTAAAATAATCCTTTGTTTCATCAACCTTGCGGTCAGCCACAGCATGTTGTTAATTAGGTACCAACCTTCCTCAGGTACCGCCTAGCTTTTGTACGAACTAAATACCTACAATAGGTGAAGATAAAGTTGGTACCACCATTGTTTCTGTAACAATTATAGGTCAAATCAATGAAACAATTGATGGACAGGATATCAAAGCTTGTAATTTAGAATTTTGGCACCAGGATTAGCCCGCTATTCATGCAAACTTACCTAATTACTCGTTTTGCTTTATAATTCAGTTCAGTTGAAACCAATAGGTCCCCAAATAGATAGTGTTTTCCAAAACAATAACTAAATTGTGATATGGTTAATATCTTGTACTCCATCAGATTATCACCAAACTTATAATATATTGTTACGAGCTGAGGGTTCGGGATAAAATAATGGGAATCGATTTCACCAAAATAACACTTTATTCAACACTAGAACGATGAATACACGAACTTGGTCACAGGTAATCACAACACACTAATTCACATCACTGTTGCAGCACTTAATGTCACCGAAATGTTCGCACGTATAGCTTAATCCAGACTGACTCGCGAGCAACTACTGTTCACGCGAGACCCTTGTCCACGTCAGTCCTCCAGGGCCTCGCTGAGACTCACTCACTAACTGACTCACTCAGACTGACTGTCCGGCCATCTCTCCGGCCTCTTTATATCGCACACATTTCGATTGTTCGAGAACGATGTCGATCCTTCCAGGAAAGGGTCGGTGTTTCGACAGAACGACCCATCCCCATTGTGCGCAATCGCAGACAATAACAACAATAACTCAGCAAGACAAAAGCGTTCGAGAAGTTACGATTATTACTTATTGTTTAACAGCCTCGGCGTAACAATATTATGGGATCACCAGAAGGTACACCTATAGAATAAGAAAATGGGTATTTTTGAAATTGGTTTACAATTGGGAACAAGTACCAAATATACAAACAAAACGCCTTTGAAGTTGACTGAAAATATACTACTGGCTGGCACTGTAGATAAATCTAACAATGCTCAACAAATTAGTTATTTCTTGACTTATTGGTTTAATTACGGAATAATTTAGACAAATATAAATTAATACAATCACTTCCTCGCACTGTACATTCCTAAATCACACCAACAATGCTATGATATCACAGAAACTTGCGTGATGTCATCGTAATGATGGCAATCACGTTGGACCGGATATTTATCTCAATTGAATCCGCACTGATACCTACCTACGCTACATGTGGTCTCGAAATGTTAGCACTCTTGGACCTAAAGTAGAAAAGCTTGTGGTTGAGAGTTGTTCATAACATAATCCTCTGAAATTGGATACCTTTTGATTAACAAATTAAGTTTTGACCTCTTCCTAGATCTTCAACTCTTTTTCATCTAAGTACCTACTTGGTCTTTGATCGGGTGTATAGTTCGTAATACTCACGCCTTTCTTACATTCGAACAAGTTCTGTAGCGATAATACCGTTTAAAATTAGACGCAGCTTAGGTTGAGATAACCTAAGCGACTCATTAATTTATTATCTACCTACAGCCACATTTCAGAGATAAAGAGTACTTCACCTCGTCACTTGACCTGTTCTCAAGGTGGATGAGATTGGATGTTTTTCACTTATGCTTCGTCTAGTCTAGAAAGCTAGTCTGAGCGCGGATAATGCGCTTAGTGCATTTCACTGACTCTCCAGTTAAAATTGCTATATTTTCAATTGATATGTTTTTACAAAAATTGTGCTTTGCAAACATGATAAAATAATTCGTTTAAACATCATGGAAAATATTTTTTCAAAAGCAAAAGAATGTTCAGTAACGAACTTATGCTGTCGAAAAGTTTTCAAGATACCTAACTAAATATTCGATTCGTATAATATTATAAGTATTACTATGGTCTCCAGGGAAATTAAAAGAACGCTGATATCACCGTATCATTATCTTTTATGACTTACGAGCACTGGGCAGTGTCAAGGGAAATAAAGTAAGTCACCGCATCACCTGTTCAGGTCGCGCCTTGGCGCAATGCTCAAAACAGTCTAGCTGGCTGCCAGACTTTAATTTCAGGGTTTGCAGTGGTTTGTGTTGGTGCTGAACAACCTATTCCTATTCAACCTATTTCGACCTTTATGCTATTGGAATTTGGACTCGTTATCAGAAATACTAGATCTGCCCTTTTGTGACATTGCATAATAATATGGTTTGACTTTTAAACAAGTTCTTATATAACTTTAAACAAGTTCTTGTATAACTTCACGAACTCACAAACTTATTGTCGCCACTCCACACCTACGCAATAAAATAATTTTCAAATAAACAACGGTTTTTATAAAATACCTGTGCTTATCCTATAACATGAGCAAAATAAAAACATACTGCTATTTGTTCGTCGCAATCCGATCAATACTTGCCCCTAGACTTTCAGGGTTTGCAAGGTGACCTAGACTAGCTGACGACAGTAGCTTACTCATAGGTATCATGTGCTTTTATTGCGTCATTCTTGGAATTGTGTATTATTTTATAGGCAATTTAGGTATTTATGACAAGAACTTTTCTATCTCTTTAGCTCGAATATCGACTGTTCTATTCAGCAACTGTTAGAAGTATGGAATTCTTTTTATATTAAGGCCTGGTGTGGTTTATGCTGATTGCTCTTATTGAGCAATATTTGATGGATGTTTTACTACCATTATAGCAGAAGCTACTAATAAAATAAGTTGCCTTCGGTTCATTATTGCTAAGAGATAAAAGGTTTGAATCAAGAGGATATAATTTATTACAGCTCATCTTCTCCCAATGTAACAATGGCAACTGAGTGCTGTAAATATTTTGTTACATATAACAGTTTGAGACATTTGGCAGGAGGAGGTTGAACTTGCTTCAACTCAAGAGCTCTTGAGTTCAACTTGAGATCATATGTTTTGAAAACCTCTTACGCGATTTATTTAAAAACTTCTGCAGTTTCGTCTGCATTACCTCATTAGTTATATTTAATCTATTAAACATAAATAGCAATTTATCTCTTCTCAAAGTTAATTAAATCAGATTTAATTATTTTGGTCACTATTTGTTCACAATTCTGAATAGGTGATTGATATCTTGAAAAGCGGGCAGGATATTTTCCAGACTTAGACTAAAACCTAGTGCAGTTGTATTCCAATTCCCAGGGGTGGGGGTATACTAATCTAGGGAGATTCAAATTCAAATTCGTTTGATACTCTAGAAATAACATTACAGTTTTGATAAATGAGCAATAAGATTATAAGATGAAGGAGTAATTATCTTAAATGCTTGACCGCAAGTGCCATCCAAACTGACCTAACCCTTTCTGTCGGTCATCTCTCGGGCGGGCGAGGGAGTAATGAACGCTGCCGTGTTGGCGTCGATCGATCTATTGTTTGGCAACGATACTTACGGAAGTAGAGGGGGACAATTTTTAGGTTAGTAGGTCAATAAACTTTATTATTATCATCACTGCTCTAACGCGTGGTAGGTATTGTAATTACTTAATACTATAATAATATTTATTTATAAGTAAGTAAAGTTCTAAGATGCTAAAGTAAATATTTTAGTAAATTAGATTTATACAGGTTGTCCCAAAAAATAGTGTCAAGCGAAAGTCCAGAGATAGAACACCCCTTGGGGTACCCGAATCACCCCCATGTATGTTCCGCGATTTTTTATAGTTTTCGGGTTATGAATTTTTTTCAGAATTTTTGAAAATTTTTGACTTGAACAACTTAAAAAATTCTTTAATAAAGTAAAAAACTTTCTTGACATTTTTTTTTCTACTGAATTTTTATGAGTTGTTCTTTTATGCATAAAGCAATCAGCTACGTGACTTTGATCAAAACTATGAAAATGTTGGTGTAAAGTCAAAAAATTACATTCTGTGAATTATGACTTAAATTTTCAACTTTAAATTAAAAATCTTAACAAGTGATTTCATGGTTCTTAAATAAGTCTTAAGAATTCTCCAGACTCTCAGCTTTCATAATCATTAAAAAAAGTAGTACTTAATGGGCTAGTTTGGCTAAAATCGGTCTTGGAAACTTCTTAAAATTAGCTACCTGATTAGAAAATAGATTTTGGTCATTTTATCATTGGTGTTCTATCTCTGGACTTTCGCTTAACACTATTTTTGGGGCACCCTGTATATAAACACCCAGTTATATTATTTAATTTTGCTGGATGTGGGAACTGTTAAAATAATTGCACAATGATCACCTAAGACAACAAGTACGTAGGTATGTGGTAGTACCTATTGGTGGCAATGCTTCAGTGTTAAACGACACTAATAAAAATCGTAATAAAATGTTTAGTTTTCGAGAATGTTGCACAAAGTCGCCACCATTAGGTAGAACTAGTTAAGTTAGAGTAGCTAGTTTAGATAAACTGACATCATCTCTCACAACATTGTATTTATACACATGCGTTACAGTCATACAGGTAATTATCTTTACAACTTGACTTATCTTAGTTTGCTCGATTGCCCGGTAGGTTAGAGTAGGTAGTAGAATATTCTTTCGCATGAAATTGTAGATTCGTATGTTTTCAAATAATAAAATGAATTGTATTTCCACGCCTTCCGATAGACAAGAACCTCGGTGAGTTCTCTAAAATGTTCTATAATGTGTCTGTGGTCCTGTCTCCTGTGGTCTTCATAATTTGCTATCACCAAACTCAACTGTTCTATTTTGTACATATGTAATGTTGTAGAAAAGCACATATACAAGAATATAATATAGTCATTTGATGTGCATCAAAATGTTGCCATGAATTTAAATAACTGTCAGGACTTGCAGTAGGTATAGGGTACCTAATGTATTTTCCTCTCGGTATGCAGTGCAGGAAGCTGGTTGGCTGTAGGTGGCGCCACAATTGTTTGAGATCTCTAGATTTCCGTCTTCATAATCATCACACCCACATTTCAATATCATTAGGTATTAATACGTGCAATGATAGACCCTGTGGGAGGATATGACAAGTCCATACCAGTCTCAAAGTACTCCCATTACATTTTAGTGCCAGAATTTATCGCAAATAAAACATCAAGTTGGTAATTTAATTGATGGCTGAACAGGATGACGTGGACAAATACAAAACGTTACCATACTAGTTCTCCTTGACCGTTGGCATTGGTTCGACCGAGAAAATCGATAGACTTTATTGGAAAGCTTACAATACGGTATTCATGTTAGACATTTAAGATACAATTGACATAGATAGGTAATTAATTACATTAAGATAATAATCATAGTGATCAAATAATATATTTTAAATTGGTATTATATTTCATTAAATTATAAAATTAAGTAGGTAAAATTTTCCTTTGTTTACTTACAGTAAAATACGAAGCTCGTAATGTAAGGTCGTTAATTTTATTACTGTGTCAATTGTAATAGCTATGGAGAAAATTATTGCTCAAATACGTCAAAACAAAAGCATAAACTTTGCGGTTAAATGGTACTATTCTACGAAACATCTAAAGAGTATCTTTTCTTTATGATTGTAAACAAATAGTTACAACTAAAATGTAAGCGATACTTGTAAGCGGTAATATTTATTTCGTTTGTTGGTGTTACGCTTGTAACACCAAGGGCAATTGCGCGCGCGCAGTCTTACCCAGAGACAGGTAAAAAGCCTTTAAACTAGAAATGTTTTTTTTTCGCATGGATAAAATTTTGATGTCGTTTTGATCTCCAGGGAAAACTTTAGTGATCTAGATTCGTGAATTTAAAGAGTCAACAACCCATTATTTCTTTATTCCAGCCTGTTGTAGAACCACGACTCGACCTAGTTTCAATACTTTGGTCTAAAGTACCGGCAATACGAATTCAGGAACTAATGAACGTAAAATTCCAGGCGCGTTCAAGAGCATCGGCGAGAAGACCGCCTCTCTCTTCGAGCGTAAGAAGAAGGACGCTGAGCAAGTTGCGTCAGAGAAGGTCCAGGACGCCGCCCATGTGGTGGAAGACCAGGTCAAGAAGGTTGGAGAGATTGTCGGAGGGGCTGCGAAGACCGCCGATAATGCTGCTAGCTCAGGTCTTTATCAACTTCATTTATTAAAATATTATCATTTATATCAATTACTCCATCGATAAACAAAGCTAATAATTTCACCTAGGTACTTGATATTACCTTATACCTATATTTTTTAATCGCACGGCTTTTCACGTATTTTTAACGTCTTGTTACGAGTTTTAATTTTGGTAGATTACCAATAGTAACTGACTCAGTATTTTTTAAAATATTTTTCTTAATTTTACATGATTATGTATATCTCTTATCTTGAGTGCTTAAAAATATTAAGGACAAGGTACAAAAAGATGTTGGTAAATCTAGTAATTCCCCCTTTTAAATTGAACAGCCAACGACGCAAAGCACTCTGCCATCGATGCCCTAGACAAGGAGCTGTCCAAAGTATCTCTTGCAGCTGGTGAAGCTGCTGACGCTGCTAACAAGGCTGTAGCTGATGGGAAGAAGGTGATTGATACCACTAAAGGTAAGAGTCTTAAAACTTAATACTTCATCTTTATCTCACTAGGTTTTTCAATTACGTCAGGTTGAGAATTGTGACGTGACGTGCACCTTGCAAATGTTCTTTTAATGCTCAAGGTATGACAATACATTTTATGAAGTTTATGAAGAAACAAATCTGATACCTTTTTGATTTGTTCTATGAAAGATCTCATACGATATTGCAACTCCTCGACAAGTCGAAAGAATAAAGAAGTTCCAAGTGCAATCAAAAATGATCAAGTACGCATCAACAATAATACTGCACAGTATTATTCCTTTTTGCCACACGTAGTTTTAGCTAGGCTGTAGATTTGCTATTATATCTGTTAGTTCAACCTACCCTACCCCTTAGTAGCTTATGGTTTTGTTTGCTATTTCTCATATATTTATTTTGGTTTCCTATCTAGACACAGTCGCGACCACAGTTGACAACACAAAGAATGCTGCGGCATCAGCTATCAACTCAGCTAAAGGTACGAATTTTATATCAAACCACTCAAGCGTTGTTCTATCAGTCCCTGGGATGGAAGTCTTGACATTGGGATGATTTAGCGACCGAATTTGGACGTAAAGTCGACATTGTCAGTTAGGTCTTTGCTAACAATGTCAAAACTTCCATGTTGTATCGCATATCGATCTGTCGATTCGGGAAGAAACGAAATGTCGTTGGATTGATATTTGATACCATGATACTTAGTTTCAAAAGCCCAGTAACTATCCGGTCAATGTAGGACAGCTACTGTCTGACAACCGGTCAGTTTCGTCTAATCTTCGAAGCTAACGAATAGTGACGGACAGGTTCTGACTGACCAACTAACTGGTCATTTGAACTTTGAAGTCATTTATAGAATCTTCACAAAAAACTTAATCGAACGCAAGATGTAGTGATAAAAATCTCAATATTCATATAACCAGAAGATAATTCACAGTAATTGCAATCATAATTGCATCACAGGGACTAATAGTACAGAGCTATAGACAATACACTTTTTAACAGCCTTTCACACATTGTACCTAGGTAAGGTTAGTAGCACAGTTGAAAGTACTAAATCCGCAGCCCAATCTGCTGTTGAGACCGGAAAGACTTACGTCGATTCTGCTAAAGGTAAACTCTCTACTAATAAAATCACACTTGGTTCTGGAATAATCTTTGCTTGTTACTTTAGTATTAGGTATATTATTTAATCATTATTTTGTAGATACGGTTGCTAGTGGAACACAGAACACAGTAGATGCTACACAAAAAACTGCACAATCTGCTTTTGCTACTGGGCAGTCTTATGCTACAAGCGCCAAAGGTATAAATAAAAAATGATTTAATTTATAAAGGCCAAAAAATTTAAATGGATATATTTTTTTACATTAATATGTTTTGTAGATACAGTTGCTAGTGGGCTACATAGCACAGTAGATGCAACACAAAAAACGGCACAATCTACTTTTGGAATTGGACAGTCAGCTTTGGCTACTGGACAATCTTACGCCATTAGTGCTAAAGGTATAAATTAAACTTTTCGCATTCCGAATGTCCGACAGTAATGCAAATTATGATTGGCTAACCGATCCTCTATTTTTGTAGATACAGTATCTAGTGGAATACAAAACACAGTAGATGCTACACAAAAAACTGCACAATCTGCTTTTGCTACCGGGCAGTCTTATGCCACTAGCGCTCGAGGTATAAATCAAAAACGATTTAATTGATTAAGACCTATAAATTAAAATGAACACATTTTATTACATTAAAATATTTTGTAGATACAGTTGCTAGTGGGCTACATAGCACAGTAGATGCAACACAAAAAACTGCACAATCTGCTTTTGGAATTGGACAGTCAGCTTTGGCTACTGGACAATCTTACGCCACTAGTGCTAAAGGTATAAATTAAACTTTTCGCATTTCAAATGTCCCATAGTAATGCAAATTATTATGATTGGCTAACCGATCCTCCATTTTTGTAGATACAGTATCTAGTGGAATACAAAGCACAGTAGATGCTACACAAAAAACTGCACAATCTGCTATCGCTACAGGACAGTCTTATGCCACAAGCGCCAAAGGTATTAAATTTATTGGTACCGAGTATTTGAGAGTGAATTCGTAATTACTCAGAAAATACTTTCTATACAGCATACTCGTACTATGGGTTAGATTTGTAGAAACACTCATTAATATTTTATTTTGTAGATTACGTATCAAACACAGCCCAAAGCACTGTAGAAGGCACTAAAAACGCTGCACAGACAGCTGTAGATACAACAAAAACCTATGTTAATAGCGCTCAAGGTAGGTCCTATTTAATGTTTTTTATTTGTGGTTAACGTTGTCATATTTATGTTATTTTGTGAGTGTTTGTAACTAACAGTGTGTATTTTTGCTAATAACGCTAGATACTGCACACAATTCGATACAGTCTGCATTGAACGCTGCATATTCTGCTTTTGACGTTGGAAAGTTTTATGTAGACACCGCTAGAGGTATTTTGTTTTTTGGTATTATTGTTTTTTTATTTAATTTTTGTGGTCTTTTATTATTTATTTATTATTATTGTAGATACGGTAGCAAGTACAGTAGATAGTACAAAGAAATCCGCGCAAAGTACAATTGACACTGGAAAGTCTTACGTCGATTCAGCTAAAGGTAAATAAGTGAAATAGCTTTTCCATCGCTTTATCTGTCCGTATCGTCCGCATATTCATGTTGTTATTAACTATTTTTAGATACGGTTCAGGGCACGATACTGAGCACAGTTGATACAACAAAAAATGTTGCTCAATCCGCGGTCGAGACTGCTAAAAGTTACGTTAATACAGCTAAAGGTAATCTTCAGTATTACTTAGCTTTTAGTATACAGGATGTTGGTAATATATTGACGATATTCAAGTGACAGTTTCTCAAAACATAAAAAAATACTTCTAGAAAAAAAAACTACTATAGTTATATTATCAAATTTTGAAGAAAATCGACTAAGTTTAAGTGATTAATTCGATGTAAAACTTACTGCCTACTCTTGCAATCGACATCCAAAAATAAAGGCCGATTTGATATCTTTTTCGGAAATGGCTGCGGGTTTTGGGTTAGACAGGGACAACAAGAGATGGCAAGCATCATACTATTATGCAATAGCACAACATAAGTTTAATAGTGTATATTTTACATTCTAAAATAAATTTCACGTTTCTATGGTAAACATTTCACAAATTTATTTATTATGCTCATCAAAATAACCCTTTTCATTATCAAACACCCTATATATCATTTAGTTACTTAAATATTTTGCAAGTTTCAAGTTTCAATTAAAAGTTAAAAAGTACATTGCGTAATAATATCATGGACCCTGATAAAAATAGAAAATTGTGTTAACAAGAATACCTACCAAAACAAAGTTTGAAATTGATTCAAATGAAACAATCACCATACAGCTTGTGAACAGCCGCAAATGCTTCATAATTTACACTTACATGTTACACGATCCTTCCTTGTGTTGACTTCAGTATAAATACTGTATATTCAGGCCTGACATCATAGTGTGATTGATTGCGGTTGAATCGTGTCAGGTAAAGGAAATACTCTTTTGTTTTAATATCATAGTCGTAGTAGCATAAAATATTCCATTCATCTGTGTATAATAAACATGTAGTTAGTCCTATTTTGCGATGGATAATTTGGTGGTTATTGTTAATGTTTTATTAATTTGTAGGGCTTTAGATTCAGTACCGAATACTGTTCAAACCACAGTAGATACAACGAAAATTGTTGCATCATTAGCTAGTTGTTGACAAAGGCACTTCCCTTATCGGTAACGCGGTTATAATTTCATAAATAAATAAATAATCATTTATTCATTTGCAAACATGGGTTAATTAATACTCATATCTTTCCCTCTCCTA